>VZRM01003607.1:624459-704403 GCA_013397955.1 Grantiella picta | reverse complement strand
TCGCCCCCGGATCGCCCCAGGATGGCCCCAGGATCGCCCCGGGATCGCCCCAGGGTCGCCCCGGGATCGCCCCAGGATGGCCCCAGGATGGCCCCAGGATCGCCCCAGGATCGCCCCGGGATCGCCCCAGGATCGCCCCGGGATCGCCCCGCTCCTCCGGGGAGCTGCAGCCCAAATCGCATCCCTGCCGGCTCCGCTCCCAGCAGATGGAGCAGTTGCTGTTCCAGCGCTGCCGAGCCGCCAATCCCAAACCCGGCGGAGCAACAGGAAGAACCTGCGGATAGATCTGTCACAGAACCCACAGAGCCACGAGAAACAAACTTCAGCCGCTGCTGCTTTGGTCCTTTGCTTCCTTTGTTCCAGCAACCTCTGCTGCCTGAGCATATCCAAGCTCTGCCCGCGTTTTTCCCAACTTTGCCAGGTTTTAGCTGGGCACAGGGGCGGTGCTTTTCTAGCAAACTCTTCACCTGGTTTGGCCAAAACGGGAGAAAAAAATTTTTAAAAATCAGGCAACACTGAATAGTGAAACGTGCTGGATACAAGTCTGGGTCGGGGATGTCTTTCCCAGAGGGAGCAGAGGATGTGCTGCCCACACAGCCATGGCCATTCCCCTTGTGGCTCTGCACAGCTGCTGACAGGAGGGGACAGCCGGGGGGTCAGGCTGTGCTCCAGGGAACAGGGACAGCAGGAGAGGGAACAGCCTCAGGCTGGGCCAGGGGAGGTCAGGTTGGATATTGGGGAAATTCCTTCCCAGAAAGGGCTGTCCAGCCTGCCACAGCTGCCCAGGGCAGGGCTGGAGTCCCCATCCCTGGAGGGATTTGACAGCCCTGTGCATGTGGCACTTGGGGACATGGGGCAGTGGTGGCCTTGGCACTGCTGGAATGGTTGGACTCGATGGCCTTGCAGGGCTGTTCCAACCTGAATAATTTTATGACTCTGTTCCTTGACTTTCCTATTGCTTTAAAAAATTGTTCCCAACCCCTCCTGCCCTGGCTGCACATTGTCACAGAGGGTGATGCTTTTCCCCATCTGCCAGCACTTCCATGAGAGCCATGAGAGTTAAAACTTGAGACTTTTCCATCTGCTCTGCTGGAGGTGAACCTGGGGCTCCAGGTACCCCCAAAAACTGGAAGGCTCAGCCAGAGCTCCAGATGTTGCAGCGTGGATTTGGCTCTGCGCTGGTGAAACACAAAGGTGTGATTTATTATTGCATCACATTATTTGTCTGTACATCGAAAGTAAGATTGAGTTACATAATCAGAACTCATTGGTTATTTATTGCTTTCTCTCCCTGCACAGATGTGGATGTTTCTTCCTCTCTCCTGGTGGACAATCCCTGTGGTTTTCCTGCTGTGGGATGGAGGAGCTGCAGGGATGGGATGGGCTGAAGTCTTTCCAAAGGAAACCAACATCTTTTGCCTGTTTGTGCCTCTGAAACTGCAGGAACCTCTGCAAAGGGTGGGTTTGGAGCAGCTGAGCCGGTGAGCAGCAGGATGGGAGCCATGGTTTGTCCTGGGAGATGAAATATTGGAGCTGCTGCTGTAAAAGATGCCCCAGAAGGATGCTGTTGACACCAAAGCAGGTGCAGGTGACTCTCCCATGCCTGCCTGCTGCCTTTTGCTGGGACTGGAAGGGCAGGCAGAGTCACTCCCAAGCGCCTGCTGTGCTGCCTGGGTGTGAAAATCCTGATTTAGGTGCTGCCAAAGTACAATTCTTGCCGCTCAGTGCAATAAAACCCTGCAGCACAAATGCTGCCCTCCCTGCCCAGCAGCCTTCCAGAGCTAAGGAGTGTTTGGACAAAGCTCTGGGCACATGGTGGCATTTTGGGAGTGTCCTGTGCAGGGTCAGGATGGATGATTCCTGTGGGTTCCTCCCAGCTCAGGATATTCTGATTCCACCCCACAGAGCATCTGACAGTGAGCCGAGGCTGTGCTCTGCTGGCACCCAATGAGTGCAGCCCATCCATAGTCCAGGTAAAATCCACAGCTTGCTGAGAGAAAGGGAGATTTGGGATTTAGAAATGAGGTGAAAGGCTTTGGAAGGGAGTCTGCATTGCCCCAAAGCCTGGAGGCTGAGGGTGCCAACTCTGCCTGCTGCTCACACAGAGCACTGGGAATAGATCAGAGTATCTAATCCGGGTGGATCAACCCTTGGAGCACGTCCTTCCTCCCAATCTCCCCCAATCATCAGCTCTATCTCCCAAACATTTATCAGTCCCATCTCCCAAACCACAACAGACAAATGATTGGAGTTGTGTTTTGCATCCCCACAGCAAATCTAACCCGACCCCGGCGGTGCTGGCGCTGCAAGAAGTCGCCCCAAGCACAAAGCTGGAGACAGGTTTGATTTTAAACCCTCTTTATCCAATATTCCATTTCATGCTTAAAAGCAGGTGTATGATGGGGATGTAATAAATGTTGATCTTCTTGCTCCAGCTCTCTGCTAATGTGATTTTTGGTGCTGCATCACAAGGAAAATCTGAATTCTTGCATCTTTATATAAAAGTGCTGTCACAAACCCCAGCAAGTTTTCAGTGTGATGAGACCCTTAAAAGGGGCGGGGGGGGGGCACAGGTTTTTTTGTTGTGTTGAAGTTGCTGATGTCTTCTGCAAAGTTGGCTCTTAAGACACAGGAACAGCTCTGGCTGTCGTTGTTGGCGTTGTTGTCACAGCAGCGTGGGCAGCACAGGCAGAGTAGGAGAGGTGAACCTTCCCTGCAGCTCTAACCCCAAAACTGAGCAGCCCCTTCAAAAGGAATTGAGGATGAGCTCAGGAGTGAGGATTGAGGGGAGCTGTTTTGGCGTGTTTGGGATCTTGGAGAGGAGACTCACTCAGAATGAGTGCTTTGGCCATATTGCCCAAATAATAAAGCAGTTATAGACATGGGAAATGGCCTGGGAGCCCAGACCTGCACAGGACGGAAGGAAAAAGTGTTCAATCCTCTAAAATGCAACCAAAAAAATGAAATTTTGGGCCTTTAAGACATTAAATTTCCAGTTTCTAGGATATTGGTTGCTTCTCTCCATGCTGGTGGTGCTCCTCACATCTCCAGGATTCTGCTCATTGGGGTGCAATGTATTCAGGAGAGAGATTTTTTTTCATAATTGCATTGATAATTTTGGGGTTTCCAAAATTTCTCAGCTCCTGATCCCTCCCGCTGCTGGTATTTGCTTTCCAGCAGAGAAAATGGGTTTGCATTTCCCAGCCACACAAAACTTGGGCTCCTGGTATTTGATCCAAATCCTGTCCCAGCCGAGCTCTGCACTGCTGCCCTGAAGGAAAAACGGGAATCTGAAGGAAGTGTGGGAAAAGGGAAATCAGAGTACAAAGAAATGAAGAGGCTAATTTTGGGGAGGGCTGATGAGCACTCCTGCACACAATCCCCCCTCCTGCGCTGCCTGTGTTCACAGATCCTTGTTTTGACTCATCCTGTAGCTCCAGCTGTGGCAGCAGCTTCTGAGAGAGCAGCTCAAATACAAATTTGATGTTCAAGGAGGAATCAACAGAATTATTCAAGTGGTGCAGAAAGAGCCTCAGAAAAGCCACTGTGTGCAGCATCTCAGCTATTAATGTATTATTCCCTAACAGCATTCCTCGTTCTTTGAAAGAGCAGAAAGGCCTGATTTGGAATGCTCCAGTTTGTATAAGAATATTAAATACGCAGAAGCTTTTCCAAATAATAGTTTTATTAGTCCCTGGTGGAATCCTGCTGGGATCCAGTCCTGCTCCGTGCAGCACCCAGGGCTCCTTTGCCCACAGATTCCAGGGTGACATCACAGCTGGAAGGGGCACTCGGTGCTTCGTTTGCATAAGAAGTTCATTAACAAGTAATTAAATGGCAGGAGCGATGGCCTCCACGCCTCGAGCAGGCAGGGCATCAGAGGTGGAGAAGCCAAAGAGCTTCTCCTGGTCACAGTGATTTTTCTTCACACCATCGCTGGGATGCTCCAGCACCATGTTTTGTGGGTTCTTATCAGTGCTATTACCAGTGACCACAGTTTGGATGCTGTTCTTTGGCCACACAGGATGGGATGGAGTGATGGAACAATCCTGGATGGGGCAGAGAGGAGCTCTGGCCATGGCCTGTCCCTCAGGATGGGGTCTGCCACTGCTGCCCTGTGGATGATCTCTGGTTTGGCAGAAACCTCAACCCCAAAGATAAATTTGGGTGTTGGGTGGCTGTGTGGGGCACACAGCTTTATCAGAGAGTGGCTTTGTATTCCACCCAGCCTGGCTGCAGGAACAAAAATCCCTCTGTGAACCCCTCAGCCAGAGGCACTGGGGACATCCTGGGCTGGATCAGCATTCCCATTACCAAGAACAAACCCCATTGCGGCTGCCCCGGCTGTCCCCAGGGTCAGCTGGCACTGCTGGCACTGCTCTGTTGGCACAGCCTGCTGTGGGGAGTTCCTTTTCACTCTTTTAGCTTTGAATGGTGACGTGTGACCTGTGCTCCCTCCCCAGCCCGGGAGCACTCGCCGGGGCTGCCCTGTCCCCGTGTCCCCTGGCTGGTGTCACCTCCCCTTCCAGCTCCGGGGCCACCGCTGGAGATGGGCTCAGGGCTGGGATTTGGAGCTGCTCAGTATTCAGTGGCACCACTTACCTAATGCACACGGATTTAATTCATTTCTGATTGATCCCGTAATTACAAAATTTGTTTGAAGCTGTTATATTATCTCCTTATTTGACACAATATGGCACAATTTTGTTATAGTATTGAAAACCAAATAAGACAACTGCAGCTGGTAGCATTTCAAAGAGCTATTCCCTTTAAGATGAAATCAATCCTGTTTCAAGTTTATTCCCTTGCTTTAGCATTGAGGCTCTAGGGGTGTATTTTGCTGAAAAACGTCTTTTTGATTTTTCAGAAATTCTTTAGATTAATATGCAGCTGTCATTGCAAGGCAAATCCAGCCCGGCTTTCATGTGCTCCTCTCTCCCCGGGCTGTGGCGAGTGCCCAGCCCTGCCGGGAGCCACCGCGGTGCTGGTGACAGCCCGGGGCATGGCCACCCCGCCCTGTGCCCCTCGCCCTGTGCCCAGCGCTGCCCAGCCCTGCATTCACCGCCGCTTGTTCAGCCTGCCTCAAAGCATAACCCCGAGACAGCACCGTTCGGGTCCTTTGTGAGCCCCTGGAGTGGCTTTTGAAAAGTTGTTTCACTTGCAGATCATGTCGCCGAAACTTTCCAAGGGGATGCTTTGGAGTAAATAGACGCTGAAGGCCGTAAGTGAAGTTTAAATATTTATATCAATATTTGGCTTATTCTTTCAGCAGCATCAATCACGGAATCACAGAGTGGTTTGGGTTGGGAGGACCTCAAAGCCATCCAGTGCTATGGCAGGGACAACTTGCACTGTCCCAGGCTGCTCCAAGCCCCAGTGTCCAGCCTGGCCTTGGACACTGCCAGGGATCCAGGGGCACCACAGCTTCTCTGGGAATTCCGTCCCAGCCCCTCCCCACCCTCCCAGGGAAGAATTTTCCCTGAGCTCTGTCCGTGTGAAGCCATTCCCTGTTTCTCATGGATGTGCTCTCCAGAGGCTCCACCTCAGTCATGGGTCATCCCTGCTATTCAGGAAGGAGTTTTCCCATTTTCTTCCCGCAATCCATCACTGCAAACTCCCCACGTGCTGCTGAGGCTGGGGATTATCTCAGCCCAGCATTTTCCTGCCCAGAGCTCGCCCAGGGTTTGTCTGGGTGGGCAGAGGAGACCCTGGGCGCTGCTGGAGCTGCTGCTTTGCAGAAAACACTGCCGCAGCTTTCCACTCGTTGTCAGAAAAGAGGAAAGAAGTTCTCCTTTTATTTTTTCCTTATTGAGTTAAGCAGGAAGAAAGAAGGGAAAGGGTTATTTGAGTGCTCCTCTGGACTGCTGAGCCTCCAGCACAGCTCCTTCCCTGCTGGAGCATCCCGGCAGGTGAGAGCAGCGATGGAGCTCCGGGAAGGGGAGCGAGGCTGGTCTGGGGAGCTCCTGAAGGCTTTCAAGAGCTCGTCTTCGAGCAGGGACAGGGAACAGGCTCTTTTCTTGCAGCTCGCTTCACAGAGAGCCCCGTTCTCCCCTGACATCTTCAAACACGGCGCTGGCAGAGCGGTTGAAAGGCCGGCTGGCGGGAGGCGCGGTCCTGCAGGGACGGGCGGGGAGCCGAGATGAAATGCGGGAGATGCGCTGCTCTCCTCAGAAGCCTGAGCCTCTCCTTCCTCTGCCAACATCGATCCTTTCAAAACAGGATTCCTCTGCTTCCCTGGCTTCCCAAACCCTGTGCTTGTGGGGGGCTTGGGGGAGCTGGGGGGCTCCCAGCCCAGGCTACCCACACCCACCGGCCGGGCATCAGCCGCCCCGGGTGTTGGGGGGCTGGCAGTGCTGGTGCTGAGGCAGCCCCTGGAGGGCACTGGGGTGCTGGGGGTGCTGAGGGCACTGGGAGTACTGGGGTAATGGGGGTGATGAGGGTGCTGGGGGTGCTGGAAGTGCTGGGGGCACTGGGATGCTGAGGATACTGGGACGCTGCAGGTGCTGGGGGCACGGGGAATACTGGAGTTATGGGGGTGCTGGAGTTGCTGGGGGTGCTGGGGGCGCTGGGATGCTGAGGGTGCTAGAGGTGCTACACGTACTGGGAGTACTGGGATTATGGGGGTGCTGAGGGTGCTGGAGGTGCTGAGGGTCCTGGGGGCAATGAGGATTCTTAGGATGCTGGAGGTACCTGAGAGTGGTGATGATGCTGCAAGTTTTGGGGGTCCCAGAGTTCCCGGGGTGCTATGGGTCCTGAGGAGCTGAGGATGCTGAGGGCACCGGGGGTCCTGAGGGTTCTCAGGGTGCTGGAGGTGCTGGGGTGCAGCAGCTCGGGGTGCACTCAGCCCTTCACCCCCATCCCTGCAGCCTGAGTCTCCTCCAAGCTGTCCCAGAGGTGTGCAGGGGTTTTTGTGAGAGTTTTCCCGAGGTTGGATCTGAGCCTGGACCCAGCCCTGACCCTTCCGAGCCTGCCTGGCTCCTTCTCCTCGCGGCAGGGATGCAAATGAACGCCTTTGGAGCGTGCTGGATAAATACGATGTTTGTTGTTCCTAATGGATTGCAGCAAGATATGGTAAATATGAACTCCCAGGTGGGGCAAATGCATAATTCATCAGCAGGCTCGCTCTGCCTCCCTCCTGGTGAAGGCGTGTCAGCTCTGGCTGCGGGAGGGTTAATTCTCCTCGCAGGAGCTGGGATGGGGCTGTGCTTGGGGTTTGTGCTGGAAGCAGCGCTGATAACCCAGGGCTGCTGCTGTCCTTGCTCACACAGCACCGAGGGCTTTTCTGCTCCTCACTCTGCCTCTGGGGACACAAGGATTTAGGGGAGCCCAGCCCAAACGGCTGACCCTAACTGACCCCAGGGATATCATCTGATCCTCCCCCAAATCCCTCCAAAGGGGTTCAGAGTGAATCTGAGGACCTCGGTGAGGTGATGCAGGTGAGTGGCTGAGCTCTGACACCATTTCTGGGGGAGAAAAATGGGTTTTAGTAACTAATTAATCCTCTTCCCTGTGTCCACACACTCCTCCCTGTGCAAACCCCACTGCACCCATTTACCTCCCCAAATCCCAGCCATTGCTAGGTGTGGGTTTAGCAAAGGGTTAAGGGGTGAAACCCTCTCTGCATCGATCCTTAGCCGTGTCATTTAACCCAATTAATTCCGGCGCAGCAAATAGGATTTAAATTTCTGCTGAAGTGATCTGTTAAGTCAGGAGATAAACACAAGTCCTCACCTCCCTCCATTAATTAGATGTCAATTCATAAACGCCAGCATTTGATGCCGCGGCAAGAATTGCCCCCAGAAGTGATTAGAGCTTCTCTCAAACTGGTGTAGGAAAGCTGCTTTCCAGACTGTTGGCCCTCTCCTTTTTCCTGGGCATAAATTAACCCCTGCACACCCCTCGGTGGCTCTGGTGACTCCATCTCCCTTTGGAGCTGCTCCACCACCGACCTCACCTTTCAATTGGCTTTAAGCCCAAGACTGAGAATCAGTGACTTAACCACTGCCCAGCTTCTCTCCTTGTTTGAAGTTGCCTTTGCCTTTTCGCTCGCGTGGTGACAGCCCAGCCAAAAGCCATCTCCCGAAATGAAAGAAGTGACATTCAGCAGTGCGACTGCAGACCTGGGTAAGTCAGATGTTAAACACCTTAGGGGTGTAATCTGCTTTTAATGTGAGCACAACTCCCATTAACATTAATAGGGGATTGCGTGGCGGCTTCAAAAGGAGAATGTGCACCTAAAAGTGCAAATTAGCACTTACAAACTCTATTGATAAATTATTAAAGTGCATCATTAAAGTCTGGCCACGCCTCCAGATCATTAGAGCAAGTCCAAAACAGCACAGGGGCATGCGCAGTGCTCCCTCATTAAAACACCTCCTAAAATGCCATTTAGGCCCCAAAATGAACCCAGAGTCAATATTGGTTCATCAGCCCCCGCTCCACGCGGAATTTGGAGGTTTTAGAGCTTGAACTTCTCTTCTTTAAATGCAAACGAGCGCCAGGAGGTGCCTTTAACGCAGGTCCCTGCTCAGAAATTGCGTTTAAAAGGTAAATTGAAGCCCAAAGCCCCAACCCTCGGGGGCCACGCTGTCACCAGAGCTCCTGTGCTGTTTACTGGGGACAAAGCTGCACCTCCCTCCCGGGGGAGCTCAGACCTGCATTCCCAGCTCTGCCACAACTCGCTTTCCTCTGATCCTCGTCCAGTGAGGACCATGGGTGACACCAGAGGGTTTGAGGGGACACTGGAATCCTCCTGGTTTTCCTCTCCCTAACATCCCTGAAAGGGGTTCCACAGCACCTGGTTATCCCTTGAGGTGTTCACTCACCCTGTGGTGATTGTTAGTGCACTAAAATGGTATCTCCTCCACTTCAATATTCAGGTTTGACGTGGTTTGTAGCATCCCAGTGACCAACAGTCCTAATTTAGAGGGTATTTTCTTCACTCTCCCAGGGATATTTTTTAATCTAAAAAAATAAAAAAGGTTATAGTATTATAATCACTGTCCTTAAACACAAATCCCAAATTCCAAACCCATCCCCAGAGCCATTAACCAACTTACTTTTGAAAATAAGATTATTTATATTAATGTAGCAGCAAAAGGAGTAGAAGTTAAGAAAACAGCACGTCAGTGGTGATCCCCAGTTTGAGATTATGCCAGTGCTTGATGCATGAACTTTGCAACAGGTGAATGCAGAGTCCCTCTTTCTGGAGATAAATAAATATACAGGTTCAATTGAGGAGGTTAAAACAGAACAAGAAAGGCGTGCTTCATTCCCGTGAAGAAAAGCTGTAAAAATAAATATACAAATTCAGTGGAAGAGGACACCCATGGAGGGAGATGAGTGTTTGGTGCCTCGTCAGCCACAGCTGGGTGCTGGTTTGGGTGCTGCGCCGATGTATTTTCTGGGAGAGTTGAAAATGCAGATTTTGGGGTTAGGTTTTAGCAGAGTTCAGCGCTGAGCTGGAGGCTCCAGGTGGAGCATCTGCCCAGGGACATCTCCAACAGACCCTGGTGTCACCAGAGCCACCGCTGCCCACAGCAACACCCCCCGGGGAGCCCAGCCAGGCTCAGCCCCATTAAACGGCTTCTAATTATTTCACTCATTACACTGAAAACACTCGTTCCCTTTTTAAAAATAATTCTCCCCAGAAAACACGTTTTATCTCCCTAATAAGAAATCATTAATTAGGAGATGTTGACCCGACGAGCTGTGATAGTTTGGTGGCTGATGAACACTGCCTTTAATCAGACCTTTTACAAGCTGGTGGATGTTAACTTGTGGCTGTTAATTATTCACACCTTCAAGTATTCCGACGGTCGGAACATTTCATGATGCCCTTCTTTTTATTTAACGGCGACGATGGATTTTATGAGCCAGGAATTGCACTTATTAATTTACAGTCGTTTTGCACTTCCATGCCAGTCGTTTAGCATTAACTCTCTGTTTAAAAATAATAAATGACCCCTGACTCTCTATTGTCTGTCTTAATTAGCATAGTGTCTTTTAAAGAGGAAAGCGTGTTTTCTCTTCATTAACAGTAATATTACCTCGGCAGACAATCAGCAGGTCCGTGATCTAGAAGCTGCTGTGGACGCCAAATTACCTCCTCTACCAGGACAAAATCAATTAACACCACTAGGGATGTCATTATTGTCACATTATGTCACCGGATATACTCCAGGGTAAATAAATGATTCGTGGAATTTTTAATGCCGCCGCTGGAAAGCCGCGGCTGAGCCACCCGGGTGGCGGGAGGGCTGGCCTGGGGGTCTGGGCACTGCCCGGCCCTGCCCTTCCCCGGGGGCCAAAGCGCTCCTGCTGGAAAAACCGGGGGGAAAAGGTCACCGGGAGCGCGCTGGGCTGGCTGGGTGACACCCCCGTCCTCCCCGGAGCATCACCCCAAGTCACTCGGCGTCACCCACGCCGCGCCTGGGCAGGACAGGGGCCGTGGGGAGGCGCGACAGGGCTCCGCGTGGAGAGAGAGCGTTTTATAACCAGTTTTACTGCCGGAACTGCCCGCGTTCGCCGCTCCGACAGAACCGCCCGGCTGCTCCTCGACGGAGCCTCCCAGCCCCGCAGCAGCCCGGAGATGCCGCGTTTGAAAGTGTCCCCAAATCGTGCGTTTGCAATGTCCCCAACTCGTGCGTTTGCAAATGTCCCCAAATCGTGCGTTTGAAAGTGTCCCCAACTCGTGCGTTTCGCCCTACGTCGGGGGGCATTTAATTGAGTCTGTCCTATCGGACACGATCTGATGTCATTGTACAAGGAGATGTTCTTTGTTAGCGGCGCGCTTAGTTTCGGGCTCCTCTGTGTATTTGAAACCATGGAAACAGAAGAGTAAGCTAAAGCCAATGAGATAATGAGATATTCTCATTGTAATTGTGTTTCATGAGGGCACACGCTCCCATGGGTGGGATCCGACTGTCTTACAACTGCTAACAGAATTTAAGGAACAGGAATAAATTAGCGCGGCGGCGTTTTGCACAACAGCCGTGTAAACACTCCCGACGCGGCGTTTGCTGTCGTTCCTTCCAGCGTCCTGCGCGTTTGTGGCGCGGGGAAGAAACGCTGCTGATGGGGAGCAGTGGTTTGAAACCCTCAGAACTTCAAGGAAGTCCAGGTTTGAAAGGCATTAACGAGGCGCGAGGCGCTGGTTTGCATGATAATTGCGGTGGGCGCCGGAGAGGAGGCGATGGAGGCAGGGGAAGGGGGACTGCGCTGGAACTGCCGCAGCCCTGGGTTGATGGGGAAATCATGGAAAATCCCACGTGCAACACAGCCTAAGAGCCCTTGGGGTTCGTCCTCCTGCTCCCCTGGAAGTGAAATCCAAAAGTTCGGCGGTGATTGCAATTCTAAAACTTTCTAGAGGCGCCAAGGAAAGGAGGAGTTGGTGCTCTCCCATTGCGAAGGGAGAGAACCCCAGAGCAAGGGGCTGGGTTTGGGGAGCCCCGGGTGAGGTTTCCATCCTGCTCCCCCCAGATGGGGGCACGGGGGTGTCACATGTGGGCAGCACTTTACACACGAGATGGACTCTGAGCGCCACAAAAACAAAGTAGGAAATGTGATTTGGGGAATGGAAGGAGGATCAGATCTGCTTCATGCCCTAATTGTCTTCATCCTGAAATTGTCTTTATCCTCAGTAATTCCCAGCAAATGCACAACTATTGCTCTTTTCCCCAGAACATCTCAGTGAGGGGCAGGGCTGTTTGGGGTGGTGAGCCGAGGGAACATGGGATGGTCTCCTGAAAAAGTCACAAAATGTCTGGGAAAATCCATTTTTCCTGCAGCAGAAATAGCAAGGGAGTCTCCGGGAGCAGAGCCTGGAGCTGCTCCTCCACCCGGGCAGGCTCAGGCAGGGGAGCAGCCACAGCTTGCTCCACATTGTAGGCAGAGATGATTTTTATTAATATTATTATTACTACTGCTTCAAAGAATGCACTTCTGATGTGGGGACAGCTGACAAGATAAATTATATCTGTTGTCAGCTGCATGGAGAGACCTTTGTGATATTTTAATTAAGAGCAGGCTCCCCCCCAGCCCCTTGTGCATCTCCCCCAGAGCCACCAGTGCAGCAACCAAACCATCCAACCTTCTGCCCACACCACAGAGATTCGGGATGTGCTTCATGCACCCCGAAAGTCAGCGCCTCGGTGTGAAAGAAGACCATGAAATGCCACATTTAACATGGGCACCATTTCGGTGGGTGGTTTCCTGGTAAAGTTGTCAGCAAATCATCGCCACAATGGAGAAAATCAGATGCAAAAGTCACATTTAAATGGCTAAATATGCTGTGAGCTTCTCCCTGGCATGGAGTCCAAAGAAAGGTTTGTTTAGACTCTTAAAGGAAGATTATTTCCAGTGCTGGAGCCCCTGGGCACCCTCTGGCTCAGTGACCTGTGTGGGATGAATGGAGCTTCAGCTGCAAAGCTGATGGAGAAGCACCCTGCAGGATCCAGGTGTGGGGTTGGACTGGTCAGTCCCGCTGGTCAGTCCCACCGTCTGGGCTGTCCACACCCATCACCCTCCACGAGGACCGGGGCCTCCCACGTGGACAGATGCATCAGGAAGGAAGATTATTTCTGAAACTGTTCTGAAAGAATCTGCCCAAATCCTAATGCAACCTCTTCTCCTTCACTAACATGCCCATGCACAGAGCAAGCTGCCAAGAGCCTTCTCTCAGAATTTACTGCAGAAAAGCTGTTTGACAGCCTTGTACAGGAAATCAGAGCTGTGTCGTGGCTTTTTTTAATTTCAGCAATATACACAAATCAAGTGCATTTATTAAATCAATGTATAATCATTTTTACAAGGAAGTGTAATTTAAAAACAGGCATAAAAGATTTCTAAAGTAACGCTACACATCTCCTCTGGACAAATGTTATTTCAGGGATTTATGATAATTCCTTTTCTGAAAGAAAAACGAAGCTAATTGAAACAAACTTTGTAGTTTCTATTAATGCCATTGGAATATAGTATGTGCTGCCAGTTATAAAGTGACATTGAAAGTTGATGCTGTTCTCAACAACACCATGATTTCTCAGTTTTATGTACTTTTTAATTTCCTCTGTGGAAAATCTGTTCTTCATAAAAGGGCTGCTGAGGAAAATTTGGAAAAAGTTGATTCATTCCATATTTACATTCTTGCAAGTACCTGGAAAAGAACAAATTACCAACAGGAGCCAAAAAGACAAGTTAGGAAAGTCATTTAGAAAACTCATCTTCTGACAGGCTCTGCTTCAGAAGTGCTCTGGGAAAGTCCTGCTCTGACAGCCAACCTCTTGCATCCCAGCAGGATTTGGATCTTCAGCCTCTGGTCCTTGTCCCACTCTGAGCTCTGGATCCTCCAGGGCCGGGGGCAGTTCTGGAAAGGGACCTGGACTCCTGTCCCAAACCTGAACTCCCACTTGGACTAGGACCCCAGTGTGAACTCAAACCAAAACATGAACATGCACTCAAAGCCAAAGCCAAACCAAACCTGAACCTGAACCTGAACCTGAATGCAGCCCAACCCTGACCTGAGCCCAACCCAACCCAAACCCAAGCCCAACCCTAACCCAAACCTGAACCCAAGTGAAACCCAAATCCCAACCCAAAACCAAGACTAAACCAAACCCAAAGCTGAGCCCAACGCAAACAAAATCCTGAGCTCAATCCCATACCTAAACCTGGGTCTGAGCCCAAGCCAAATTAAAAACTGACCTGAAGCCAAAGCCAAACCCAACCCCAAACCAACCAAACTCCTCCACAAACCCAAACCCCAAACCAAATTTGAACTTTACCCAACCCAAATCCAGTCTCAAACCCCAACAGCCTCTCAGCCCAGCAGGGCAGGGCAGGGCTGCTGTGGCTGCAGGACAACAAACTTCCCATTAAACCCTCAGAACCTCTGCTAGTTAAACTCACATGTGTGAAAAACAATCCAAACAAAATTCCCCAAAAGAGGAGGAAGATGGGGGGTTGCTTGCCTTAAACCCAAATTTTGGCATCATGGATCCCCACCCTGTTGGAGTGTTCTCTGGTTTTCAGCCACTTTTGCCAGATCCACCCAGCAACCACCATGACAGCAGAGCTTCCTCACCCACCCCAGACACAGCTGCCACCACCTCCATCCTGAGCCATTCCCCTCCTTTTCCCTCGGAGCTTCACATCAGCAGATGTGCCTTGCCAAAAAAGCCCCTCATCCCAGATGGGGTTGTTTGGAGCTGCAGTGTGCCCTGTTTGTGACTCAGCTTTGCAGAGCACAGGTTTTTCCCTGTGTCTGGCCTTAATAAAGCCTTGCCGTGGTGTCTGACAGCAAACTTGCCCCGAGGTGCCTGCTTGGGGCTCGTGTGGCTTTCAGTGGCGCTAGCCCCGGACAAGGCTTTATTAAATCCTGCCAGAGGAACGAAAGTAGAAAGTTGAGTTTCCAACACTAATATGATTTTTTTTCTCTTTTTTCCCCTCCCAGCTTGGTGGCTTTTACACTCATACTGTGAGGTTTGATGGCTCCTCATCACCAGGAAAAGCCGGGCTGGCAGCTCTGCCATCCTGCTCTCCCCGCAGAAAGGGAGCAGCCTTGTCCCACTGCATGCCCCACAGCCTGGAGCACAGCATCTGTGAGGGTGGATGGAATAATGTGGGAAGATGTGGAGATACAACTAGAAAGCAGAGGTGAGAGCACTGCTAAACTCATGTCAGAAGTGGACACAGCAAACCATGGCAGGCAGTGCAGCCTACCAGCAAATAGGGAGCACAAGAGAAAGGCATGGTTGGTATGTATCTGTTTTGCAACATTATCGAGAAACATAGATATGGTTGTTACAGTGATTACTGCTTATAGAAGGATCTATTTTTGGTACTGCTGAAAAGGTATAAATACTCAGCTCTGTATCAATAAAATCAGCTTATTGCACCCAAGCAATCTGCCCCATCTCTTCCATCGCTGACCGTCACTCGACAGAAAGTTTTGCCTCTCGGACTGAGGTTTTCACACCCCATCCCTGTAATCTCTGTTTGGGTTTATTTTGGAGAGGAAATAAACTCACTGTCAGGGGTCTGCCAGCAGCCCCCTCTGCTTCCCTGCTGCAGGACAGAGAGGATTAACCTCCCTCCTCGCACTCGTGGGGAAAGCACACAGGAGGAACTTCCCACATTCAGGAGAACTGGGCAAGAAAATATTTGGTTTTTTGAAGAGGGAGAGAATACCTTTCCCCAGTCCCGCCCTGGCCACAGAACCAGCACTCAAATGCAGTGTTTTTTGAGGGTACAGACTTCACAAGATGGTGGTGAGCAAAGAAGATGTTTATTGCTCAGTGATGATTTTTTATATATAACAACATGAACAGAAAACAACTTTACACTACAAAGTGTTTCAATTAACTATCGTGATTTATAACATTACTTTTTATGGCAACAGGTAAACAATACTTACTAAGGTAACAAATGGTGTTTTTCACTTTTGGTAGGTTTAGCAGTTTATAAGTTTACAATGCACTCTTTCTACTTTCTTTGTGGCTAGGATGGTTTTTTGCTGATCCCAGGGTTTCTGCTGGGCCAGAGGCAGACGGTCACTTTGGCTTTCAAATCTTGTTGCTTTGCTCCCTCTATCCTGTAACTCCACACCCAAAAAGGTATGTTTGAGTCCCCACTCCTGGCTCACCTTGGGGTGCAAACCCTGGCTCAGAACCCACTGAGGTGCTGCTGAGCCTGGGGATCCCAAATTCTCCTGGAAAAGGCAGCGCTGGGTGGGCAGGATTGACCCACTGATCCCCATTCCCAGCAGCCGCCGCACAATAAACACCTCACAGCAGATATACGAGCATTGATCTGATACCAATAATCCTTTGCACTTCCACAGGGCTTTTAGGGAGCCTCCAGGGTTCCTAGGATTGCTGTTCATATCCAGAGCCCTGAAATAGCAACTGCCTTTGGTGATCCCCTTGGATCTGTGGGAGTAGCAGAGCCACTCGGCTTTTAAAAGGAGCAAAAATTAAAATTGCTGTATATGCAACAGGTTTCTCAGGCTCCCTGCCCCAAATCCTGCTTGTAAACCCAGCCTCTCGTGCTCCTCACAGCAAGCAGCAAACAGGGAAGTTGGTTTGTGGTCTCCAAATTAAGTTAGGATTGATTTTATTTTATTTTCTTTTCCTACAGGCAGACTGAAGAAATATCTCCAGTTAAAATTGCTTCAACCCCATTTTAAAGTATGCACTTTTACACTGAATTGTGCACACAGGCCGTTAGTCTTGCTGTTTTAGATTAACTAGAAAATCAATTGGATAAAGTAACTTCCATGCAGAGCTGCAGGAAACTGTGGGAGAGCCAATCTGTGCTGCAACAGAGCATCTGCAACATCTTAAATATTACAAGAGGTTAAATGAAACTCTGAATGTGGAGGCTTTAAACTCACTCAGTTAAAATACATCACTGTGACATTAATTTAGTGTATCTGTATGTACCTGGCAGTGGTGGGTTAATGGCTGGACTTGGTGATCATAAAGGCCTTCCCCAATATTGATGATTCTGTGATCCTATATTTTATATAAAATATAGAACCTCTTCCTCTTCCTCTTTTCCTTCTCCTTCTCCTTCTCCTTCTCCTTCTCCTTCTCCTTCTCCTTCTCCTTCTCCTTCTCCTTGGTATCAGTAATTTTTATTTTCAGCCTTCCCATTTCTCCTTCCCATCTCCTCCTGCCCGTTTCCACCCACCAGACTCCGAACACAAACATTTCTGTGCCCCTTTGGAGCTGTTCCTGCCTGCTCTTATCCGAATTTCCAGGCGACAGGACCCAGGTAATTCGTGGGCTAATGCAGCCTTTGCTAGTAGGACTGGCAGATGAAATGCTGTAATATCCTTGCAAAATTTAATGAAAAGAGAAAAGCAAATTCTTAGCTGAGCAAGGGGAGCCAGATGTGGAGCTTCTCCAGCAGGAATGGCTCGTGCCTGCTCTGTTTTCCCTTTGGATTTTCCATCCCAAGAAGGGTGCAGGTTGTACATGGGATTTACGTGCTGGCTTTTGTTTTCCTGTTGATTTATTTATGCTGGGTCTATGAACTGAGTGACTGCAAAGTGCCTGCTGAATGCCATTTGGATAAATCACTGCTGGTATTTGTTGTATTCCTTGCTGGACTGGTGTTACACACACCAATATAAAAAAAATGGACGGGAAATCAATGCGGCTCAGCGTAAAATATCTTGACTATAAAGATTTTTCAGATCTATCAAACATACAGTGTGTGTGTGCTGTGTCTGGAGGCTGTTCCCTTGACATGAGGATTGTACTAATTGTCCAGGTATTTGATTTAATTTGCCGTGGGAGCCAGCAAGGAGCACACAATTCCTGCTGCAGGGATTTCAGGGGAAGTTCAGGGCAGGAGAATGCTCTGTATGTAGGCAGCCACAGGATAGCTTCCCTTCCATAAATCTCAGCCTGATCCAAGACCCCCCAGGCTGCTTGCTTTTCCTGCCCCTACACTCCCCAGTGTCCATATGGATGCTGCAGGACATCTTCCTTCACAGCACAGAAATCAGAACGCCAAAAACTCTGTCCATAGACACTCCACAGATTTGCTCTTGCATTAGGGATGTCCCTCGGCCTGGAAAGCTCCATTTCCTGGTGGGATTGCACAGCCAGCAGGGTCCCCTGCGCTCTGGTCCCTGACCAGCTCCCAGTGCCTCCTCCTCCTCCTCCTCCTCCTCCACCACCACGTCTCTTGAGGAGAATGCTGAGCTGGGCAGGGCTGGCCACAGTGCACAGGAATGGCTTCACACTGATGGAGGGCAGGGTTGGATGGGATATTGGGAAGGAATTCCTCCTGGGAGGGTGGGTAGGCCCTGGAATGGAATTCCCAGAGAGGCTGGGGCTGCCCCTGGATCCCTGGCAGTGTCCAAGGGAGCAGCCTGGGACAGTGGAAGGTGTCCCTGCCATGGCAGGTGTGGCACTGGATGGAATTAAGGTCTGTCCAACCCAACCCAACCCTTCTGGGATTCAGTGATGCACTCGGTGAGGCTGGAGGTGCATTGGAGGTGTTAGTGTGTGCAGATCCATCCTGGGAGCAGCAGCAGCAGGAGCAGCTCTGAGGGAGCTGTGAGGGGGTGAGGTGCTGCTTTCCCTGTCCAAACACCCTGTGCAGCTCTGGCACCACCTGTCCCATCTCACCGGAGCCTCATTAGCGGGAGGTTAATTGGGACAGCGATCACACCGGGATAAAAGCGGGAAGTGTTTCCCCCCAGAGCAGCACCAGGCTGGCCGCTGCCGCCTCAGCCTCGTGTTTGGACAGAAATGAGCAGAACAATTCCAATATTTCAAGCATCACTCAGGCCCTGCTGCTCTAATCGCCGCTTGCCCAACCTGCCTTCGGTCACTAATGCATTCAAACGCCGCTAATGACAGCGTGGATGACAAGATAAGCGGGGCTGGGGTGAATGGCTGCACAAAGGCAGCGTGGCCAAAGCAATTAGAGCCTCTCGTGGGCCCAGATGCCGAATTTCGTGTACAGCTGAACCCCCCAGATAACCCTGAGCGCTGGGAGTGAGGCTGGGCCACCCCTGGAACTCTGCTGGCATTTGAATGCGAACCAATTTGCAGCTAAGAACCAACTTCCATTTCCCCCCGTTAATTAGACAAATTAATTAAAGCGCCCTTTGGAATCTATTCCCCATTCAAGATTAGGATGCTGCAGAGATTTTGTTAAATGGTTCAGAGAAGGCTTATTAATCCTGAAATGAATTCTATCAAGCCCTGTAAAGCACCAACTTCAAGTGCATTTGTGGAGAAGAAAGCTTTGCAAATCAGATAGGAAAGCTACAAAAGTGCTGGGTATTATCCTAATCTGGGGAGTGTTTAATTTGACACTCTTATGTCAAGATATTAGAAGAGAATGAGCAAATGGCCCGATAAATATGTACTTAAAGAATGACAATCCTCATAATCAGTTAATTTCTATTTATCTTATGATACCCTTTTCCACAGAAACTTGTATTAGAAAATAAATAAGATTACAGGGTAATTCTGAGAGCTGTAAAAACATAAAACATGTGTCTGCCCTTAAAGGCAGAAGTTGTGTTTTATTGTACAGCAGTTCCACAGTGATTCCACCCACTCCCAGACATGGATTGTCTCCTCCAGGGATTGCTGCCATCAACTGTCCCACCATGGGCATCCCCCTGCAGTCCAGAGATGTGATCGTGGTGCAGATCCTGCACCCCAGCCCCATTCCCAGCCCCATTCCCAGCCCAGCTCTGCTGCCAGGCACAGGGGAGAGGGGATGGGAAAGTATGGGATGGGGAATGGGGTGATGATGGGACAGGGATGGGATGGGATGGGATGGGATAATGGGATGAGGGAGTTCACAGAGGTGCACTGGGGATCCTGGTGGGATGAGGATGGGGTGGAGATGCCCTGGGACAGGGATGGGACAGGGCGAGGATGAGCCCCAGCAGCTGCAGGAATGCTCAGCCCCAAGGCAGGACCCCACAACCCAGAATTCCCTCTCTCCTGCTGCTCCTTGGGCTAGGCAGGGTTTTAGGTCCAGGGGCAGCCATGGAAGAGGGAGAGAGCTTGGAGAACTTATTATGCCGCACCTTGGTGATTCCTTCTGCAAAGCACATTGCACTGAGGAACAAAGCCTGTCTGAGGGAAGGCTTGGTTTGGGGCTCTGCTCCTGCCTGGGCAGTACCTGAGAGGGTTTGAACTCAAAATTCCTCCTCAGAGAGGCCAAAGAACAGCATGGGATAATTCAGGATATGACCTAGGCTAGAAACAAGAGCCAGCCCAAAAGAAACGAGTTTATTATCTGCTCTAAAGGGATTTTATTGACTTGCTGAAAAAAGTCATATTTAATATTGAAGTATAACTTTTAAAAACAGAGATGCTGACTCCATAAAAATGTGCTCTCGAGCTGAGACCTTGACTCCAAAGTGTAATCCAGAGGTTTTTTTATAGCTGTGCTATAAATCATCAAAATTAAATGTTTGCATTAGCAGCGGTGGGAGAAGCCTATGTAGAGCATGGGGACGTGTCACCCAGCACAAAGCAATTGCACAAAGCTCATGTGGTTCTGACCCAGGGAATGTGTGTGGGGGGTTTGCCTCTATTTCTGCTGGGGATTGCTGGTTTTCTGTGGGTTTTTCCCCAGTGGGGCCGCCAAGGTGTGGGGAGCTCCCAGTTCCACGAATCCCTACCTAGGACCACATCCCACACTGCCAGGGGTGAGGTGGGAGAGCAGGAGCAGCTGCCCAGGCTGGGGTTCAGCAGGACAGTGAAAAAGGAGGATGAAAAAATGAGGGATTTTCCCCCATTCCCATGGTGGGTGCCAGGCTGGCACCACCAGCCCTGGGCTCTGCTTTCCTGAGCTGTTTTCTCACCATAATCATGGCAGGAATATCATCTTGGAACAGGTAACCATCCAGATCCCCCTCACCAGCCTGGCCCCGGGGGGTTTGCAGCCCTGGCCCGGCTGCAGGAGGATTTTCAGCGCTGTCCTGCCCGTGAACTCCTTCCTGTGCTGCTGCAAACGCTCTCCAGAGTCCCACCAGCCAACCTGTTAACATCCCCTCCTTCACACTCCCGCAACGAGCCAGCTGCTCTGCCTAGGAAAATACAGCTGGAGAGGTTTATAAATAGTAAATGAAGGCTTGCTGCAGCCACTCCAGCTGGGCAACGTTAGAGGAGTGAGTAATCCATCACGGGGTGTCACCCCCTCGGTGTGCTGCCCACCAGCACCGCGCCGGCGCGAGGCAGGGACTCCTCACCTCCTGGGCTCAGCCTCCAGTTCAGTGTTTAAACCCTTGCTCAGGATTAAATAAATTAAATAAAATTTAATGGAATGTATTTAATAAATAAAATTTAATCAATGAAAATAAATTAAATACAACCAGGGTTAATTTTGCCAGTGTAGCCGAACTAGGTGGGGAAGGGTTGGTGACAGGTCGCTCACAGAGGCTCAAGGACATCCTTGCCAGGGAGGAGGAGTGGGAGCTGCAGTGCCCAGGAGCTCCCACCCTGCCCAGTTCCCTCCTGGCCACCGTGGGGACTCTTTAGGGTCCCCACATTGCACCCAGACCAGCTCCATGTCCTGTGGGCAGGAGGGGCTGGAGAGATGATCCCGGACATCTGACCCATCCTCCTGCTGTGCCTTGGCTGCAGGGAGAGGGGAGAGAGGCCTTGGTCCCTCCATCTGTTGTGTGCATCAGCCGAGGGTCTCCTGGGAGTGTATCCATATCAAAACTCAATTAGAAAATGAGCCCTGCATGTGAAGGACTATTGTGTTTCAAGTATTTTTATAATTAAATCTGAGAAGGTGGGACAGGCTTTCTATGAAGGGCCATCACAGAGCGTTTCCTGGTGCGTGGAGAAAGGGGCTAGGAGAGTTTATTTTATGTATGGTTATATCATTTTCAGTGCGCAAAATAGGGGAAAAGCTCTCTGAGGGGTCAGGATCCCAGATGCACATCATCATCATCATCATCATCATCATCATCATCATCATCATCATCATCATCATCATCACCATCACCCTGCATGGCTGCTTGTTCGTTGTTTAATACCCCACAGTCCCTGAGTGCAAAGGACACCTTCCACTGTCCCAGGCTGCTCCCAGCCCTGTCCAGCCTGGCTTTGGACACTGCCAGGGATCCAGGGGCACCACAGCTTCCCTGGGCACCCTGTGCCAGGACCTCCCCACCCTCACAGGGAGGGATTTCTCCCTAATAATTAACCCAAATCTCACTTCCTTTATTTTAAGGCCATTCCCCCTTATCCTGTCACCATCTGCCTGTGTAAAAAGTTCCTTTCCTTCTTTGTTACAAGCCCCCTTCAAGTACTGGAAACAGTGGGGCTTCAGCTTTGAGCTGCTGCTCTTGAAGTTCAGCACTCAGAAGAAAAGTTATTCCCTTTCCACATCCCTGCCTGAATTATTTCCCACTTGCAGAGCTGCTACCTACAGGATATAATCATGAGCACAGTAAATCTTTGTGCCATGTCAAGATGCAAGTGGTTTTGGAGTTAGATCTGGAGTTCAAGTCTGCCTCTGACTGTGTATTTTATCTCAAATGTACTTTTTAATTTGTCCATCTGAAATTCTTCTAAATTTAGGGGGTATCCAGCAAGAAGAGGAAAAGTTTTTCCAAGTAACTGTGGTTATTTTACTGCCAAAGTCTCTGCAAGAAATCTCAGCCCAGTGAGGAGCTGGGGCTGTGTTCAGAACTGGACAGCCTTTTCCTGCAGGCACAGACTCTGCTCTGCCCACAGAAACACCCAGACTGTGCACACACATTTTTCAGCTACCAATTGCATTTCTGTTTTTGGCACAGATCTATTTAATCCCCGTCATGATTTTAATAATTTTTATCCGTCCATTTTTTACTCTGTTAAAAAGCTGGTGCTGGGTTAATCCTCCAACGGAGTGGGAGATTCAATATTCTTCATGGCAGGTGAATATTGGATGTGCAGACGTCACCTCCTCTGGTGGCTCTGTGATGGGGACAGGGGGATGGGGGGGACAAACACCTCAGCCCTGTCCTTGAGCTGCCATTGCTGACGGTGGCAGGCGGGGGATAAGGAGGACTTGGCTGGGCTGACGCAGGAACAACAATTCAGTGCCCAAAACAAGACGTCTTGGCGTTTCCTGGGCTGGCTCCCTGGAGCCTGGGTTGGAGGCCGGGCTGGCTGGGCCATTATCAGCTGCCAAGGCTGCCGAGGCGAAGGCTCCTCACCGGAGAGTTGCTGCACTGACATTCATGCCTCAGAGTTTGCATTGTCTTCGCAAAATAATCCCCGCTCCATAATTCCCCCGTAGCTCTCCGCATGAGGGTCTTTCCTGCCGAGCCAGGGGATGGGAAAGCAGCAGAAGCTCTTCCACAGCTGTGGTCCTGAAGTGCACCAGGCTGGACACAGAGCGTGGCACCTGCAGGCCAGTGAAACCACGGGTCAGCATCACTAAATTGGCACATTAAAAAATGACGTCATGGCAGAACGGACTGTCTTTAAAGCACAAAGGCCAGAGAGAACAATTGTATTAAACTGCGTTCATGAATTCATAATAAAGTTCAATTTGCCACCATTTATCATGTGACTTAAAAATTAAATGGAGTTTTTAATGCAAAAGAAAAGAGTTTTGTGCTTTTTTGAAAATAATGCAAAATCTTTCATGCCGTTCACAAAGCATTTGTGTTAGCACCAGCGTATACAGATTAATTTATTTATTTTCATTAAATCATCACTGCTTCTCATTGTTCCTTCATCCTCGGGGACAATCCTTATTCTTTCACGTATTTTTTAAGAGCTAAAGAGTCACATATAAAAAGAACAGATTAAAAAGGCACCATGGCTTTAGTTGTCTTTGGGTTTGGAGTGCTGGAAGGAGTTAAAAGGCATGAGCTGGAGGATACCATCATGGTGGTGGTGATGGCAGTGACCACGGCATTGGTGTCGATTTTGCCATTGGTGTTGATGTTGACATTGGTGTTGGTTCTGGTGCTGATTTTGGCATTGATGTTGGCATTGGTGTTGATTTTGATGTTGGTGTTGATGTTGGTGTCGATGTTGACATTGGCCTTGGTGTTGACATTGGTGTTGGTTCGGGTGTTGATTTTGGCATTGACGTTGACATTGGTGCTGGGGTTGGAGTTGGCATTGATGTCGGAGTTGGCACATTGGCACAGGACACAGGAAAGCACCAAAGCAGAGATTCAGTCCTACAAGAGCTGACCTGTCAGAGGGAGACTGGCAGCAAACCTTCATCCCCATCAGCACCCACATGGAAATCGTGGCAATCATGGGAATTGCGAAAATCATGGAAATCCAAGTGTGGGAGTCCCATGCCCCTGGGCACTGCACAACCCCTGTGCAGGTCTGGAGCAGGAGCTGCACACAGGACCCATCACCCCGTGCAGAATAAAGAGCAAATCCAGCCCCAGCCTCCCCCGGCCGCCCCCGCCGAGCTCGCTCCTTATCAGCGCCGTTTGTGTGCCCGCCGAAAATAATCATCTGTGAATGGAGCCCTAATTACATTAGAGCTAATCCATTTTCCTCTCTGAAGCTGGTAGTCAACAGTTTATTCTCTCACCTCCGAGATGAAACCGAATGTCAATTTTCGAGATAACATTGACGTGAACTTATGTATCAGGCAAGCAGACAAATACCATTATAATCATTTATAATCCTTTAAAGCTGTGACTGAGAAGTGGCATTTGGACTGGATTTAAACTTGGCGTTGTCCGTGCGGAAGATTAACCGCTCCATAAGACTTTGATTTCGGAATATTGCCCATTAGAGAGTTTTGACATAGGAAATTGAAGTATTATATATAGTTTTAACGTGGTTAACAGAGTCTGACACAAACAATAACATTCCAACTTCAGTTAATTCTTTCGCATCCCATTTACAGCAGGGAAAACTCTGCTGTTGTCCAAAAAGCACCCCAGCAGGACTTTGAAGATTATTCCTGCTGGATGGGAATTACACATCCTGAGTTCATTCCTGCTGCTGCCGATTGCTATCGATGCTCTCCAAGAGCTGCTCTGATCAGCTAACGCTGTTTGTGCAACAAGCCCAGGCCTCTGGGGCCAACACCAGCCCACAAAATCATAAAATCATGGAATTGCATAGGTTGGAAAAATGTAAGATCTAGTCCAACCATTCCCCAGCACTGCCAAGGCCACCACTAACCCATGTCCCCAAGTGTCACATCCACACTGCTGTTAAATTCCTCCAGGGATTCAAACTCCACCACTGCCCTGGGCAGCTGTGCCAGGCTGGACAATCCTTTCCTTGGAAATTTTCCCTGGATGGAGCAAAGAAATGGCTGGAGTGTTCCAGTGTTTAGGGTTCGTCCTTCCCAAATGCCCTGCAGAGGCTGATGGCAGCAGCCAGCAGTGACTGCTGACAAAGGAATGGATCTTACCCGGTGCCACTGGATTTTCTTGCTGACTTTTGCACTAAAACTACAAGTTCCAGGCATTGCCCATGCAGAGGTAAAGAGCCAAACCCCAGCAGGGAACGGTCCTGTGGCCCTTCAAGCACGTGGCTGGATGCTCCAGGGAAAATAAACACCAGGACCACACTCAAGAGCTTTCAGGAGGAAATGAGGGTTTAGTGTTTAACAGTTTTTATTGCCACTTGTTCCTGAACATCAGAAGCTGCTTAGGAGGGATATAAAGGAAATTTCAATGGTGGTGCTTGCTGGAGAAAGAGGAGGCAAAAGGAAGGTGGCCAAGGGAGAGATGGAAACGCTGAGTTGTTCTGGTTTAGATGTTCTCCAAGGCCCCGGGAGGTGCCAGGCTGCTGTTGGATTTTGGTGTGGGCTGGGCAGGGACCTGCCTTTCCAGCCTTTGAAAAGCTTGAGGAGATTTCCATGCTCCATTCACCATTTCCAGGACTCTGTGTCCCTATTGGAAACCTCTCCTTTACCACAGGAGGGATGTGAGTGAGTGCAAGGAGATCCCAGGGGTGCAGGAGTGCCAACCCATGGTCAGACAGGGGTGTTTGGGGCTCTGGAGGAGGTGAGGGGGGTGGGAACCACCCAGGGCTGCCCCCACATCCCCGCCTGGGTCCCCAGCCCAGGACTGGGTGTCTGTTGGAGGCACATTCCAGCCCATGGAACAGCTTGCTGTCATCTGGGTTCAATCTGGGGATAAATGGGCTCCAGAAGTTTTGGAATATTTGTATAAGACCACAACGCTTCTTATCAAAACATTTCCCATTATTATTTTCCAGTCTTCCCTCCATCCCCAGCTACCTCCTCCTTCCCTTCAGTGCCCAGCCATGCCCCAGCCATTAGCAGTGCTATCATTTTTTCTCTCCATATGGGAAGTAGAGGAGAGCTTTCCTCTAAAGAGAGCAGCCCAACCCCTCCTGGGGCTCCCAACCCATCCTCCATCTGCGGTCACACAAGTGTTTCCTCCCGGGCATTATCCCTGGAAATGAAAGAATGTGAACACGCCAGGCTCATTTGTTTTGTGTGTTTAATTTCGGCGTAGGTTTGTGTAAGTACTTATCGTCTCCTCCTCGGGAGATAATGCAAGACAAATGTGCGGCTCTAACAAATGGGGCTGCCTCCCGAAAACTCCGTGGAATAAATCGGGATGGAAGAGCAGCGCTGGAGCCTGGGAGAAGGGATGCTCCTAGGAAGAACAGAAAATTATGGATGCAACCCAAACCAGCACAGCCCCATCATCAATATTCATAGAGCCCAGACAAAACATTTCATATCAGAGCTGCTCATAAATCAGGGAGAGAAGAAGGGGGAAAGGGAAAAGGTGAGGAGAAAGGGGAAGGTAGAAAGGAAGGAATAGCTGGGGGATGAGGGGATGGCGAGGGGGACTCGGCTCGTTCAGGGTAACATCTGCTCACTCTGAAGTGGAACCACCTGTTAGTTTATTAAACTGTGCAATTAATTTATGTGGAAGGCAGGGGAGGCTATATCTCATCAAAACCTTCCCTTTTAGCCCTGTCCTCTGAAAGTGAGCCGGGTAAAGCCGTGCGCAGCACCAGCGGTTCCACAGGGAAGGATGGAGAGTCTCCAGCACTCTCTGGAAGCCTGCAGAATCCCAGAATCCTTTAGGTTGGAAAAGCTCTCTAAGATCATCGAGTCCAACCATCCCCCAGCAGTGCCAAGGCCACTGCCCCATGTCCCCAAGTGCCACATCCACAGGGCTGTTAAATCCCTCCAGGGATGGGGATTCCATCACTGCCTTCTTTCAGGCCCTGACAACTCTCTCCAGGAAAAAAATTTCCCTAATATCAAACCTAAACCTCCCCTGGTGCAACTTGAGGTTGTTTCTTTTCCTCTCCCTTGTTCCCTCAGGGAAAAGCCTGACCCCACCTGGTTTTCACCTCCTTCAGATGGAGGGTGAGGCTGACAGAGCACCTCTGCAAGGAACCTCATCACCCTGGGGTTGCAACCAGGGGCTGTGAACCACTCAAACACACCCCAAAGCTTTGTCTCCAAAATCCTGCAGCACCAGGGAAAAGGACTGTGCAGGAGAGGCTTTGTACCAACCTCCCCCAGCCCTGCCCTCCGGCACTTACCCACGTCAAAACACTTGAATTTTTCATTATCAAAAAAAAAAAACCAAAGATTTTCAATAATTTATTTCAGGCATCTATTCTGGAAGGCGTCCGAGCGGCTCCTTCCTGCGAGTCCCCAGCAGAGGAGGGCTCAGAGCCCTCGGGGGTCGTGGGCCTTCCTGGCTCAGGGGATTGGGCTCCAATCAAGTGCAATGCTCTCCAGATTTGGTTCCCATTATTGTCTTCCTTTGGCAGGACCGACCGGAGCACTCGAATTGGAAAGGCCCCAGAATCTTCAGTCTCCTAAAATATTTTCAATAACGTTGAGAGCAATTTTCCTCAGAGCATGTAAGGATTTCAGCGGAGGAGCCAACTTTCCCAGAGGAATGATCCAATTATGAGCCCTGGATGCTCTTGTCAATCTCTCCCTCAGGGACGTGGAAAATCAAAATTATGATTTATTTTTTTGAATGTGACAGTGAGCGTAAAGGCAGAAATCTAAGCCATGCCCTTATCTCCCCACGCACCCCCAGCTCCCTCTCTGATTCTGTCAGCTAAAAATACCCTCTCGTTTCAGGCAGAACCTCCTGAAGTTCTGCTCTAATGACAGCGCAGGCAGGACCCAGCCCTGGGAGCAGCTGAATGATGACTTTTTAATGGTGACCTTTGCATGTAAAAATTGAGTCAAAATTACTCCACTTCTCGCTAATGCAGCAAGGGAAATGTGGTTTGAACCCCGTGGTTTGTGCTCGGTGACAGAGGAGAGGAACCAGCAGCCCCCAAAAGCTAAAAATAGCTCCTACAGGGGACGGCAGGAGAGGAGATGGGGGACAGTGAGTGAGGAATTGGTTGTGGCTTTGTGAGGAGTGTGAGGGTGATGTCCCCAGGGTGCTGACCATGGGCTGTGCCAGCTGGGTGGGAACCTGATGGGCACCATGGGCCGTGGGGATGGGATGGGATGGGATGGGATGGGATAGGATGGGATGGGATGGGATGGGATGGGATCCCAACAGGCACCATGGGCCATGGGAATAGGATAGGATCCCAAGAGGCACCACGGGCTGTGCCAACTGGGCTGGGATCCCGATGGACACCCTGATGGGTGTCATGGTCTGTGCAAACTGGGACAGGACCCCAGTTGGCACCAGGTCTGTGCCAGCTGGGATAGCTCCCCGATGGGCACCGCAGGCCACTCTAACAGGCCCAGGACCCCCATGGCTCCCTCGCATTCCAGCACCCTGCAGCCCCCTGCTCCCGCCCAGCCACCCCTGTGCCTGGTTTGGGGTGCAGGGCAGGGGTGCAGCCGTGCCGTGTGCCAGCCAGGAGCATTGTGCCGAGGCAAGGAGCTGCCTTTGTCTGGCGGGCAGCAGGGGTCCTTTGTCCCCACGGGGCCGCCTGGCTCCCGGGCTGCAGCAGCGACATCAAGGAAGGGGCAGTGGGATGTGCAGCACCCGCTCCCCCTTAGAAGTTGTTGTTGCCATGGGGTCTATTGTTGGCAGCTTTCCCCCTGTGCTTTACATCCTGCACCTTGCTTTTCACAGGGTGAACAATAATGCAAACTCTTTTTGCTCCTGGAGTTGCCTTTTCACAGTTTCCCCCCTTTTTGCAACCTATAATGAGTGGTAAGTCTAAAGAACAGCACAATTCTTTGAGAGATTCCCCCCTCAGCTCACACTGTGCTGCTCGCTGGGTTGCTCTGCTGAGAAGCCCAGGAAAATCTGCATATCTGGGGGTGTATTAATTACCCAACGTGACATCTCTAACTCTGCAAAGATTGTCTCTGGCTAATGAAGCTGTCAGGGCAGGCTCTGGCCCTTGGCCAGCACAGCTCCCAGCCCAAGCCAGCAATCCCATGGCAGCACAGGAGCAGCATCCAGCCCTGGCTGCTCCCATCAGCACCACAACAGCTCCATCTTCCAGCACTTCTGGATCGCCTCGGCAAAAAAACATCTGGAAATCAAAATTCTTCATCCTCATCTATTAATCCTCGAGGCTGAACCTGCACTGGGAGGAACCAGAGCTCTGATCCTGTCAGGGTGTGAGCTCAGGGCCCTGCAGATCCTCTGGTGCTCCTGCAGGGCTCTGGGGAAGACACGTGGAATGGATTTGATATTGTGCCAGGGACAGGAGCAGGATCCCTCGCTGGGGTGCCAGAGGGCAGAGGATGGGCAGATCCCTGCACCACCACACCACTTATTTCCTGTGCCTATGGTCAGATTCCCATCCTCTTTTCCAGTGGGGAAACATCCTGAGGAGCTGATCTTGCTCCTGAAAAACCTCCCCCTGGCAGTGCTCAACCCCATGCTCCCATCCTTGGGAATTTGGCTTTCACAAAACCCATTGTAAGGGATGAATAACCTCACATTCAGAACAATTTTCCATGATGGGAGGTGATATTTCCTGCTGATATAGACTGGGCTCCCTCAGCTCAAACCCAAGTTGTAAAATGCCTTAAATGGAAATTGATATTCGTGTTTAAATAAATTATTTTATTGGTTTAAGAATTCCTAATGACGGGGAGCAGGAGGGCTGCTGGAGTGTGTGCCAGATCGTCTACTTCCTAATGACAAATGTTTGAATTAAAATAATTCTAATTAAATGGATGTCAAAAAAATGTTTCAGTTCGAAACACACTTCACAACCTCACATCACATCCTATCAGGCAGCGGAGCACATGACAAAACAGAAAATAAACTGAGACCTTTAGGCAAACGTTCCTCAAAGAGCAGCAGTAATTCCCAGCCTGCTGTGCCGTGGGGTGGCAGGGCCAGGAGTCACCTTCACCAAACCAAAGCCTCTCTTGGGGCTTTAATAACTCTGACATCATGTGTTTGCAGGGCTTCAGCTCGCCTGGCTCTCCCCAAACATTGGTGAGGATCCAAAGCCCATGTGGGCTGCAGGAGATGAGAATCTTCCCTCTCACACAGAGCCAGAGACCAAGGCTTGCTATCCTCCCACACAAGGTGGTTTAAGCATTGGATTTGGAGGATTTTTCCTTTGGAGTGGTGATCTGAGATCATAGAATCATCAAATGGTTTAGGCTGGCAGGGGCCCCAAAGCCACCCAGTGCCACCCCTGCCATGGCAGGGACACCTCCCACTGTCCCAGGCTGCTCCAAGCCCCAGTGTCCAGCCTGGCCTTGGACACTGCCAGGGATCCAGGAGCACCACAATTTTTGGGGCAATGAGTGAGCAATGGTGCAGGACAAACATGGGAGCAAACTGCAGCCAGGTGCTCCCTGTGGTCAGGAATGCTGCGGGAGGGAAAAGGGACGGTGAGGGACATCCACATCCCCAGGACAGCTCTAAACTCCACCCTCTGACCCCAAAGTGATGGAACAGCACTTGAGGCCATTTATCATTTTCTCCATCTGACCCTTTTAATTTCCCATCCCAGGAGTATTTCCAGAGGGATCCCCCAGCCCCTCGCAGGGCTGCAGGTGAAGCTGGCAGGATCCCATGAGATCCCCCATCCTCTGTCCCACATCCCACATCCCGCACGAGGCAAGGCTGCTCCGCCAGCAGGGCCGAACGCTGTAATTGGATCTTAATTACACAACTCAGCGAGAGGTTATTTTTATTTCTTTGTTTGTTAATGCAATTATTTAGCTGCCCTATTTTAGCCTTGACCTTGCAGGAAGAGGGTATTTTCCAGTCAGCATAATGCTTTATCTTTGAAAGCTCCAATCAATAAGGATAATTAATGATGCCTGCTGCAATGATAGCCTCAGCAATCATTATCCCACATTAATCCCTGCAGTCAGCCTGGGGTCAAGGCCATCTAAATCATTCACCTGGGGGTGGAGAAATTCAAATAATTTACCCATTTAAATCCAAGCAAACAAATCCCACTGTATTTTTCCGAGCTGTTTGGAAGAGGCTGCTGCCTGTTGCAGCCGTGGGTTTGCAGGAGCTGGGGATCCTGACAGGAATCCGGGTGCCCTGGTGGGCTGGCAGTGTGGCTGTGCCCAATGAGATGCCACCTGTGCCACTGGGTTCTCCTCAGACTGGCAGGAGGATTCAGCACAGGGATGGTCCCAGACCGCAGCAGACACCGATCCCAAATTTGGGATCACGCGGGATGGTTGTGCCCTGGGAGCAGGAAAAGGGTCGTGCTCCTCTTGCAGGGACAAAATGAGGGGACAAGGCACCCAAAGAGGGGACAAAGCACCTCCAGGACATCTCTGAGAGGAGCAGAGGTCTCTCTCCAGGATATTCCTGTCCTCCAAAACCCAGCCCACGCCTGAACTCCCCAGGACAGCCACCTGCATGATCCCTGTTCACCCAACTGCTGCTGCTGCAGGTGTCCCCAGCCCTACCACCCATCCCACATCCCATTCCCGACCAGGATGGAGTGAAGGACTGGGAATGGGGCATGAGAACAAACCGCAAACCCACCGATGCATTTTGCTTTCTTCAGCCTGCACTTGGCACATTAATAATCCCTTAGGGACAGGGATGCATGGGGGACAGGATGGGAAGCCCGAGGCTTGGCTCATTCCCCACCACAGCCCTCTGGAATCTCCAGCCATCCCCACGCTGGGTCAGCTCCTGTGGCTTCTGTGCCAAGTTTTTAACATCCCCTGTCAGAGGGATGCAGCTTTTTGACATCTCCATGTTAGGATTGCAGATATCCCTCTGTCTGCTCCATGAAAAAATAACTTTTGGGATCCAGCCAGCGCTGGGGTCTCATCCTGATACCTCCCAACATTCCCAGCTGGGAGAACGTTGCATCCTTTTAACCCCAAGGTGAGGAGGAGGACGAGGATCCCACCCAGCCCCGGGTGCCAGCCCAGCCAAAACACCCATCCGGTACTGCTGGGCAGGAAGAGCCACCAAGGACTTTGTCAGGATATGGAAAAAGCCACAAAGCCAAGCTGGTGCGATTATAGAAAGGCTGCAGAGCAATGTCCTTGGCCAAAAACTGGCTTTGTTGAGAATCGATACGGTTCTGCTGATCTAAAGCTGCCTCTGGTGGCTCCTGCGGGGCTGGGCTTTACAGATGGACATTGCCTGCTGCGATGGCCACTGCAATGTCCACCACCATGGCTGCCACGATGGCCACAGCAATGCCCACCATGATTCCCACTGCAATGCCCACCATGATGACCACAGCAATGCCCACCACGATGTCCACAGCAATGCCCACCATGATGGCCACAGGAATGCCCACCATGATGGCCACTGCAATGCCCACCACAATGACCACTGCAATGCCCACCATGATTCCCACTGCAATGCCCACCGTGATTCCCACTGCAATGCCCACCACGATGACCACTGCAATGTCCACCATGATTCCCACCACAATTTCCCCCTTAATGCCCATGCAATGTCCACCATGATTCCCACCACAATGCCCACCATGATGACCACATGGATGTCCACCAGCATGTCCACCACGCTGCAGGACCAGCAGACAGGGAGGTCTCAGGGCTGTCTCTGGGTCCCCCCAGGCTCTCAGCCCAGCTCGGGGGCTCGATGGTCCCCAGGTGGGTGAAGTTTGACACGTGTGCCAACATTGAGTCTCTCCATGGAAACGAAGGGACAATTCGGATTGGTTTTGATTTATGGCTCTGTTATGACCAAGTTTGTGTTTTCACCAAAGTCCTTCTCCCCCTGCCCTGAATTAATTCTGTATTAACAGCAGCATATAATTTATACGTGGACACATCCACATAGCCAATAAATTATGGCTTAACTCTATAATTCCACAGCTATAATTAATTACATTAAAGACCTCCATTTAAAGCCCACAATTAGATAACCCTGGGAGACAATCCCGTTAGCATTTTTAATAAATACTTGTGTTTGAAGCTGTTGAACAGAGCACCTGATAACTGATAGAGCAGTGTTAACATCTGTTCCATTATTTCCACAGGACGTTGCTTTAACGTAATGCTCCTCACATAAAATATGCATTTGTTCTTGACTGTCAAGTGCCTCTATTATTTTATTAAAAAGTCAAAAAAGAATATAATCAGACTTCATAATTTATGTGTGACATTTTCATTACAGAAAACTTTATGCAAAATTGAATTCTAAAATTTAATTTCCTGTGATGTTTAAATTACTTACTATCTGGCTCCTCTCCAAACATTGTGATCACTCCAGGCCCCATATGAATTCCATTAAGGATATGTTTAGCTGCTGCCAAAACGTTTGGGGTATTTTTCTATGTAATTCCAAGAATATGCTCCTTAAATTTATTTTGTGCCAGTTTAAATAGTCTCTCTCATGCAGGAAAGAAACACAAGACATTTTAACAACTTCCATGGCTTTTCTTGTTTTTGTTTCCCTTGGGTTTTGATTCCCATTGCGGTTCCTCAGTCCTCTTAGCCAGAGGAGAATTCCCAGTAATCTGGGAGGACTGGATGGAGAGCTGAGCTTTGAGGGTGCCCTGCTCGCCACATTTTCTGTGTGCACTGGAAATTAGCACATGCAAATTAAGTGTAATTAGCGTGTGGCTGGAGGAATAGGGTCTGTGCTGCTTCAGTTCCCAAAGCCTGGGTCTCCTATTGCTCCTGCTCCACGTTACCTCCCTGGGAATGTCTTCAGTATCCATGTAAGGAAGAGGAAGCAAAGAGCAGGGCCTGGAGAAGAGCAGGAATTGGGAATTGTGAGGGGCTTAATGAAACCTGGGGGTGTCAGACACAGAATCACTGAATCCCTGAATCCCAGAACCACTGAATCCCAGAGTCCCAGAATCACAGAATCCCAGAACCACAGAGTCACAAAATCACAGGCTTCCAGAGTCACAGAATCACAGAATAACCCGAGTTGGACCCACAAGGATCAACGCCAGCTCCTGGGCCTGCAGCAGTGAGGGGTGTAGGAGATCCCGAAGAGGAGCAGAGGGATGTTCCAACCCCACCAAGAACTGCAGGACATGAGGAATCATCCCCTTTCCTTCTCCCATCCCCACCGGGGATGCTCAGGCCACACATCTCAGCATCTCCCACCTTCATCCCTCCTGGAGCAGTGTCCTCTGGCCGTGTCCGTGCTTGTGGGCAAATATTTGAGGGATGAACCAGGTGCCTCTGCCATCCCCGAGCTATCCCAGCTCTTCCTGGCAGCTCTTTCTGAAATCAATCTGCGTTTTGCAAGCCCTCACCCACCCGGAGCCAAGGCACTCTCCGCGCTGGGATCAATACATCCTCCCGGAGCAGCGCTATCGGATTCGCTCGTTTGCTGAGCAGAACGTGGCAGTAAAACTCAGCCTGCTTGGGAAATATAGCCTGATCCCAGGCATCTTCAGAGAAACTCAGAGAAAACCTTTTTGGAAACAATTTCAGAATTGCTGTTGCTGTGAGATTCCTGATATTTCGTGTGCTGCACCTGACAGTGCTGTAGGAGTTCCCAAAATGAAGGTGCTCTGCCAAATTCCTGCATCCCTCCCTTTGCCTGGAATCTGCAAGCAGCAGTCACCCCCTGAGGCCTGTGTGTGCCTGCGGGAAGTGGGACTGGGAATAAAGAGATGTGGGAAAAGTGGGATGCTTGCAGAGAGGCACCTTCGGTGTAAATCTGGATCGGGGAGCTGAGCATGGAGGTGAACATCCCAGCTCTTCCCAGCATGTGTCAGGATCCCCCATCTGACCCCAGTACATCCCAGCCCATCCCAGTACGTGCCAGGGTGTCACAGATCATCACAGTGCATCCTAGCTCACCCCAGCTCATCCCAGGACAAAGTGCCAGGATGTCCCAGCCGATCTCAGCACATCCCAAGCACCTCCAAGCACATCCCAGCTCACCCTGGCTCATCCCAGCACATGCCAGCTGATCCCAGCTGACCCCAGCAGTCCCCAGCGTGTCCCAGCTCATCCCAGCTCGTTGTCTCTTCAGGGAAGTTCAGGAAAGGGCTGAGCTCACTTGACTTCAAGAGTGCTACAGAGAAGAGCAAATCCCCAAAACCCCACCTGCTTGGACAGAGTGGGATTTTGCACGTGCTGGGGGTGGAATCCCTTCCCCAGGGACACAATCGCTGCTCCCTGGCCATATGCAGACCCTGTGCCCGGCTTCCTTTGGATCTGATCCCACTGTGGGGGGGGAGCAGGAGCAGGGCTGGCGCTGGGAACAGCGATGGCACTGCTGGGATGAGCCCAGTCAGCCTTCCCTCCGCACTGGGAGGACACACTGGTGGCTGGGAGAGCTCGCAGTTGCCGTGGGTGTTCCGGTAACCGGATCTAGCAGGGCCGGGGCAGCACAGAGCTCATAAAGGATGCAGCCAGGCCGATGCCGAAGGAAGGCTGGGCAGGAATAGGATGACAGAGCAATATCGCAGGAGGTAGGATCCTGCTGAGTCTGGAAGTGCCTGATTTATTTATATTCAGCCAAACTGAAATATTCAGGAGGAGAAAATCTTCAAGCCGGACCCTTTCGCTGCCTCCTTTCCGAAAAGAGGGATGTGTGTGGTGTTTGCTGGGGAATGATGTTCACCCTGCACCTCTCCCAGTGCCCAGCTGCCATTAATTCAGGCAGCACAACTCCAATATGAATTTTTTCGCTGATACCCTGTGGTTCACAAATTGGATGATGACAAAATGAGATAATTTATCACCAGTATATGAATTTATTTATTATTGAACGCTTGATTAACCTATACACTTTGCCGCCCGCTCATCTTTAAGGGGTTTGCAGTAAAAGTATTCATTTATTCCTGGGTGTGAGCTGGTACCTCCATAATTCACCTGTTAATTATTGTGCCCAGGGTCTTTGTGTAAGGGTGAAACACTAATGAAGGTAAAGCACATTCTCATTCTGGGGAGCTGCTTCCCTCAAAATCTGCTTCCCAGTTCCAGGGTCAGCCCTCTCTGTGTGAACAGATCATGCATTTATATGAAGTCCAGCATTTGGAGCCAATTTCCACTCCTTAATGGACCAGAACTGCTCAGCAAGACTGCAATAAATGCAGAGCAGTGGGTGTGCAGGGTGACCAGCATTCCTGCAGGCTGTTCATAAAACAGAATCACACAATGTCCTGAGTCACAAAGGCCCCACGAGGATCACCCAGTCCAGCTCCTGACCCCAACAATCCCACCTTGAGCATCCCTGGCAGTGTTGTCCCAATGCTCCTGGAGCTCTGGGAGCCTCAGGCTGTGCCCATTCCCTGGGAAGCTTGGGCAGTGCCAGCACCCTCTGGGGAAGAACCTTTCCCTAATCTCCATCCCAACCCTCCCCTGACACAGCTCCAGCCCTTCCCTGTCCTGTCCCAGAGCAGAGATCGCTGCCTGACGCTGGCTGACCACTGCTGTTGGTGGCTGATGGATGTTTGACCCCTGTGAGATGTTCCCTTGCAGGAGAAGCCTTTGTCACCCCGGCAGCCAGCGCTGGTGCTTGGCAGAGTGAGGTTTTGGGGGGGATCTGGCATTTTGGGGCAGAAAACTTGCGGGGGAAAAGGGACATTTCACAGCGCAGGCGGTAAAAATAGTACCGTGGGGAGGGGGGGCTGTAATGGAAAACACGTTGGGCTGGAAATAACTTAATTCTGTCACAAGCACCAGCCTAATGTATGCCCTTAAACTCGCAGCCATCTAGGTTTCCCTGCAACATCCGCCCGTATCGGGAGGATCTGCTCCATCCAGACACCGTGGTGCCTCACGCCCGCGCTCGCAGCAGCTTTTAATGAACGTTTCTCTATTTATCTCATGTCACTGCTTCCCCAGCAGCCCCGCGCCCGGCCTGGCCAGTAAAAGCCATTATCTCTATTATGCTGCCGATAGCCCATCGCCGCGATTGCTGCTCCCTAATTGCTGGAGCACCCTCCTCCTCCTCCTCCTCCTCCTCCTCCTGCTCCTCCTGCTCCTCCTGCTGCCCCTGATAGATTACCCCGAGCTAGCCCATTCCCGGAGCCAGCCGAGCCCCAGCTATTGGGCTCTGCTCTCAGGAATAAATCCTAACCTATCAATATATAATAGGGCTAAATAATCAACAGCTCGAGACGTTGTCTGCTCGCAGGGCTCCGCCGCGCCGGCCGCTTTTATCGGCTATAATTAGCAGCAGGCAGGCTGGCCGGGCTGGGCAGGAACGAGGACAGGTTTTATGCACGTTCAAACATGATTTAATCGGCGGCTCTGCCTGTCTCGATAATGTGCAGGGGTGTAAAAAAGTCCAGCTGGCCGGGGAACGCGTGGGAAACATAAATCCTGCGGCGGGCGGCTCTGGAGGGAGCTCTGCCCTCGCCGCTGCCGAGGTGCCTTATCCCTGATAGCGGGGAGCCGCCGGGGGATGGATCCGGGAGAGGATCTGGACAGGCCTTGGAGCANGTTCTTTGGATCCACTTTAGGAAGGGCTTTGCAGCCAAGAGCAGAGGATGCTGTTGGGAAACATTCCCAGCCAATGGATAAAGGAGCTGTGCTCAGCCCCACCAGCCACGGGAGGGGAGGAAGGGAAGGGAAGGGAAGGGAAGGGAAGGGAAGGTGCCCCAAAACAAGGCAGTAAAACTATAAAGTTAACGAGGAGCTCGTGTCCTTTTTTACAGTATAACCCTTTACAATCCCCTCCTCGGGAGCCAGGCGTTCGGGGGAGCACAGCAAACGCTGTAAAATGGATGTTTAATGTAGCTGGGGGCCAAGAAAAACATTGTATAATTGTAGTAAGCACCTTGCTAAGTAAAGTGATAGCTTTTAGAGGATGGAATACAGCGTGGGTTTGCAGGGCTGCACCGGCCTCAAAATGCCTCGACAATAGTTCCCTCATTCCACTCACAAATGTATCTCTGAGAAGATGTGGGACAAACACCTCTGGGTTTGGAGATCAGACTCTGACCAGGTCTGCTCTGGGAATACATGGCCGAGGGTCCTCACCCCACTGACACCACGTTGGTTTGATTTTCATCCTCTCTGTGCAAAGAGGATCTGTCGCAGTGTGTCCCAGCAGGGCTGGCAGTGCCCTGCAGCAGTGAGGGATGTTCACCTGGGATAACCACCCCGGCTGCATCCACACTTCAGGTTGGCTCCTGGGGGTTCCACGAGCCCCCAGCGCCTCCCAGCCCACCAAAACCACAGTCCCACTGCTTCCCAGCCCCTGGCATGTGGTTTGGGCTGGGTTTCTGAGGAAAAGGGGCACAGGGAGAGGGGTTTGGAACTGGTTGGTTAGTGGAGTTAAAGTCTTCTTTGTCTCCCAGCACTCCGGGCTGATGGTGGGGGTTGAGCCCCTGTAAATTCAAATTAAAGGGCACCTATGGCTTGGCTGTGGTTTCTAACATGGAAATCAATCTGTTGTGTCTTCAGGAGGTGGGAAGGGGAGGGCACTGCTCGGGACTGGAGTTGCCCATGGTGCATCTTCCCCCCTGTCCCAGCTGTCCCCTGGTTTCTATCACCACTGAAAGCCACAATGCCCAGCCTGGGCCATCCCAGGGTCTGTGACTTCTGCTGGGAAACCTGCTCCTTTTTCACGGGATATTTCCCATTCAGAGGTGGTGAGGGTGTCACTGTCAGCTGTGGCTCAAGGAAGTGAGGGGCTGAGGCTTTCTGGTGGCAACCACAGGGAACTGTGACCAAAGCAAAGTCTGCCATTACAGCCACAAAATTCTGGGCAGAGAAAGCAATATTCAAGCACAAAACACCCTCCTTGGCTCCTGGTTCTGGGGCCTGTTCAAACTGAGAATAAACCCATGCACCTCTGCTTTCTGTGTGTGCACATAATGGGAAATTTTATCAGCTGCAATATTTCCGAGGACAGGACTCGTGAGATATATCACATGTAAATGGACACATCATCTGAGCAAGGCCCCATTCATCAATAGCACTTGGAAATGCAGTGGAAGATCTGATGGGATTATGTAGATCTCGACTATCTATGGGTGAATGAAATTGGGTAACCTTAGCAACCCCAGGTACGTTTGTGCAGCTATGAATCAAACGTCAGCCCGATGAGCTCTGCGCAAAATAAAGAAATAATTCTTTGAAATATTCATAACAGGCTGCAGAGTATTATTTTATAAGGCTCTGCCTAATATGCATTTGGGAAGCCAGGTTTTAAAAGAAGCAACATTAGCATTCACATCCCCCACGCTGGCATAAATGCTTATAAATAAACCCAAGATGAAACACAACCAGCACCTGCAACAAACCAGGGCTCCTCTTCCTGCTGGCAGAAAGGGCATCTCCCACCATGCAGATATTCCAGCTGCAGGAACAGCACACAGGATGGGTTATCCACAAAGGTTTGGGACAGCACCTCCCATCAGCAGCTTGGATAAAAACAAAAGTTGCACACTGCACTTTCACCTGTGTTAAAATTAATTTGTCAGGCTGCTTTAACGCTGGGGAAAAAAGGTGGGGAAACCTGGAAATCTCCCTTAAAAATTGATGAAGTCAGGAAGACATGGTTTGGGGTACTTTTTACTCAGTTGTACATAAGTATTTTGGGTGACCATAAGACTGTTTGAATATATACTGCATCAGAGCTGAAAAATGAACAATTATATCTGAATTTGCAGAGAATTCCATCTTCCTCTGCCCTTGGCTCATGGTCAGCTACAGAGAACATTTGGACATGCTCCAGCTTTGGTCTCCTCCACACTGAAGCTTTCAGTTTCCTGATTTTTCCCACATGGAAAGCCATCCTTTAGCCTTGGCATTGCTTGGAGACTGTAGTTCTTGGAGACTCTAGCTCTCAGCATGCAAATCTATTTTTAATTAATTAACGACCACTGCAGTGAGCTGCAGCAGTTGGGGTCAGCCACTCCAGGATGAAACCTCTGAGCAACCTGGCCCAGTGGAAGGTGTCCCTGGCATGGCAGGGGGTGGCACTGGATGACCCTGAAGGTCACTTCCAACCCAAACCATTCTGGGATTCTGTGATAAGGAAAAGGCAGGACATTGCCAGGATGCTCAGACACCTCCAAGCTGTCTCCTCCACCGTGATGCTGCCTGCAGATGTTCTGAGATTTCTCTGTGGCAGAATCACACAATCCTACAATGGGCTGGGTTGGAAGGGACCTTAAAAACCATCCAGTGCCAGGCCTAAAGCTGGAAGGAGGCAGCTGAAGTTTTCCTTAAAGTTTTCTGAGCACCAGAAGTTACATTGACAATTGAGAATCTCAGTTTTCCTTCAGAATAATTCCTCCTACTTGTGGTCAATGAAAAAACCCAAACATACTCGACTCTTAGGCTTCAGTCCCCTCTCGCCTTCCAGGTCCTGAGCACTGAAGAATTCAGATTACAGCTCCCCAGTCCTCTCAGCACCACATGCCCTGGGCTGGGCTCTGATTTCAGAGCCAAGAACCACCCATTTGTTTATTTTATGGTGCTTTAACTTACCCTCACACTTAACAGGCTGGCAAGCTCTGCGCTCTATTTTTTTATTTCCCAAACAGCCCTTAAAGAATTAGTGTTTCCATAAATGCTTCTCATTCCCATTAAACATTTTGGGCTGTGCTGGAGAGCTCAGCAATAAAACCACCCTGAGAATTGCAGCAGCAGCTCTGGAGCTGCAGCCTTGTTTGTTCCAAATCGCCTCTCCGATGGCTCTCCTGAACGAGCTGGATTAATTGTTCAGGACCTATAGCACATGCTTCAGTGAAAATAAATTACTTTATTTCTATTACACCACCAGTGGCTGTGTAACTTAATTTCATTAGCTCGAACCTGTTGAGAGTGTTCAGATTTCCATGGCAGGACGCACTTGAAATGAAAAGATGCCTTCGATTCCCAATTAACAGAATCGCTCCCTTTCAACTGAAATGAATGTTATTGAAACCAATTAGCATAGACTGGAAAATCTCTCATTAATGAGGGGAGTGTGGGTGAGTAAACAGCAATGAAAAGATGAAATTAGAGAAGAGGCTCTTCTTGTTGGCCTGAATAATTACATGCTTAGTTGCCTAATTGTCTGGTGAAAAGGCTCGCCGTGCTGGTAACAGATTGCCGTGTTCATTAGGCTGCAAAAGGCCACCTGCTGCTGAGGCTCATTTTCCTGCAGTCTAGATCCACGTGTTGCTCCCCAGGGACTGCTATTTGGACACAACACTGGCTGTGAAAAGCAAATGAGCTTGCCAATATGCTGCAATATTGTGTCCTTTATGCCAAGATACAGAAGCTTAATATGTCAAATGTAATGAATAAAACCAACCGCGATGGCGAAGTTGATGAGGAGGGTGACCTTGTCGTGCAGGAGGTGCAGGAGGGCAGCGCCTGCCCGGCCCGGGCTGCTCCGAATCACACGGCACAAAAGGGAAATTACAACTGCCACCCCTCAGACAATGGCAGCAGGAAAGCCCACAATGGCAACTAGTAAAATTGGAAACAAATGTGCAATTCCGAGCGCTAAGAGCGAAGCCGGCATTGTTCCGATTTGCTCCGCTGCGGCAATAAACATCAAAGGCAGGAGGCCTCTGCTCCAGCCCTGCCTCACATCACCCGTGCCTTTTAATTGCTGGGTTTATGGGGTTTTAAGCCAGGCTTTATTGCACGGGGCTGTCGGCAGGGAGGAGCTGCCCTGGGCTCGGAGGTGAGGGGTTCTGGTTCCTCGTGAGCCACGGCACGTGCCGAGAGCCTGACTGCTGGGGTGGGATAATGGGATGGGATAATGGGATGGGATATGGGTTGGGATGGGATGGGATGGGATGGGATGGGATGGGATGGGATAGGGGCATGGAGCCTGCTGAGATGAGCTGTGGATGTTCCATGAGTGTCCAGAGAAGGGAATGGAGCTGGGGAATGGGCTGGGGCTGGAAAGGAGCTCAGCCCGGAGAAAGGGAGACTCGGCTCAGGGGGAACCTTGTGGCTCTGCACAGCTCCTGACAGGATGGGACAGCCAGGTGAGGGTTGGTGTCTCTTCTCAAAGAGCAAGTGAAAACAGACCCAGGTTGTGCCAGGGGAGGTTTAGCTTGGATATTGGGAAAATCTCTTCCTGGAAAGATTGTCCAGCCCTGGCACAGCTGCTCAGGGCAGTGGTCCCAATCCCTGGAGGGATTTAAAAGCCACATGGATGTGGCACTTGGGAAGACGGTCAGTGGTGCCTGGGTAGTGCTGGGAATGGTTGGGCTCCATGATCTCAGCAGCTGTTTCCAGATTAACAGCTCCGCTCTTCCATGGTTCCACAGCATGCTCTGAGCAGCAGGAATGGCCAGGGTACAGCAGGGTGGGCAGAGGTGGCTCCTCAGTTCCCAGTCACCAGCAAGGGAATGTGTGGATGTGAGTTTGGATCTGGGTATCAATGCACACACTGCAGTGCGGTATCCCAGTGCAACTGCTGTTAATAAACAGCTCAGATAATTGGTGCTAATTGCCCTGGGAGGGGCCTGGCTGTTCTCTGCTGCCCCACTGCAGACAAGCCCATGTGGGGACAGGATCTGTGTCCCTGCCAGCACTGCTGGGACCCTGCTGGGTGAGCAGCAGCCCTCTTGCCCCTTCACAGCTCCAAACTTCCTCCTCAAAGTTCCAACATTCCACAAGGACAGCTCAAGCCCCTCCCGATGGTGGCACATCCTGTGACCTCCCCCAGAGCTGTCCCCATGTCCCAGCCCTGCCCGAGGCTGGATCCACACGGGTTAAACACCAAGTCACTCCCAGGACAGACAGCAGGGCTGCTGCTTTGCCAGGTTTTTGATTGCTTTTTGTGGAGAAGGGAGCGCGGAACGAGCTCCTCCGTTAATGCGAGCAACGAGAAGATGTGATTAAGAAATGGATTTACCATTTGAAAGCGATGATAATGTGCCTGGCAAGGAGCACAGCAGCCGTGTTGGGTGTTCTCTGTGGGTTTGCCAGTGGCACAGGTGGTGTTCGGGGGGAGCACTGGGAATGTTCCAGTGGTGGAGCCCTGGGCACTGCAAAGGACACTGCAAAGGACACTCCCCAGTGGCCATCCCATCAACAGCTCATGTTTGGGGTTTGCTGCAGCAAACTCTCCCTCCTGACCATACTCACGGCCTATATTTAACTCATTAAAGTGCAGCCCATGGATTTCAGCGCAGTTATCCATGGAGTCTCCACTAAAATCCCATTGGAATCCTGCTGGTATTTCCAAGTGCAGAATCAGCCTCTGATGCCGGGAGCAGGACCTGTTCAGAGGAAGGAAACAAACAGCTCCTTCCCACCAGGACATGCACAACCCAATGATTCCTCTGGAAATCCAGAGGACTGATGAACACACAAAACAATCCTACTGTCAGCCAGCTCAGGAATTGCTGTCTGACTCTCAACAAACAGAACTTGCTGAAGCCTCCAGGCTCAAATCCCATGGAAATCATGGATTTGCATCCATTGTCCCTCAGCTGAGGGGCTGAGCAGTGACCCAGCTCGGGGAGCACTCCAGAGGTGTCAGAGCCAAGCAGAGTCCCCTCCACCTATGGACGGAGACCCCCTAAAGCCACATCCACCCCACGGGAGCTGGAAGAGGATGTGGTTCAGCAAACCCAACCGCCTCTCACCAGTTCTGGCTGGACCTGAAGCCATGTCCTCACCTGAGCCACAGCCCTGCAGAATATCCCCACACCAAATTACAGTTCTGGGTTATTCTCAGTGATTTTTACAGCTCTCCCAGGTTTTATTCCATGAAAAACCCAATGCGATTACATTATTTAGGCCACTTGCCAACTGGCTAAATATAATTGACTAAATTAATTACTAAGATCAGTTTTACAGCAGATTAGGATAATTTATTGGGCAGTTTGTTGTTTTCCTAATAGTCTCACCTGATTGATGGAGAGGCTTGGCTATAAATGATTTTTTAAGACCGAGAACAGCAAACACAAACTTAATCAGGTGTTCCCCTCTGGACTGAGGGAACCCTGTGTAACCTGGTTAATGTGCAGGTCCAATCGTTTGGAATGCCTGGGAAAATTCTGAGTGATTAAAGGGGGAAAAGCTCAGAGAGAGCCATTTGTGTGAAGCAGCTGGTTTGGGGGACAGCTCCTCCTCCCCTCTGCTGAGCTTTGGGGTGATGGGGATGAGGATGAGAGCTCAGCCTTGGGGCTCACCCTGCAATCCTCCCTATTGCCCACGTGGGCATAGACTGGCACCTCTCTCTCTTTAGCCAACACATTTTTGGGCCAAAAGTTATCATTAGTGACAAATCAACAGCAGAAAATGAAGAAATAACGACTCAATCTGAATTAGGAAGTTCGGAAGAAGAGCAAAAGCTCTTTTTCCCCCATTCTTCAGAGAGGTACCACCTGCAGGGGGTGAGGCACAGGATGCTAATTTGATTGCACCGACTCCTTTTCATGCAAAGAGTGAATTGTTTTCAGGCTGCTGATGATTAATGTGGCTATTGATTAGTTGATCAATAAGGCCATGGTGTCTAATTATTGATAATCCTTCCCCAAATGAAAGATCGAGTGTAAGGAGTGCTACTTACAGACCTCAAAATATAAAGTGATTCAGTGTGAAGCCTGGTAATTGAAAGTCAAACTAATCCCATGAATTAAATCACAGCAATCCATAACATTTACCTGATAAATCCTTTGGAAAGCTTTATTTAACTCTCAGTGCTCATTGAGGAAGCTTTGGAGGTTCCAGAAAAGTGTCTGAAAGTCTAGGTTTGGGGTGCCTTTTATTAATATAAAAGTAATATTCAATATCATTGTGTGTAATAATGGCACTGGTTTGAAATGTCTGATCTCATGGCTATAACTGAATGTATTTTGCTACAATTGAATTTATTTTGGAAATAGGTATGTCTGAAATGTACTGGAAGTTCAATTCTGTCCAAGAAGTTCTGAAAGTTTAATTCTATCCCAAAGTCCGGGGGCTGAAGTGAAGCTCTCACAAGCTCTTTCCTCTTGCCTGGGAGAGCTGTTTTCTGGATGTTTAATTGCTGATGGAAGAGCTGAAGAGATCTCCAGAAACTTTATCCAGTTTTACGTAGCAGGAAGGGATTTAAGCTTGTCCATCAGTATTTTATGCTCCCTTTTTATCACTGTTTGGAGGGAGCAATCCGTAACCCCTGCATTGATGACAGTGCAGCACAAAGTGTCCCGTCATGGTGGGGAGCCCAGCGTGGCCCCAGGGTGGCTTTGGGCCACCAGGGCATGGAGGAGGTGATGGAGCAGCCCAGCCTGGAGCTGGTGTGGCTCTGACCCCAGCTCCACACACCCCACCTGGGTGCTCTCCCCTCACCCCTGGTATTGCAGTGCCGAGCAGAGGCAAAAGCTGGGATTAAATATGAATAATATAAACATAAAGATGCCTTTCCCCCCAGGATCAATTCCCCAGGGCTGTCCTGAGATGATCAGTGTCCCCAGCCCTGCACATCCAAGTCCTGAACACCTTGGCTGGAACAACTTCCCAACCTTGGTTGTAAAGACACTGAGAAAAACACAATAAACCCAGAAATTCTGCAGGAATTTTACCGAGGAATGTGGTGAGGATATTCTAAATCTCCAGCTCCAAAGGCACATCCTTGCTGACACTGGGCACCTGATGCCCACCTGAGCATGGGAAATGTTTCATAAATTTGGATTTATTAAATTTATTTGGAGGAATCTGGATTTATTAAAATGCTCTGTCAGGTCTCAGGCTGCATGCCTGCTCAGCCCAGTTATGGGAACTGAAGCTGCTCATTTACCCTCTCCAATTTTTTCTCCAAGTGAAAAGGAAGGAAAAGAAGACAAATAAACAAAATTATCTTCTTTAAAGAAAGGGGTTTCTCTTTCAAAATCTATCCATTGGAAGAACATTTTGAAAAAGACATTCATTAGGAATTTGTGTTAAATATAATGTAATGGTCCCCAAATGACAGTAGTGATTTGGCTCTAAAAATTGCCCCATATTTAATAACAGCATAAATCACACGTAAAAGATTCTTCACACCAAGCGAAACTGCTTTACATGCATAAACCCCATAATTTGTTTTTATTGAAAAGATTCCGACAGTCGAAGGTTATTTATGTTTTTAATTTGTCTGCACTCCTAAGTAACTCCCCCCTCGGTGTGCAGCCCCGTGGGAAGCCTTGGATGGGCAGAGGGAGGCAGGGCTGGCAGAGGCAGGGCTGGAATTGAACCTTTGGGTATGGAATTGTGCCATAAAGTGTCTGCAGTCCCACATCAAGGCCCCACCTCCTACTCCAAACCCTTTCATGCATTCCTTACTCCTGGGGCAAAGTGAAAAGTTGTGTCCCTGAGAGACGAAATAAATAGAAATAGGTGCCCTAGAAATATCATCTGGGAAGTTGTGCTGAAACACCACGATCTGAGCTGGAGGTGATGAGGGTGAGGATTGGGCTTGGAGCAGCCCTTCCTGGCAGGGACACCTAGATGGGGAAGCTGGTGTCACCCTTCAGCTGGTGTCACCCTTCAGCTTTTGTCACCCTCACTTGGTATCACCCTTCACTTGGTGTCAGCCCCCAGCTGGTGTCACCCTCAGCTTTTGTCACCCTCACTTGGTATCACCCTTCACATGGTGTCACCCTCAGCTGGTGTCACCCTTCAGCTGATGTCACCCTTCACTTGGCATCACCCTTCACTTTGGTGTCACCCTCAGCTGGTGTCACCCTTCACATGGTGTCACCCTCAGCTGGTGTGTCACCCTTCAGGGCCCTGGAATGCCCAGAAGGCGCAGTGCCCCAGGGTGGCACCCAGGCTGTGGCTGTCTGGGCACAGCGCTGTGCTGTGCTCCGGGGTGAGCAGGGCAGTGGCATCGGATGAGCCCCGCGGGTGCTCCAGGCTAGCCCAGTGTGTGATTCCAGGGATCCTGGGAGCAGGGACACGGCAGGGGACAGAGCTGCAGCTTGGGGTGTCTCCTGCAGTGACGGTGGGGAGTGCTTGATCAGTACCCCTTGCCCGGGTGGGAAATGCTTGATCGGTGCTGCTGTCCCGGGTGGGAAATGTTTTTGCTCAATGTCCTTTCCTGGGTGGGAAATGCTCCATCGATGCCTCTTTCCCGGGTGGAAAGTGCTTTTGCTCAATATCCCTTTCCTGGGTGGGAAACGCTCCATCAATGCCCGGTGGCATTCCCCGGGTGGCAGCGCTGTCCCCACGGGAGCACCAGAGGGCACAGACAGCCCACACCCCACCCAGCGCTGCCTGACCCCACTAGGGATGCTCATTAGGGTCCCTGCCGATGGGGCTGGGCAGTGCCAGCCCGCAGTGCCAGCCCGCAGTGCCAGCCCGCAGTGCCGGCGCTGTCGCTGTCGCTGTCGCTGTCGCTGTCGCTGTCGCTGTCGCTGTCGCTGTCGCTGTCGCTGTCGCGCTGCCCGCACGCGTCCCGCAGCTGCGACAGCTGATTGAATGCGCGGCAGGCGCGCTGCCTCTGACCAGTGCGCCGAGTCATTAACCTTGACTCGCCTAATTGAATCCAAGGTTGATTGCCTGTGACCCTGCTCGGCGAGGCGCCCCGAATGTACATATTCATTACGAGGCGCGGGGCTAAATGGATTGCACAGGGAGAGCTGTAGCAATCAGCCTGCTTGGTATGCGGGGGGCGAGGAGGGCACTAATTGCATGTTGGAGCTCAGGATTAGATTATGAAAAGAGTGAGAAAATGAAGATGGATCCCTGTGACACTGTCAGATTAAGGGCGGCCGTGCGCAGGAATATGACATTGAAAATTTACGGCGCTGTGAAGGGAAGGGAGCTTTGAAAAGGGGTGGTGGGTGTTGGGTCGGTTTTTTTTCATTTCCATCTATTCGCTCCGTTAGGAGCTGTTTAAAAGCACAAGCTGATAAATGCGTATTTTGAATGTCAATAAATTCACGCTGGGGTGGTTTTGCTGTCTCTGGTGCTGCTGTGGGGAAGGTGTGCCAAACCCCACCGCACCTCCTCGTTGTTTAACACCGCCCTGAGCAGCCTGGCGTGGGGAAGTGGAATGGGATGAGATTTAGGGTCCTTCCAACCCAAAGCATTCCGTGATGGTTCTGTAACTCAGTTTTCCACTCAGGACCACCACTGCCCACAGAGCCAACCACCCACGGTGAGATGAGCCCGGGATGCTCCTGGAGTCCAGCAAAACTCACCTGGGGAAGGGGAGATGTCTGAACCACCCAAAGCTCTGCCTCGGGCAGATCCCAAAAGGAATTCCTACAGCCCAACCTGGCCAGTCCCAGAGGGAATGGGGTGAGGCAAGGTGGACACGAGCAATCTGTGGGTTCACATCCTTGTTGTGATAGCTGGTTAGGATTTTCCCATGTTTTGCTGCAACTCCGACCAGATGGGATATTTTTCTGGAATTAAACGAAAGTTAAGTACAAAAACATTTTGCCCACGGGGAATTCAGATTCTCAATGTGCTTTTAATAATTGTTTGTAAAACATTTAGGAAAGTCTATGGCAACATGTTTGGGGAAGGGGGGAAAATCAAATTATTCTTGCCTGAGGATGTTATTCTGGTATCTAAACTTTATGAATCATCCTGTGTGGCCCAATTTCTAGGCAGTCATACTGTGGAACAGAATGGAAGTGTCTGAATTTAATCCATGCAAAAATTTTTAATAAAGATGTTAATCAGAGCCATTGGCTGAAAATCTGTTAAGAACTTTATACTAATTTAGATGTCCAAACCTCTGCAGTCTAATAAAACTAAAAAAACCCAGTTCAATTTGATGTTCTTGTTAGAACTGATTGCAATGGTTAGGCCCCAGTTTTGTGCCACCTCTTTAGGGCTGCCCTTGTGTTAAAACCAGGTTTAAAATCCCAGAATGGTTTGGCTTGGAAGGGACTTCAAGCCCTTCTTGTTTCACCTCCTGCCATGAGAAGGAGCACCTTCCACGATCCCAGTCCTGTCCAGCCTGGCCTTGGACACTCCAATCTGCCATAAAAACAGTGTCTAATTCCAGCATTTCTGGAGATGGAAGCTGAACATCAAAATCCCAATCCAAACATTTTGCCAGCATCGCAAGGGTTGTTGCCAAATAGAGAAATTCACGTTGCAAATGGGGCAAAAGCACATGCAGGCTTTTATCCCAACCCTTCAGATGGAGGATTTTGGGAAGCTTTTTCCCTGTTCTTGTCATTCCAGGTGTCAGGGGAGGCTGTGAGCACCCAGGTGCCTTCACACAGCTACAACCCATACCTTTCCCTGGCAGCAATCGCAGCTTTTATGCAAAAAATCCTCTTTTTGCATAACAAACAAACCCTGGAAAGCTGCAAACAGCGTGCAGAGCTGCTGGGCTCTCTCAGCTTCCCTTCATCACTCTCACAGAGCTCTCCAGCCAGGCCCAGGTCAGGGCAGTGTCCCTGGGTCACCTCTCCAGAGCAGCAGCTCCATCAATCTGATCCAATCCCAACGTCCAGACCTGGTGGTGTTGGAATAACTACAGCATCAGAGGTGGCAGCACGTCCCAAAAACACCAGCCCTGTGAATTGCTGGGGTTTTGGGGTTCTGATGCGTTGAGGACATAATTAATGGGATAACCCTGTGCTCTGTCCTGAAAGGAGGGTTTCTCACTAAATGATCTGCCAGCACCACTGCTGGGTGGCTCTGAGCAGAATTTTGATGTCCCGCTCATTAAATTACCACAGGGTATGACTTTCCAGGCACTGAAAGTCAAGGGAAATCGTTGCTGACTGACAGTCTGGGATTGCAGGTTACCAACAGCTGCCTCAAGTTGAATCAGGCTGACAAATGACTGCTCCAGCTCCCTGCACAGCCCTGTAATAAAATCACCTTGCGACGTGGGGTGTCTCCCTGCTGCAGGACAGGGGCACCCACAGCAAGGAAAAAAGTCCTTTATTCGCAGGGGCAAAAGGATGAAGTTTCTCAAGTATTCAGATAGGACAGCAGCACGGTGCTCTGCGGAGTTATGGGCAGGGAATGAGACAGTAAAATCCATTTGTCTCCAAAAATCCCTTTGATTTGTTTCAATTTATGAATGAGCTGCAGAGAGCGAGGGAAGTGCCCAAGGAATGTAGATGAAGTGGCTGTGCCACGCTCTGGGGAAAAGGCCCTCAGACACCTGATGAAGGGAATTTTCTGTGAGGAAAACCCCATTTGCTGGTATTTTGTAAACCCTAAAAATACCCCAAGACAAATAGTCTAACTCACTACTGCTGAAATTTCATTTACTTACTAACCACACTAATGAGGCACTGCAGAGGGACTTCTAATTAGATCCACTTTATTCCTGTCACTGAAATTAATTTCTTTGCTTCAGCTTCTAGAACTAGTTTGATATCACCCTGATTTCTAAGCGAGACAGTGCAGAGCTGGCTGTGATGGTTACACCTCCTCACCCCGGGCTGGAAGGGCAGCGTTTGGCGCTGGGTTTGTCCCAGCTAGAAGCTTTTTCCCAGCTGGTTTGGAGCATCCCTGAGCTGCCCAGAGCCAGGGGAGCTGCTGTCCCCAGGGCAGGGCTCTGAGTGAGCACTAAAGCAGCAATATTGTGCCACTCGGCGATTTCCTGCCTCATGCATATTCAAAGAGGGAAGAGGCTGCATGCATAATTCATTAGCCATTACAATTGCATTATACTATTTCTACTATTACTTCGGGAGCTGTTTAAATTAAGGGTTACAAATGGCTCGTTTGTTTTGCGCCGCTCTGGCAGGAGGGTTCAGCCCCTCCAGGCTGCTGGGGCACAGGGAGGGCTCTGCCAGGGCTGGGGGCACAGGGGGATCCATCCAGGGCACCCGGGAACTTCTCAAACTTTGTGTCCCACTGGGATTCTGTTTTACAGCCATTGGAGCCCCCGGGGTGAAAGCCCAGGGTCCAGGGGCAGCTGGGTTTGGACACTGGGAATGGTGGATGAATCCCAGCTGTGACAGTGACATGGCTTGAAATCCTCTTCACACCCCAATAAAACTCAGAGAAACATGGAAAACCCTCAACTGGTAACTAATTGTCAACTAACTGCTAAACCCCGGCTTTGGCTGCACAGATTATGGCTCTTGGTGCCTTTCCAAACATTATTTTATTAATATGAATAATATATTAACTATTGAACAGTCTGGACTGCATCCAAACCACTCTGTTGTAAGTGCTTTGCTAAGACTTACCAAGGATATTTACTTCTCTAAACAACAGGCAACATTTGTATCGGTTTTGGTTTTATTATTGTTTTACTAAATAGTTATGAGAGCATCAAGAGAGGGATCCGAAGATTTTTAAAACGATTTGAAAGATAGTCCATAAAGCGCTTTACATCTTGGCGAGTTTAAAAGGTGAATTACCGTTCTTTAATAATTTAAAGAAAACCCTCCAGAATGCATTTTTAAATGTATTTCCAGCTGAACACAGGATCCTGTCCTGGGCTCTCATCACCGGGGGATCACGTCAGGATGAATCACAGAAGGGAGTCGCAGTCAGGGCTGTGTAATCAGAGCGAGCTGCCAAGGGAAGAGCTGCTCCCCGGGGACAGCCAGCAGATACCTCTGCTCATTACCATGAGCCCAGGTCACAGGCCAGCGATGGATCTGATTTAGATATGACTTCAAATTCAATTTCTCAAAGTTTACTTAAAATTACGGAGATTTGCCGGTGCTTTCGTAGAGGGCTGTGGCATTAAAGGGGGAGAGGTTTGGATCAGATGTGGGATTAGATACCCTTTGTGGTGGGAATTCCCAGCTGCAGCTCGGGGAGCAGGAGTTGGGCTCGATGACCTTTGTGGGTCCTTTTGAGCTCAGGTTACTCTGTGATTCTGTCATTTGTGAATAGGGAGGAATTGTTCCTGGGAGGGTGGGGAGGAGCTGGGATGGAATTCCCAGAGAAGCTGTGGTGCCCCTGGATCCCTGGCAGTGTCCAAGGCCAGGCTGGACAGGGCTTGGAGCAGCCTGGGACAGTGGAAGGTGTCCCCAATGGCAGGGGTGGCGCTGGATGGGATTTAAGGTCCTTTCCAACACAAACCGTTCTGGGATCAACAGCTGTGACCGTGCAGAGCTCAGGGATCACACAGCAACAGGAGAACATTCCAGGAAAATGCAACTGCCTGGGGCAGGAAGCCCTCTGTGAGTCTGCAGAGTCAGGACAGAGCCAGGATTGCTCAGACACCCCAGAGCTGCTCCCGCACCCCTGGCAGCACCCTCAGCTCCTGCTCCACCTGGGGGTGGCTCCCACATCCCTTTGGGGTTGTTCCCACATCCCTTTGGGGTTGTTCTCACATCCCTTTGGGGTTGTTCCCACATCACTTTGGGGATGGCTCCCACATCACCCCGGGCTGGCTCCCACATCTCCTGCCCTTCACTGCAGGTCACTTTTTGCTGTCCAGCTCGTTCCCATGTCGCTGCCCAGCACCCTCACCGGCTGTGGCACCGCTCTGCACATCCATGGGATGTCCCTGCTGTCCCCGCTGTCCCTGCTGTCGCTGCTGTTCCTGCTGTCCCTGCTCCCTGCTCCCACCAGACCCAGCCAGCCATCGATGCTCATCCCTCGGGCACAGGAGGAGTCTAACCCTCGCTGAGCAGACATAAAAATGCCAGCAGGCAACTCGCAGATATAAACCCCCAAACTCACCTCCGACTTGCATTGGCACTTTCCTAAATGTGGTTTTTGCCCAGCAGTCGCTCCAGGAAGGCGCATTTTGCCTTTCAGCTGCAGTTTCTGTGTTTCTGGGCCTCACATGGAGAGGCTTTTCACCTTTCCCCACGCCGGGGGCTGGGCTGGGAGGGGACAGTCCCTCCTCGCCAGGGTTCAGGCAGCGAGCTGCCTGCCCAGGAATGAGGATTCTCTTCCAGACAGCCCATCATCCACTAATGGGACTTCAGACAGTTGCTGCCTCATCGGCAGGAGCGTAATGATCGCTGGGCAGGGAGAGACCCATTATCCATCATCCATCCTTCTCCTCTGGCTGATGATAATGATTTCTTAGTTCAACACTGGTGCACAGGGACCTCGTGCTTTGTGCACGATCGGGGTTTAATATCCTGATCAAGACAAATACAGATCGTGGCCAGGCCACGGGGCCACTGCAGAGGACAAAGCCAAAAGGGGCTCCCTGGGAAACTTGGAGGATGAATGAGATCCTAAAAAATCCTGGGAATTGCCTGTGTTTTGTGCAGCAAGGAAAAACTCACTCTTGTTCTCCCCCAGCGCACAGTTCTGAGATGAGGATTTGCGTGTAAAGGGTCAACAGGGCAGGGGAAGACCTAAAACCTCTTGAAAATGTGTTTGTATTTCCCATTTCATTCTCTCCAGCTGTTATTCTCCAGCTCAAATCACTCTATAATTCTGTGATTATTGATTATCATCGTTTCAATAATTGCAATTCACAGATTTTAATTGGAAGAGCATGGATTTGAATTGGATGGTGGGAAGGAATTCCTTCCTGGGAGGGTGGGGAGGAGCTGGGATGGAATTCCCAGAGAAGCTGTGGCTGCCCCTGGATCCCTGGAATGTCCAAGGCCAGGCTGGATGGGGTTTGGAGCAGCCTGGGACAGTGCAAGGTGTCCCTGCCATGGGAATGGATGAATTTTAAGGTCCTTCCCACCCAAATCACATGGGCATTGCAGCACCGTGCTGGTGACAGTGCCACAGCCACGCTGAGCCACCAAGGCCACTGTCCCCTGTGCCACCCCAGGCACAGGAGCTGCGCTGGCAGGGAGAGGGTGAAGCCATCCCTGCACACCCCCCCTGCCACTCTGGGCAACTTCAACTCCAATAAAGGATGCTCAGGAGAAGCACAATAGCAGGAGCGGAGCTGCCGCTGGAAATTAAATCTGAACAAGGAGGATTTATTCTTGCCGGGGCTCCTCGAGCAGCTCGGGCACACGGGCAGCATGTCAAACACTGCTCAGCTCCAGCCACGCTCGTGTCCAGCCAGCTCTGCTGCAATATCCATTTGAAAGGAGCTTAGTGCCACGAGCCTTTCATCTCAATATTCCTGAGGCCGGATTTGAAAGTGCTTAAGGTTAAATATTGCTCACTCTCGGAAAGAACAGCTCCATCTGTCTCGTGGAAAAAAAGCTTTCAGTGTTGGAGGTGCTTGGGGAAACTCACCCATAAACACGGCCAGGAGAGGCTCCAGGGGGAAAATCTCCTGGAGGATCTGTCCCAGGAGTAATTAGACCCTCAAATTCGGCAGAGTTTAATCCAAAATGCCTTATATACAAAATATAATCCTCATTTTCTGTGGGGAGAGTGAGCACCACCCTGCCTGAGCCAGCGCTGCACAGCTGGATCCTCACATCTGGCCATCCTGAAGAGTGAGCAAGGAGAAAAGTTCCAGCAAACCCTTCTGACCCTGAAGGATCCCAGGACACTCCTGATGTGGTTCCTGGCTTTGGGATGAAGCCTCTGGGTGCTCCTGGCTGGCTGGAATCTTCCACAGCATCTCAGAGATGCCAAGAGACTCTCGGGCTGCTAAATGCCCAATTCACTCTTGAAAACCGGATTTAAGCAGCCGGTTTTGAACATTTGTGGTAAAAGAGAGACCCGAAATAGCATTGTGTGATTTGGGGTGAAGTGCCCCGAGGCCTGGTGATAATAATTGTAGTACTCTTTAAAAAAGAAAAATGACATTTTTTTCAAGGCGGTGAAAGCCGCTGACGACATCCCCGGGGAGCTGGGGAAGCTTTGGAGAGGAGGAATTCTGTCTTTTCAGAGGCTGACAAATGACAGCACTCAGCCTGGAACGTGGCTCCTGCAGTCCTGGATCAGACACGGTGGCAGGGACGGTGGTGTCACCAGGCTGACGGTGTCACCAGGCTGACGGTGTCACCAGGCTCGCGGTGTCACCGGCTGGAGGGACAGCAAGAAAAACCATTGGGGTTTTCCAGGGCAGCTCAGCTTTGGGAATCACTCCTTGCCCGTCCTCGTGGGAGGAGGTGAGGTGACATGTGGCTTGTTCTGCTCTCAGGTGTGAATCACCCTGAGGTGTCCCAAGGCCAGCAGGGGACGTTTGAAGCGTTGGAATAAATCTGATCCCGAGGTTAAGCTGTGTTTAAATGGCTCCTCATTCTGGGAAAAGCACATTATTGTGCAGGTTATCCTTCAGTTTGAAGCCTCTTCCCACCACCATCCTCATTCCTGCTGGGTTTTCCCACTCTGCTCACCCCAGCGTGACCTGGGGTGTCTTTTCAACCCCACAAAAATCCAGTTTAAGGATGACTGGGAAGATGGTGCTGCACTGGTCACTACACACTGCCAGGCGAGGCTTCCAAGGAAAACTGACTTTTAATGTATTGATCGCTGCTATTTGATTACACTGGGAAAAAGGTCGGAGAGAAAATTCCAATAACGGCACAAAACTTGAAAAAAATTAATGTTTTTCCGTCATCACCCTCCTGCCTCCCACCGGCGCCGAGGAGCAGCAGGAAGCAGAGCCTTGCAGAGAATTTAGGGTGAGGTCTTCTCCTTCCCACTGCAGGTGGAACAGGGAAAGAAAGATGTGATTGTTCTCTTAATGTTCCCAGTCTTTGCCCAAAGGTCACACCAGGAAAAATGAACCGGAGCCAGGAACCCAAAACCAGGACACTTTTTCAAACCATTGGGAATAAATCTGAAATAATCTGCTGTTTGAAGTGGCTGAGGAAGTTCAGAGAATCCTACAAAAGCACCTAAAGCATGGATATCCTTAGGCAGGAAGGTTATCCTGGAGCTTGGGATGTTCATCTGTCACCCCAAGCTCACCCGAACGGGCTGAAAAATAAACCCAGCGAGGAGAACCAATGAGAGACCTTCCAGAAACACACAAAAGGGAGCCAATCAATACCAATAAACTGCTTCAGATGGCGATTAATTAATAGCAATTAATTTTGAAAAGAAGAGGATATTGACTTAAATTGACAGAGGGGCTAACCTTTGAGCAATTCAGAGAAAACGTCTTTAAAACACAGTGATTAAGTTGTAGAAAGTAATAAAAGGGCTGCAGTGCCTCCAGAAGGAGCTGAACCCAGCCTGGGGATGGTGTCGGGAGAGCTCTAATTAGACGTGGGAGCTTGATAAGGTAAATTGATTAGCCTGGCTCTGCCAGATGGGAGTTAAACAGTCATCTTAGCTCGGGATGTGTCCTTTGTACCCTGAGAGCCAAATCCTGGCAGATCAGGAAAAAATGCTGAAATCTTTGCAAGGATGCAAGGATTCAAGGAAGACTCCATGGTGTCCCTGCCCGAGGTAAAGAGCTGGAATGAGATGCTCTTTCAGATCCCTTCCAACCCAAACAATTCCATGGTTTTATGATTCCACAACATCTCACTCCGCAGAGGTCACAACCATCCCAAAACTCCCTCATTCATCAGAGAGCAAACATCCAAATCTCCCCATCTCACCCAGGTCCTGCTGCTGGGATGTGGATTGATGCTTTACCAAAATCCATTCCTGCAGGTTCCCTCACTCTGAGGAGCATTCCTTGGAATATTTCAACAACCTTTTCTTGTGACCCAGGCACAGGGATTGTTGTCTTTGGGTGAGCAAAGCACCAGAGCCAAACCTGGGTTAGGCTGGGGGTGAATTAAATGAATTGCGAATTGACATTACAGACACGAGGACTAAACTCTACTCTGACGACTTGTGATAACTAATTACGAGTAATTAGTTGTTGTAGGGCAAAGCCTGTGGCCACAGCAGACACGAGTCAAGCTTGGTCTTTGGGCTTCTTGTTTTCCTGGGAATGTAAATTATGGAAACAAGCACCCCTGGAAAGGAACCAGGGACATCTGGTAGCTCTTTGTGGCAGAATCAGGAGACACAACAACTCAGCAAGTCACAACTGTCTTCTGAAGGGCTTCATTCCTTCTCCCCTTCCTTCCTCGACATCCCCAAGTCCTGGCAGATCGTTTGAAGACAGTCCTAACCGTAATCAAGCAAAACTAATTTCCCAACCTTCACAAAACGCGTCCCCCAGGATGACCCTGCGTCACAACAGGATGCTCAGAAATTCCTGCAATCTGCTCCTGCTGGGAGCTCCCCGCGGGCAGGAGAGCCTGGCTGGGGGTTTTCCAAGGAAAAGGCTGCTTCTTTTTTTAATAACTTTGCTCTACCTTCGTTCCAGAGTGCATCAGCAATCCAGGAGCTGAAGGAAATGGTTAATCACAGCCACGTTGGGCTTGGGCATTATCTGATCACTCTGTGGGTTTGGAAAAAATCATCTCCTCTCCTAAAATGTGTCATTTTTAGCTGGTTTTTACAGGTCTAGCGAGCTCCTTCGGAGCAGGCACGGAGCTGTTTACCAACAATTATTCCCAAACAGATGATTAAAAGCTGATTTCGATAAAACCTTAAAAACAGAGGGATCCTAGAAACGTTCTCAGCCCGTTTTGAAATAGCTCCTTTTAAATGTCAGCGGATGAAAACATCATCCAGCAACAGGGAGCTGGGCCCTGTTTTGAAAAACAAATAGCAGTGATTGGATTCAGCTGTGCCACAATGGGAATGCTGGAAAAGTCTTCACCCCCACGGAAGAGCTCCATCCTTCCCGTCAGCTCTGGGGCAGCAGGCAGAACCAGAGCCTCGTGGAGAAACCCTTGACATCCTTGTTCTGGGCAAAATAAAGCCATTTTTGCTGGCAGAGGTTGTGGAAGGATCCCACAGCGGGGTTGGGTTTCTCCCTTCGAGCTGAGAGGCTGAAGACAGCCCTGTCTACAGTGGAGCAAATGATTATTGAGGCTGAGGACCTAAAATGACCTTGCGGAGAGAAAAAATTGTAATGGGAAGGCAGCAAAAGCCACCCCGAGAGGGTCTATTGTTAATGGCTGGCACTGTTATAAAGTTCACAATTGGTAACTCATTTCGAGATTATTTTTTCCTTGGATTTTTTGTGCTTTGTGCAAATGGGACTTGAAAGGAATGCCATTTTCTCAGCCCTCTCCCAACGCTGGTGTTTGCAGCCACGAGCAGCCCCGAGACTTGTATTTCAGCACTGCAGACAATCGCAGGGGCAGATCCAGATCCTGATAGGATTTTTTAAAAACAAATAAACATGCCCCGGTGGGATTTGCAGCCCGTGGCTGCGGGGCCACGCTGATGAGTGGGAGCTGGAAAAGCTAATTTCTCGGGGCTCACTGAGGCACAGGAGGAACCAAACCAGTTCCTGGCTGTTCGAGCAGAGAGTGGGGAAAGAAAACCAAACGCAGCCCTCCAAACATTAGATGAGGTTTTCAGATTTCTCTTGATATTATTAATCGACAATGCCGCCTTTTAGCACTGTTGACCAACATTTGAATACAATTGAACCTGGCGCTGCTCCCGCCAGCTCGGGAACGATCACAGAGCTGGTTTTGGTGTTGCATTTTGACACATTAACGGGTGAGGACAGCGCTGCATCCCACTGCAATCAGCCAGGGGTGATCAAGCAATTCTTCTTGCTTGTAGGGCTGGAGAACCAGCAGTGACACCTCAGCCATGGGGTCCAACAAGGTCATGGGGCCTTGAGCCATGAAGAAATGGAGAAAGATAAAAAAAAAGAGGAGAATTGAAACAACAGAACGCTGGCCTGTTCTAAATGTCAGTTTATCTGTGTTTTCAATACCAGCATGATTCAATTGGAAATGTCAAGGGCTGGTTCTCCTCCAGTTCCCACAGATGTGGTGTGGCTCTCCCTCCCTGCCTGCAGAGCCCCAGGATGCTCAGCCTCCCTCTCCAGGGGACTGAGGGCTCAGAGCCTCCAAAACCACCCAGCAGCAGCCTGGCTGCCCCTAAGTTGGGAATAAAATGAGCTGTGAGGGTCTCTGGTGTGAAGAGGCCATGGGTGGGACATCCCCTGAAGGAGTGACCGTGAGGGTCAGAGCTGCTCCTACAGCCTTTCCAACCACTAGATCTCTGCTGACTCCCCAGAACCCTCAGGAACACTTCTGATAAAAAGCCCTGGGGTTTTTGGTCAAGATTTGCAGCAAAGGGACTTTTATAATAATATTTTATTGGCTCTAGCGTGGCTCTGGTGCAAAGACCCCAAGGGTGTGACACCCCTGAAGGGTGACCATGAGGGACAAAGCTGCTCCTGCTGTGGCTTTTCCAACCACAAGAACTCTGCTGACTCCCAGGAACCCTCAGGAACACTCCTGATAGAAAACCCTAGGGTTTTGGTCCAGATTTGCAACACAGGCTGAATATTATAAATTTTATAATAATATTTTACTGGCTGTAGCGTGGCTGGTATTACACGGGAAAGAACAAGATAGGAAACACATGTGCAGATATTATTTGCTGCCGAAGTTAAATTCCATCAAAGACCACAGAAATATTTACGGTTCTCGTTTGTAATGAAAAACTGGGTTGTAATTACGGATTTGCTGAGGTGGGAGCACCATATCATCACAGCATTTATAAAAAAAGCATCAATTCCCAATCCTGGAGCCCCCAGTTGGAGTGAATCTCAGGAATACAGGGACACCTCCCTTCATAAAGCTGCTGCAACATGTCCATAATCCCCTCTTTAAAATGATCTAACTCGTGCACGAAATTTAATAAAACTGTATTTGCTTTTGCGAAGGCACTGAGTGCACACATGTGGAAGGATACTCAGGAAGGGGGATGATGTGAGACTCCATCGTGGAGAGGAGGGAGGTGGGAATGTGTCTGCCAGGAAAAGGCTGGAGCATTAAATCCTTGGGCCAGAGACACCATCTGAGATCAAGGAAATCTTCAGAACCCTTGGCAGGTGAAATCTTGTCCTGCTGAAATTGGGGAGGGGATTTTTGGAAGGAGGCACAGGAGAGCTCAGCCCAGGCTGCTCTGGAGGCTTCAAGGGGTGTCCCAGGGCTGTGCCCCAGCACACTGACCACAATACCAGCTTGTCACCTCCCCGGGGTGTGGCAGGGGACACTGTGCTGCCAGGACACCAAAACACCTTCTGGAGGTCACCAAACATGTGGCTGTTTGACCCAAATTCACCTCTTTTTACTGAGCAAATGTGATCCCAACTGGACATCTTGTGATTATGTTCACTCAGAACTGGGTGTGGGATCAGGAATATTTCACATTTTGCCTCCAAAGCTCCCAGAGAGACAAATTTTGCTCCTGCAAAGGTTTCTCCAAAGCCAGCAAGTGGCTCCTGTGGCTCCAGCTGCCACCCAGGAAGCTCTTTTTTATGGGATAACATGGTTTCTTCAAACAGATTTCACACCCTCAGGATGGGGAGATTTCCTGCGGGCAGCAGGTGCTCTGATGACCAAGAGAGTTCAGCAGCTCAGCTCCTCCTGCACTTTTCTCCTTTCTCCTGCACTGGGCAGGTGCAAACGCCCTGCTGGGGTTGCCCAGGTGGGGTTGAGGTGCTCAGAGTGCCTCTCCCATTGCCCATTTGGGAAAATCCAGCTGTGGGTTTTCCTGGGAGAACCTGCACCTCCCAGAGCTGCTGACCCAGTGATGATGCCCAAACCCCACATCTGACAGCCCAAATGCTATTAAAATATTCTCAAAAGCAGTTAAAATAAAGAGAGCTGGTTTTTTTCAGTGCTCAGTATGAGGCTGCAAAACTAAGAATAACTAAAATAAGCTACTAATGAGCAAAGAAATCCTTGGCTATGGATGTGTCCAGCATTGGTGATGACTCTTTATTGATCAGGTTGAACAGAATTGCTCTCTAATTATGGGACCCACTGATGGTCTAAAAATGTTGGAGAAAACCTACAGCTGGAGCTCCAAGTGTGGTTATTAAACAAGGTTTTAGCCCTGGATTTCCCTTTAATCAACCATAACGATTTGGCTGAAAGGACTCACTGAGCACATTTAATTTTCCCCCATTTTGCAGGAGTTGGGTGGCAGAGGAGCTGGCATGGCCTGCAGACCACCAGGGCTGCTCCAGGAATTGTAAGGAGCTGAATTTCCAACTCTCCAGCCACCTCCTCGGGCGGTGTTACCCTACAGGCGTTACGGGAGAGCATTTTAATAATGAAAACCTTAAAAATTATAGATCTGTACGGGTCGAATAAGCTGTCACACCTTCAATGGAGATAACAGATCTGTACAAGCACCTAAAATATTCCTGCAGACTTTGGAATTTAGGCTTATGGAATAATAGCATTTGCACAATAATTCAATCTAATTGTGTAGGGAAGCTGTAAAACTGCTCCATCTCTGATGCTTTACTGTGCAGGGGAAAAAAAAAGGATGCAGTTCCACCTTTTTCGCTGACATCTAATGTTTCAGGTTTTTAAAAATATTGTATAAAGACTGAGATTTATTTCCTAAGATGTTTCATTAATGGTTGTGGCAGGCAGCTGGCCCGAGGTTTGACACACAATAAAATCCATGTCAAGAATATTAAAGATAGTGCAAAAGATAACTATGAATTTACATTCAAACAGGCTTTTGACAAAGCCATTGCAACAGGCTCCTAATCAGGTCTTGAGACCCAGCCTGCCCTCTCTTTAAACCCGTGATCTTGAAAAGGAGCTTTAAATTGGAAATTATTACACATTAAAACCTCAACATGGGCCAGATCGAAGCGGATCGATATCTTGCCGAGCACAATAAATCAGCCGCTGCTCCGCGGTTACTGTTTGCTGAACATATTTAAATTTTCTTGTAACAAATTAATTCCAACATTTTCTCTTGATTGAATTAGGGCAAGTGTTGGAGCTGTCACAAGTATTTCACTGCTTCAGGGAGACAAATTGCTCGTCTGGACATGGGTAACAAGCCAAAGTGTTGAGTCCCTGATAATCTTTCCACTAATTCTCCATTACAGCAAAATGAAGCCATAAATCACCGTGACAGCTGATCGATGCAAACATTGTTTCCGCCATGATTGCCAGCGCTCCCCGCGGACCCACTGTCCGCTCACAATTCCCGGGAATTACTCCCTGCCAGGCTCCCCGGGAGCTCGCCGGCCGCGCCGCGGAGCCTCTGCCCTGCCGCGAGTAACCATCTCATTTCGGGGCTCCCAGCCCACCCCACAAACTGCGGGAATCACTCACAGTTTGGGGCAAACCATCTCATTTTGGGGCTCCGAGCCCACCCCACAAACTGCAGGAATCACTCACAGTTTGGGGCAAACCATCTCATTTTGGGGCTCCCAGCCCACCCCACAAACTGCAGATATGACTCAACATTTGGGGCAAACCATCTCATTTCGGGGCTCCCAGCCCACCCCAAAAATGGCAGGAATCACTCACAGTTTGGGGCAAACCATCTCATTTTGGGGCTCCCAGCCCACCCCAAAAACTGCAGGAATCACCCAGAGGTGATCCTTAAAAACTCCGTCCCATTTCTCCTGCCATTGCTCTTCCGACCAAAAAATGGAATTTCAAACCATCTCATTTCCAGCCCACCCCAAAACCTGCAGATATCACTCACAGTTTGGGGCAATCCATCTCATTTCGGGGCTACCAGCCCACCCCACAAACTGCAGGTATCACTCAGAGGTGATCCTTGAAAACTCCATCCCATGCCTCGAACCATCTCTCTTCCAACCAAAAATCTGGAATTTCAAACCTCCCATTTTACGGAATAATTCCGTTGTAGCCACATCAGGCTCCAGCCCTGTCGCTTCCCCTTAACTAACTGGTGGCGAGTTGGATGAAATTACTTGACCCTTTATCGAGTTCTGCTAATGCCTTCTAAAAAAGAAATTAAAGCGGCCTGCAGCCCCCGGCAGCTCGGCATGCACATTTAATTCCGGGGAAGATGGATTAAGTAGTTCCCAGGACTAATTCTCACGCCGAGGTGGCTCTGTGGTGTTCCCAGCTCCGGCCAGGGGACTGGAAAACAGCCTGGAAAAGTCTGTGGGGGTTAACAACCACAATCCAGACTGGGAATTCGGGATGGAGATGGGAGCAGTGGGGTTGTGACAAGGAGCAAAGATGGGGTAAGTACTCCTAGGGAAGCCCCAATCCTACAAAGGAGCGGCTTGCAGGGCTGAGATAATGCAATAAAAGGGATAAAAATAATGTAGAAGTGGTTCTGGGAGAGCTTTGGGATCCTGCAGGGAATGTTTCCCGGTGTGGGACTGAGAGCAGCACAAGGAGCTCACTTGGGGCCTCCCGGGGTGGCTGTGCCCCTGAGCCCTGAGCTGTCCCAGCACCAGGGAACCTCTCCATCCTCAGGGATACCTGAGGTTGGAAAAGCCCCTCGAGGCCATCGAGTCCAACCATTCCCAGCACTGCCCCATGTCCCCGAGTGCCACCTCCACAGGGCTGTTAAAGCCCCCCAGCGATGGGGACTCCACCCCTGCCCGGGCACAGGACAACCCCTCTGGTGAAGAAATTCCCCCAAATATCCAACCTACACCTCCCCTGGCACACCCTGAGGCCAGTTCCTCTGTCCTGAGCACAGCAAGGGTGTCCCTTGTCCCTGGGGTGATGTTCCCAGCTGCCTGTGGGGAGGAAAGACAGCAAACGTGCTCTGTGCAAATCCATCCAGCACATCCCTAGATGCATTTGCAAATATTAAGATATTTCCAAGATATTTCTTGCAAGATATTTTGCAAGACATTTCCGAATACGAAGGTTTCAGAGCTGGACTGTTTTGGATATTAGCGATGTTATCGGCTCTGAAACTGCCCTGTCAGGAGCAGAAGGGGCTGGCTGGTCGTGGATGAGTGAGAAGTGGGAAAGCAGCAAGTGGGGAACAAACTCGATTTCCTCCCGTCAAACACGAGGTGCTTCGTGCTGTCAGCACCGCAGCCTCACCCTGCAGAGCAGATCCCAGCCTGAGCTCCAGGGAATCCCGCGGAGCTGCTTTGGGATCTCCAGAATTCCCCCCAGCACAGCTCCAGGAGTTGAGCCGGGATTGGATGCGAAGGTGAGAGGATTCCGAGCATCCATCACTGTCCCCCTGCGGCTCATTGCCGAGCGATCAGCGGCTGGGATCAATGCCGATCGGTAGGGAGGAGGGACAGACCCTGGAGGTGACCAGGGACACCGGGAAGAATAACAGACCCCGCGGTGATGGAGCAGAGAATTTAAGGATGGCTTGAAAAATAAAAACGAACACTCCTGCATCACTTCTGCTTCGTTCCCTTCTTTTCCGTGCTGCAAATTCCGCTTTGGAAACTCTTATTATAATTGAAATGCACTTAATTGAGACACATCTAACTGAGACTAATTGAAATTCCACTGCCACAGCAGTAAATCAAAAAAGGGGGGGGGGGGNGGGGGGGAAGATCAGAAAGGATCTTTCCTTGACATTGCTAAACCCCAGCTGGTTTTGCTGTTCCAAACTGGAGCGCTGCTAATAAAAAGCCTTGTTCTTCTGCAATAATCGTGCGTTTTCAAATATTGTTTCTAAGAAAAAGAATCTATTAAAACCAGAGAAGCAATCCCAAAGAAATGCCAGTCAAAGCCATTAAGATGTTTTCACTGATGCGCCGCATGTAAATCTGATTTATGTTGGTTTAAACAGTTAAGAAATCCCCGAAATAACTTCATTTATTATTTTATTGCCTGATTAATGGTTCAGAGGAACTGATTTGTAGCTGAAGTTTTACAGAACGCGAAATTAAAATAAGAGCCTTTTGTAGAAACGTCCCGTATTTGTTCAATTATGTGTTCAAAACTGAAACAAATATAAAAACTTCAATAAATATATTTTCTTCCAAGGAATGACATGCTGTGGGTTTGCTGTTATTGTTGGGTTTGATGTTTTTGCCTCTAAGGAGGTCAGCAATATGGAAACATAAAGGCCAATTTAATTTGTGCATCTGTGGCTGCCAAGTATTTTAATTCCGACAGCTGTGACTGAAGAGTTAATATTTTACTTGTCAAAATCCAAAAGGAGGCCAGTGAATCACTCTAATTCTCATTAAGAGGCTTCCCCCCAGTAGCACCCTAATTCAAAATAATGAAAGTAGAGACTGAGTGCGATTCTAATACCAGTTGAGACCTATCTTTTAATATTTCTCTGGTGATGGATTAGGGATCGGGGAAATTCATCTCAGATCATAGAGCCTAATTTAATAAGGGATCATTCCAAGAGTATTGCATTTTATAATAATGTCATTTAATGTGTCGTCTTCCATTTTTACTGTCCCATATGGATGCTTACATGATGGTGCCACAGGGATAAACTTTTAAAGGACCAGGCTCGTTTTTTTGTCCTGGCTTCTCTTAACGAGGGAGTTTATCAAGGAGATGGTCTATTAGCCAGCTTCTGTAATTGGGGAGTAGCTAAGAGAAGCTTGGGAAGCCAAGAGAACGGCGACAAAAACAACACTTTCAGACCCTGGAGTGGAGGGGAAGGGAGAACATTTAAAAGTAGGTTAAAATCTGATTTTAGTGTCTAACACAATTGTGCCGTTGCATGAGATACGTGGGCACCTGCTTGTTTAAAATACATGATAATAAAATAATTTTCCCTCTGTAACCACATCTCCCTACAACCTTTCCCACTTGCTTCCTCAGTGTATTCCTGGGATTATTTAGATACACCTAATTGCTTGTTTGGGGGTTTTATGCCTATTTGCCAATGTTCTTTTCCCAAAAATGCAAAGATTTGCCAGGCTGCGAGGGCAGGGATTATCAACAACCATTACAGGATCAGCCATAATTACTCTGTATTAACATTTGGAGTCGAATATTTAATCGAATTTGTATTTCTTGGCATTGCACTGAAGTGGAGTTCATGGGTGATTCCCAAAGCTGAGCTGCCCAAGGTCAAGAAATCACCAAACCCCAACCATGGAGAGCTGCTGGTTGCCCAGGAGCTGGAAAGCTGCAGCCTGAGCTGGAATCACACAAAGCCTTGAGGAAAAGCGGGGCTGTAAAATGAGGATTTTTGTTCCAAATCCAGAAGTCTTTATTTCCAGGTAACAACTCGAGGGCTCCACTGCAAGGTTTGACAGAATGAGATCAAATAGAGCCAGGCTGAGCAGCAACCAGCTGAGGGATAAATAAACAATAATCTCATTACAGCAGTTTTTCCAGCGTTGGAATGTGCTGTCTGAAAGGGAACACAATTAATACAAAATGAGGACTTTCATATTTGCTCTTTTCTCCTGAGTATTTGCACAGTTTTGCTGTCTTTAGAACATTGTGACTCCTGGTGTTTCTTGCACTTTTCCTCGTACAGCTCAGCTTTTTATTCCTGCCTGGTTGAAAATATTCTTCCTTGGCATTTCTTTTGATCTTCTGCTTTTCTCCTTTGACATTTTGCACTTTTTAAAGTCCCCATTTGTTTACTGACTCGTTTTATTCTCTTCTTTTGCCTCTCCCTTCCATTTTATTGAACTTCTCCCCAGTCCAGTTCTTTCACACTTCTTCAGGTTTCATTTTTGAGCTGCACTGTTACTTAAACCAACATTGGTAAAACTCTTTGCACAAATTGGAGAAGTTTCACCTGAATTTTACAGCCTGGATTTTTTCTTCTCACCATGTTATCTCTTCATGTGTCAGGTTCTTGTTCGTTAAACTTGCTGCTTCGGATTCAATATCCAAAGTTATCCCTCCAGTAGGAATGTTACAAATGTCCATGTCTGGCATCTGGAACAGCTTTAGGGACTCCTTTGGTTTGCAACGAGAAAAATTATAACTGGTTTAAATCAGAAAAAAAGGGCTCTGGTTGCATCTGAAATAATTAAAAATGACAAGTTTATATTAAAGAATTAGAAACAAGCAAACAAAAAGTTAAATAAACAGGGTTTGAGGACTGGTTTTGAATGAATGCTGCCTGCCTGAGTGACCTTTTCTGATTTCCCCTGCTTGTTTTTCCTGTATCACCTTCATTCCCATCCCTGGAAATGCTCCAGACCAGGCTGGGCAGGGCTTGGAGCAGTCTGGGACAGTGGAAGGAGCCATGGAAATCGGGGGTGGGGAGGGTTGGTGGAGGAGGAGGGATAATTTCTGATTAATCAATCAATCCCTGGGCACTTTTTGGAGCTCCCTCTGGACAGGAGATTCCCAAAGCTGGAGCCTCTCCTGAGGCAGCAGCCGGCTGGTTCCAGGGGAGCTCAGCTTGTCCCAGCTGAGCTGTGTCTGCCCCAGGTCACCCAGCTGCCCCTGCACATCCATCCCAAAGTGCTATAAAGAGCTCCATCCCAGCGGGAGAAATGGGCACTGGGCAGGAATGGGTCAGACAGACAGGAGAGAGCAGCACCAACCCTGCCAAAGATCAGGAATGAAATGTTTCCACACTGAGTCATTTCTGCTCCTTCAGCTCTCCCCTCCTCCTTCTCTCTCCCACCCCGAGTCCATCCAGGAATGCCCAAACCTCTCTCCACCTTCTCCTGCTGATGTTACATTCAGCATTTCTGCCTCCATCGTGGGGCTGAGCTGCTGAGCTCCCAGTCCCAGACTTGTGGACATTCTCACAGCAGGAATATCTTCAAGGGAACACTTCAGGAAGCTCTCCATGATGTCCTCACTGCAGGTTTTCCTTCCTGCCAGGGGAGTCAGCTCAGCTCCACCATGGATGCTTCCACCCCACCAGGATGCTCCTGGATCCCTGGAATTATCCAAAGGCAGGCTGGAAGGGGATCGGAGCAGCCTGGGATAGTGGAAAGCATCCCATGGCAGATGAGATCTCTAAGGTCCTTCCAACCCAAACCATCCTGGAATTCCATTTTCTGTTCCCACATTTTCAGCCCTCCATCCCCACCAGGCCCCAACCATCCACGATGTCAGGCTCATGGTTTTCCTTTTGTTTCTTTCCGCCCCTTAAATTAATTAGGATTCATTTTTAATCAGAAATTCACAGTCAGTTCACTACAGGAATTTGAGAGTCGATACTTAGGATAATAGAATTGTGCAGTTAAGTCTTAAGGCATTTTTCTTTAGCTGTCTGGACAGGTATAAATCAGGCTCCAGAAAAAACCCCAGGCTGCCACAGCAAATATTCTTTATTACAATACAAAACTGATTTTCAACAAATAAAATTTGCTGCTGTGGTCAGGACTCCCCCAGATCTCCGTGCCTGCTAAAGGATTTGCAGACAGCAGGCTCAGGGAAAGACAAACACCCCATGAATTGATGCTTTAAAGATCAACCCAGTCAGACACAGCAACTGCCAATACTCTACTCTGTTCTCACTGAGCATAAACCAACATCAGCTAGAATCTACCACGTCCTTGAGAATCTTGGGTTGGTCCTGGAGCTCTTTTTTTTTTTTTAAATTCAAATAATATACTTTATTTGAGACAATTAACTTAACACCAACTGTTCCCAGGATCTGCCTGGTGGGGAGAGTCTGCAGAACATGAAATAACTGAGATTCTGTTTAGAGGCTCTTGCAGCCCTTGATCCACCGAATTCCAGCACAATCAGCATGAATTTTATCCCCCTGTAGATCTCATAGCTCGTTCCCAAGGGATGGGTTAGCACAGCCCTGGGAAGATCCCTTTGGTCCCCTGGAGCTCCCTGCTCTCCCCCAGGAGCACAAGGGGAAGATGCTGGGATTCATCTCCAGCACGAGGAGCTGCTCCAGCACGAGCCTTCAGATCCCAACACGTCCTCCCAGCTGGAAACCTCTTTACATCCCTTGAACAGAGCCTGCTTGCTGCCCTTGCTTTGAGAGGGAAATAAAGACGCTGGGAACGACTGATTCGGGGATGTTTTCCCCTCTGAAATCCCAAATGGAGCCTACAAAGGGCTCAGGGTGCCCCAGGAGCCCAGGGCTCTGTGTGATTTTTTGGCTGCAGAGCTGTGTTTGACACATGCTGTTCAAACACCCCGGGAGGATTCCCACAGCTCTGCTCTGGCCACAGCTTCGGGTAGAAACTGGAATTGCACTTTGTTCCCTGCAACCAAATGGAGATGGGTTTGTACACCAGGAAATGTTCAACTAACAGTTTATTTTGGGGGCTGGATGGCTCTGCTGAGGGCTTAGACATCAGCTGGTGTTTAGAGTTTAATTTTCTTTAAGATGGATGTCAAAAATAAAAATTCTCCTTCATGAAGTTCCACTTACACCGATGGAGCTGCAGCTCAGTGAGTGCTGCTCACGAGAATTTCCATGGAGTCACAACCCACTGGAATGTCGTCCATGTGCTGCACATGAGGGAAGACAGTCACCATTAAATTATATTTTGCATTAAAGGTTTGCAGTTTGCTGGTAGCCAAGGTGAGGCTGGCTGTTCATGTGTTTAGTTATACAAAATGGTGGTGGGAAAAGATATTATATAAAGCTAAAAGTCTTCTGTCTTCCTTTCCATCACTGCAATTCACTCCTTTGGCTTTTTCCCAAAAGTTGTCATTCAAGGACCAAAAGCAGTTTGCTTCCAAGAAGTGTTTGCAGTTTATTTCTTTCCTGGAAGCAGAGAATCCCAGCCTGGTTTGAGTTGGGAGTGACCTTGGAGCTGCTCTCATTCCCTGCCATGACAAGGACACCTTCCACTGTCCCAGGGTGCTTCAAACTCATCCAGCTGGCCTTGGGCATTCCAGGGATGCTCCAGGAATCCTTGGGATGCTCCAGGAATTCTTCTCTGCAGGACCTTGAGCAATGTGGAACATTTTATCCCTTTTTAACGTGAGATTTTTCTAAAACTGCCCCCATTTTCTGCCTTGCTTGGCGTCCCAGGGCAACCAGGGAAGCACAGAGGAAGAGAGCTGGGATGGACATTTGCTCCTAAATTATTCCCCAGGACTGCAGTGATAAGAGTCACCTCAGCCACCATCCAAGAGCCTCAGGCTATCGTTTTCTCAGAGCTTTGAAGCTCACCAAGGCTGTGCAAATTCAAGAGCTGTACAGAAATCAGGCAAAACGCAGTTTGTGGGCAATGCGTTTCTTCTGTGCCCAAACCTGATTTTTTCTGTTCGTTTTCATTTCCATTCTGCACCTCCTTTTCTGGGAAGCCTGGCTGGAAGAGGAGCCATCCATCCTCCTCCTCAGAGCACAGGAATAGGGAGATTCTGCCCACAGAGGGACTCAGGGCACATCTGACAACGACCTTCAGGATTCTTGAAGTTTTCTTTCGATTTGTGCAAATTCAGTTCCATATTTAAATCATGACTGTCACCATTTTATAGGTGTTAAAATACAAAACTCTGAGCATTTTCCAGGATGGGAGGAATCTGGGAGAGTGGAAGCTGCCCCTGCCCATGGACTTTATGGTGAGCTTTAAGGTCCTTTCCAACCCAAACTGTTCTGGGATTCTGTGATTTGTAATTGCAAATGGCAGAACAAAAATTCTTCTTCCTGCTCCAGTTATTCTCTTGGCTACTTGAGCCCCCCAGCATTAATCCACATCTGTGCTCTGAGTGTTCTGAACTTAGACAACACCAAATTCCCCTTTTCCTCCTTGACAACACTTGAAGTCCATTGGATCTTCCCAGATTTCCCCACATGGATGAGCAACGATTGCACGAACACACAGGAAACAGTTAAAACCAAAACCAAATTCTGGTCAATGTTTATTTCTATTTTCCTGAAACCTAAGTGGGACACTTAAAGAACTCATGCACAACTTGGAAAATATTTTAAATAAATTCTTCCTCTAAAGAGCCTTAGAGATAAATTACTCAGAGGAGTACATCACCCAGAACTCAGCGTGACCTCGGCCAGATCTTGGCTAAAAACAATTGTTTTGAAGTATATATGCTCCGTTCTCTGAGAGGAGGCCTAATTCATCTTTCTGCAGGCCCCGAGCAGAGAGCTGACACCCTGTAAATCTGCCTCTCCATTGTTCCACACACACAGCTCGGGGCACAAGTTATGCAAGAAAGCTCGAAGGGAAAATTCACAGGCATTTCCCCAGCCCGGGAAAAGAAGTTCTTGATTACAAGGAAAATGAGTTCATTAGAAATTAATCCAAATTAATTACATCTGAATGTCAAATAATGCATGAATTGCAAATGTTCATATTTCCTTCAGCAGTATTAATGCGCTTCAACTCGTTTTGAAATTCCTACAGGATGCTTTACCCAGGTAGGAGAATATTGTAAACTGCTTCTGTAATTAAACTGATTACATATGTAAGAATTGTCATCTGCTTAACGTGGCAAAGCTCTTTGCCAGCTGCATGAAACAGGGAAAAACCCACCAAGGGTCTGTCAGCCTGTGCTGTGCAGGGGGAGGACAGAGACTTTATGGTGAGCTTTAAGGTCCTTTCCAACCCAACTGATGCCATCAGCTCCCACCAGATCCAATCAGATGCCATCAGATCCCATCAGATCAAATCAGACCCAATCAGATCCCATCAGCTCCCAGCAGATCCCATCAGATGCCACCAGTTCCTACCAGATCCCATCAGCTCCCAGCAGATCCCACCAGACCCCAGCAGATGCCATCAGGGAAAGCTCTCCTGCAGTTCCAGCAGTGAGGGAATGACCCAAATCCCACTGTGGGTGTTGGACAAGGAGGAAAAGCAGCTGAAAGATGAGCAGGGACCCTGTGGATGAGCTCACAGCCCTGTGCAGGGTAAGGATGGATGTTGTAGCCATGGTAGCTCTGGGAATTGATGGATCCTCAGGTAATTGGGCTCATCTGAAGCAGGTCTGAGATGATGGAATGGGTTTAGGTGGAATATTGGGAGGGAATTCCTCCCTGGGAGGGTGGGGAGGCCCTGGGATGGAATTCCCAGAGAAGCTGTGGCTATCCCTGGATCCCTGGAATGTCCAAGGCCCGGCTGGACAGGGTTGGAGCAGCCTGGGACAGTGAAAAGTGTCCCTGCCCTGGGTGAGCTCTACAGTCCTTCCATCCCAAACCACTCCATGGTTCTGTGATTTAAAATGCACCAAACCCAGTAAATTCCTCAGCCTGTGGTTTCCTTTATCTCACAGAGTCAGAACTTCACCCCAGCAGAATTCCTGCTGCAGCCTCCAAATCACTGGGACCATCCCTGAGTTCCCTGCCCTGGGACAGCAGGAATATTTCCATGTGGTTCCCATTGTCCTACATTTAACCTCTCAGAGATATTTTGGGGCAATGCTTTATTTGCATTTTCTTTAACAAAGAATATGTTTACCTTCTTCCTAAAGATTACCACATGGCCAAACACTTTCAAATCCAAATATTTCCTAAACGAGGATCTGCATAACAATTAAAATGTGTACATTAAGTGGAGGAATGGTGAAAGAGATGTTCTGAGTGTTCACAGGGATTTGGTAAGGGGATCCAGGCAGGAGCTCAATTTCCAGCAGATTGCCAATCTGGGGAAGTGCAAGCCAAGTTTCCACTGCTTAAATATTTACTCGAAGGACAGTGAGAGGGTGGTGAGTGTTGTTGTTAATAATAACAGTTTGCACACTGCTGGCTGTGCTGGGGTGTTAAACCTCCTGCTCTGCACACTGTGAGGAGACCAGGGCAGCCAGCAGAATGGAGTCACTCAGCTCAAAGGACCTCCAAGGAAAGTCCTTCTGTCTCATTCTGGTTGCTTCTAAAATTCAGATAGCTTTTCTAGGAGTGTGTAGGGACAGGGCAAGGGCGAATGGATTCAAAGTGAAGGAGGGCAGGGTTAGATGGGATATTGGGATATTGGGATGGAATTGTTCCCTGGGAGGGTGGGGAGGGGCTGGGATGGAATTCCCAGAGAAGCTGTGATGCCCCTGGATCCCTGGCAGGTTGGACAGGGCTTGGAGCAACCTGGGACTGTGGAAGGTGTCCAGGGTGGAAATGGATTGTCTTTAAGATCCCTTCCACCCCAAACCATTCCATGATTCTGTGATTTCATGACTATTAACACACAGACAATCCTTATTTTCCGAACACTCTCTCTTGCCTGAGCTGCTCCAGCAGGGGTTAACTCCACTCCATCTGCAGTTCTCATCAGTGGTGACTGGTGGGTTGTGTTCTCCTCCTCGAGGAAAAGAAAACACTGGCTTTAAGCTGCTGTTGGGGAGGCAGGAATGGTGGCAGTGGCTGCCTAACTAACGTGGGAGTGATGAAATGTTTCCCCTGTTCTGGAGAGTGTGGAGTTTGTCAGCATCTCCCTGGAGCTCCAGGGCAGGGCTGAGGACTGGAGGTTGAAAATAGTTGGATTTCACAGAGAGCAGGAACTGTGGAGTCAATTCACCCCACAGCCACCGAGTTCTGAGCCAAATTCCCATGTCACAGAGACAGGAGACCTTCGTGCCAACCCAGGACGCCAAGTGACGATGGAGGTGCAGGGGACACATTGGGCTGGACATTCCAACCACCAGAGGCTGGGTGAGAACAGCTGCTGACCAGTTCAGCGCTGGACAGGAGCGACTCTGGATGCTTCCTGCCTCTTCCAGAGGATGCAGAACACAGGGTGGGAGTTCCCAAGGCTGGCAGGGGGACGGACAGTGCAGGCAGCTGCTGATGGAGCCTGGTGGCTGCAGAGGGCTGGGATGTCCTCCCAGGACACGGGGGGACCCCGAGTGACCCCAGACATGGAGCACCAAGGGGGTGTCAGCCTGGACCGTGTGGGATGGCAGCCCTAAGTGCAGCTGAGCTTCCTAAAAGCATCCCTAAAACTGTTTTCTATTCCCTAAAATCATTACTGAAACCGTTTTCTATTCCCTAAATGAGCTTGAGGAAGATGTTCTGGCGCTGTTTTATCAACCCCAGCTTTATATCCTCTCTGCTTTCAGGGTGGCTGCAGCTCCCGAGAAAGTCAAACTGCCCCTTATTCCTTTTGTGCATTTTTAGCTCCCCATTTTGCATTCTCTCCCAGCGTTTTTCCCTGAGTGATTTTTACCTGTTGAAAGCACATGGGTGTTGGATGAGCAGCGTGTCTGATGTGCAAAGGCCACAAGCCCTTTGTTAGGAAGGAAAACATCCCCAAACATCTTTCTCTGAGCAGAGAAAATCTTCCCTTCCCTCTCTAGGAAAAGTTGAGGCTCCTGTGAGCACAAAAATCGCATTTCGGGAGGAGAGGCTGCCTCTGCGGCCCAGCGCAGGAGCCGGGGGTGGGCACAGCATCGGTGATGCTCACACGGATGATTCGGCAGATTCCCGCAGATCCTGCAGCCACTCCCAGCCTTTCCCAAAAACACCGGGAAGGGGTGGGGTTTGTGCCACTCTTTACTTTATCAAACAGGCACAGTGCTACCACAAAGCTGAGGAAGGTGATGGGAATCGGTGGCTCTGCTGGTTCCTCCGTCAGGAATTGGGGTTGGTGGGCAGCATTCGGAGGAGCTGGCAGAGCAGCACAAACACATCCCAACCCCCCCAGGCTGCCACCAGAGCAGGGACACTCGGGGTGTCGAAAACTCGGAGGATTTCCTTCACTCACACCAACTTAATTGCCTGAGGAACACCTGGAGGGAAGGCTGGGCGCTGGTGTAAAGTGTGAGTAGTGACAGCTGCCCTTGCTGGGAACACTTCTGGGATCCTCCAGCCAAACCAGGGCAGGAGCTGCTCCAATAAGGGAAAGGTTAGAAATGAGCACAGCTTTTCCAGTTCCCTGCAGAACTTTGCTGCCCACCTCAGAACCACACAAACGACACAGATCTGCTGCTTTTATCCCTTAAACCTGCGCGGTAGACAACCTTTCAGGTGCACTTTCACCTGCTGTACCTCACAGGGAAGGAAATCAGGCTCAGAAATAGCGAGGAGCTGAGGATTCAAGGGCAAACGGAACGGGAACAGCCACAGGATTGGCCAAGTATCAATATTTACTGGGCAGGAAGGAGCACAGCGTGTTCTGCTAGCACAACACATGATTTATTCCGTGGCTCTCCAGGCACAGATCACTCCAAGGGCTGGAAAACCATCGAGGCTCGAGAGCTTTGCCGATGCTGCTCCTCCGAAAGGCAACTTGGAAAGCTCAGCCTGGAATAAAGCTGGGAGTGAGCAGCACGAGACACAGCAGGTTTGTACAGTGGGTTTAGCATGTTTTCATGCAGGTTTATTCACGGGGTTTTCTTCCCTTCTCCCTTCCTGTGTTGCTGTGTGGAGAACCGAGATGCAGGCAGGGATCTGTGGTGTCTCCCTGTCAGACCTCTGGCTGCTCCCTGCCCAGCTCACCTCAGCCCTGCTGCTGCAGAGAGGCAGCAAAATGTGGGAGCTCCAGCAAAATGTGGGAGCTCCAGCAAAATGTGGGAGCTCCAGCAAAATGTGAAAACTCCAGCAAAATGTGAAAGCTCCAGCAAAATGTGGGAGCTCCAGCAAAATGTGGGAGCTGCAGCAAAATATGCTCCTCCAGCCCAGCGGAATCTGCGGGGTCAGGTCCTGCTGCGCACACCGTGGGCTCTGTGAGGACACAAACAGGATTTTGCTCCCTCCTACAGCATTTATGGGATCCTTTCTCCAAATTCCCCTCGTAGGCCAGCTCGTCTCTGTGTCGATCCTGCACGAAAATTTTATCTCCAGCAGGCACAGGATCGTGTGCGCTGGCTGGCTGGTGAAATATCCGTAATTAAATTTTGGGAAATCTACGGGGTTTTTTATGGGTTCAGACACTCTAAGAAATAAAATAGAAACAGAAGAGCCCTGGCCAACTTCTGTTGGCCTGTAGACTTGCTAGGCATTCCAATCCAAGGGAAGCAGGAATGTCAGTATTCCTGTCCAAAAACATCCCGTTAGGACTTTTATTTTAATTGCAGCTGGGCTAAAAACCACACAGCTCTCTTGCACCGTCCAATCGCCTTCCCTGACAGGACAAAACCCCATTTTTTCCCTGTCTTTTTATTACAATCATCTTGCAGACAGACGTGCCAAGAGCTGAGCGAAGGCTGGAGATTCCTGTTGTCTCCACCAGGTTTGTGTCACACACCCCAAAATCTGCACAAGGCTGGGCCGCTCTGCCTAAAGCAGCTGTGCTTTTCACACCCAGCAGGTAGGACGTGATGAGTTGATTCGGAGGAGGCAGAAGGTGTCTGGTGCTGGTTCTGAACCGCGGGGCTGCCAGGCTCTCGTGCACATATTAATGAACTGCTTTATTCGGGGATCAATCGACACCACCGCTACTTTTATTGACTTTATAATTAGCAGCATCTTACTTTTGCTGGAATAAAGCTGCTTTACCTAACATAAAATCCATCATTTCCGGCCCGTTATTAGCATGGGAACGGCCGAGCTGCTTTGACCCAAGCTGCTTGCGGGACTCGCCGGGAGGATTCTGGCAGGGACAGAGCCTTGTCCCTGTCCTGATCCCTGTCCTGATCCCTGTCCATCCCGCGGGGACACCTCGGGCTCGCCTGTCGCTGCCCGCGGTTCTGCCGGTGCAGCAGCCAGCCGGAGGGAACCTTCCCAGCCTTTTCCATGCTTTTCCATCCTTTCCCATCCTTTCCCAGCCTTTCCCAGCCTGCAGGGGCTCGGGATCTGCTCACCCGCTCCAGCTCCATCCCTCCGCACCGCGCTGACCCCGCAGCGGCTCCTCCCGCCGGCATTCCCCGGAGCTTCCCCGTTCTCCGGGAGGAGAATCCCGACCTGGAGGAGCCGATTCCCCCCCAGAATTCCTCCCCGGAAAAGATTCCGAGCCGTTCCACTTTCCTCGCTTTTATTACCTGAGGGAACCTGACAGAACTTGAAAAAAAGACACAATTGCTGGGGAGTTTCCGCCGGGCCGGTTGGGCTGCCGCGGGGACTGAGCCAAGGCGATGGGAAAACTCGGGGAAAACTCGGGGAAAACTCGGGGGTGGGAGGGAAAATGATAATTTTAAAAAATAATTTAAAAAAAAAGGATGCGCGGAGGTTTCCTCGTCGTGCTGAGCGCTCTCGGCGTGTCGCGATATGAACGGAGCAGAAAGAAAGGTGCGAGCTCTGCGGAAGGTGGAGACACGGGAAAGAGAGAACATCGCCGATGGCTGGACACGGACAGTCCCGGCAGGGAGCTGGAAACTTCCCCCAGACCGTTACCCCTTCAGTCTATAGGTCGCAAAGTGTCTTAAATTCATTACTTGGCACTTATTGAAATTGGTGACGTCGAGAAATGGATTAAAAAAGGTGAAGCAAACCTGAGTGAAACAAAATATATTGTACCGACAACAAATGCAATGAGATAACAGCGTCTCGCTTTCTTTTTTTTTCCTTTTCTTTTTTTTTTTTTAAATAACTTAAAATACACTAGAAAAAATATGGTCAATATAAATAATTTTGTTTTCATGGAGAACAAATAGATACAAAGCCCGTCCATACCAAAGTTCACATAGAAGAGCTTTCCCTCTGTCTTGGCAATAAGCATGAGGGTCTGATGGCAAAATCTGGGATAACAATCACCGACTGCAGGGTACCCCAGGTTAAATAGCTATGCGTCTCTCAAATAATAATAATAATAACCAAAAAAATCACAAGATTACGTGAATAGATACACCTTTATGAGATAAAATGTAAATGCTTGACAGTCAACTATCAATTCACAAGTTATAGCCAAAATAAACTTTGTTCGTGTGTATCAACATATTTTACATGTACCCAGTACCTCTTATTGGATTTTGCCGTGGTGTCAAGTGGTGGTTGGGAATTAAATACTCTTTTTTTTTTTTCTTTTTTCTTTTTTTTTCATTTACTTTCGCCCTCAGGACAGGAGAGACCCGGCAAAGGGAGGAACACTCCGCTCTCCTGGCGCTTTCCGCTCCCTTTCATTTCAGAGGTGGGACAGCAAACGACCAACAAGGATTTAAGAGTGGAAAAGGTAGCGCTTCATCTCCCTCTCTCTGCCTGCTTCCCTCCAAGATTAAAGGAGAAAGAACCCAGCCACGTTTGTTTGTTTGGTTTTGTGGTTGTCTTGTTTTTTTTCCTACTAAAGATGAGGGTGAAGTGCAAGTGAATCAAAGGACTCCATCAATGAAATACAAATACATGCAACCCGGAATGCCGCTGGAGGAAGTATCCCGGACAGTTTCCCATTAGAAATTCGCAGAGAAATCAGTGTCTTTTTTTCTTTTTTTTTTTTTTTTTTTTTTTAATTTTCATTTTCCTCCTCTNTTTTTCTGCTCGTCGTCGTCTTTCTTTCTTCTTCTTCTTTTTTTTTTTCTTTTTCTTTTTTTTGTCGCTATTCCAGACGTGGTTGTTAAACTCAAGTATCTGATGCAACGTGAAAGGAGGCCCGCCTCTCTTATCAAATTTCTTGTATTAAAGTGAACTTCGCAGAAAAAGGTCAGTTTCAAAACCTGTGAACTTCCCAGCTGCGCGTCCTCTAATTCCTTAAATAAGTATATATCTCCCGTCCGTTTCTCCTCTCCCTCGTTCCTTTTTTTTTTCTTTTCACTTGTTTTTTTTTTAACTCTTTTCCCCTTTTTTTCCTCCTTTTTTCCCCCCTCCTCTCCAAAAAAAAAAATTAAAAAAAAAATAAAAGCAGCAGCGCGGCGGTCACAGCCCCAGGGCGGCGGCGTGTTTCTTAGCCTTCAGGCGGAGGTCGGCGATGCTGGAATTCTTGCTGGTGGTCTTGGCGGCGGCGGCTGCTGCCACCACGGAGGCGGCGGAGGCGGACTCGGCCAGCGTGGCCAGCGGGAGGCCGAAGGGCGGCGCGGGGAACATCATGTAGGGGGCGTGGGCCAGGTGAGGGTGCAGGTGATGGTGAGCGTGAGCCACGGCGCTGTCCAGCTGCAGCTGCGCCTGAACCTGCGGCGACAAGGCAGGGCGGCCCGTGGCAGCGTCACCCCCCCGGAGCCACCCTGTCCCCCTGCCGCCCGCGCCCACTTGCCTGCTGGAAGGGCATCCTCAGCGCGCCCACGTTCACGTAGGGAGNGGGAGAGGGACAAGGGGTCACTGCCGCCGACCCCAAATAAACCCACTAATGGCAACAACAACAACAATAATGATGAAAATATCCCACAGCCCGCAGACAAAGACACGCGGGTGGGCTCTCCCCCCTCCCCGGCAGCTCCAGAGCTCCCAAAGGAGAAAGGAAAAGANGGCGGAGGTCGGCGATGCTGGAATTCTTGCTGGTGGTCTTGGCGGCGGCGGCTGCTGCCACCACGGAGGCGGCGGAGGCGGACTCGGCCAGCGTGGCCAGCGGGAGGCCGAAGGGCGGCGCGGGGAACATCATGTAGGGGGCGTGGGCCAGGTGAGGGTGCAGGTGATGGTGAGCGTGAGCCACGGCGCTGTCCAGCTGCAGCTGCGCCTGAACCTGCGGCGACAAGGCAGGGCGGCCCGTGGCAGCGTCACCCCCCCGGAGCCACCCTGTCCCCCTGCCGCCCGCGCCCACTTGCCTGCTGGAAGGGCATCCTCAGCGCGCCCACGTTCACGTAGGGAGCCACCCGGCAGGCTTCGAACTGCGTGGCGGCGCCGATCAGCACCCCTGCGGAGGCAGGGCACGGCGGGTCACTCCGGGGATGTGTCCCCACGCCGGAGATGTTTGTTTCCCCACGCCGGAGATGTTTCCCACATGCCGGAGATGTTTCCCCACTCCGGGATGTCTCCCCACTCCGNCCACGCGGGGACTGCACGCCCCGGGGAAATGATTTGCCCAGCCCTGGGTTCGCCTGTCCTCATCAGACTCCCAAAAGGCTGAAATCGCCCCTGCTCGCCGATGCTAACGGGCGGTAATGGCCTGAGAACCTCGTGCTCATTAATAAATAAATTAATTGGCTTTATCTCGCAGAAAAACTCAACGACAACGGAGTTTAATGACTTTTCCCCCCCCTTTTTTTTCTTTTTTTGGGGGGGTGGGCGATGTGGGGGTAGAGGAGAATTACGGTCCTAAAAGCTTCGCTACAAAGAAGTTTCGAATTTCTCTGTTCAGTGGAGTGTGGCACAGAAGCGGAATAATTATCTCATTACCATAATAATCTAATTTGCTTGCTCCGAGGAGGCTGCCCCGTTAGACAAGAACATACTTTTAATATCGGAAACGGAATCGTTAAAATAAATTCCCAGCCTTAAGTTCTGCTGGCTTCGAGAAAGGAGAGAGGGAAAGGGGGAGAGTTTTTCTTAAAACATCCCTGTTTAAACCCAGGGCTCTCCCAGGAGCCACATCAACGGAGGAATCCTTTCCCAACGGCCAGGGGAAAAAAAAATTAAAATTGTCTTTTTTTGAGGTCTTACTCTAAGAGACGAATATAAACGGGAATTTCTCCCGCCTTGTCATTTTCTCCAGCCAAGGAAAATCTGCCCAAGAGCCACGTTCGCCCTGAGCCCCCCGCGGAAACGCGCCTTCCGTAATTTACAAATTAGAGCAGATACGAGGCAAAATATTATTGAAAAGCGGTTTGGGTTTTTTTGGTTTTTTTTTTTTTCCCGGAAGGATTTCTAGGGAATGGGTTTAATCTATGTAAATCTCCAAAAGTTATTATGCACCCTGCGATTTGGCATCATGGGAGCGCGGATTATGCGCCGCCGCCGCCTCCTTTGTCGAGCACCTCCCTGCTCCATTTTCCACAGCCAACAACTTTTTGCCTTGGTTTTGTTAACGTTTGGTGAACAGAAATAGTAAATTTTAAAAAACCGCGAGCAAACACAAACAATTCAAAACCAATCAACCAAAAACCAACAACA
>VZRM01003607.1:588166-621985 GCA_013397955.1 Grantiella picta | reverse complement strand
GGCGCGCAGGCTCCGCGCACCGCCCCGCGTGGGTCGGGTCAGCCCCGCAGCCCGCGGGCACGGCCGAGCGGAGCGGCACCGGCCCCGCGGGAGCCGCAAAAGTTCCTCCGTGGGCTCCCGAGTCCCCCGAATGGGCGAGGGGATAACTGACAGCGAGAAACGCGGCCGCGTCAGGAGCGGGAGCGCATCGAGGCGTCAGATGAGAGCCAAATACGCCGATGTCGCTAATATTGTTTTCCCTTTGTTTTTTTAAATCCCATCACGGAGCACTTTTTGTCGGCGGAACTCGTCTCCCTTCCACCTTTGCTAAATTCTAATAAATTATTCAGAATTGTTTAACTCTTGCCTGCGTATCGATTTTTCATTGACCTTCGGGGCGATGACTTCACCTAACGGAGCGTTTATTCAGCGGGGCGCGTTCGCTACCGGGGATGGAGTGAGCGCTTATTCCCAGCCGCTTACACGCGACCCCGCGGCCACGGGCAGCGCTTCCCGGTCCCTCCGGCCCCGGGGACTCGCACCGCCCGGGCGGCGCTCCCGGGAGGCGTTTTCGATCCCGGGGGCACCGGACACCGGGGCAACCGGTGTGACCGACCCCGCCGCGGCTGCCCACCGTGCGGGTGACCATCACCGGCCCCTCCGCCCTGACATTTCGTTGATGCCCACGCGCGGTTCGCCGTTCCCGTGGCGGGGAGAGCGTGCTGGCGAGCCGGCGGTACACGGACCGGATTCGGGAAAAGGCAGAAGGAAGCGAAGCGATGAAATGGTTGTGTTGTATTTTTGGTCGTTGCCCGGCGGAGGTTCCGCTCGGCCCGGCGGATCCCGGCTCGGTCCGTGCCCACCCGCGCCCGGAGCGCTCCGTCCCGCCAGCACGGCCGCTGTCCCCACGCCGCGCGTGGAGCGCTGTCCCTCCGCCCTCGGGAGCGGCTCTCGGTGCCAGAAAACACCGACCGTGCTGCGTCTCGGCGGGACGGAACGAAATCCCCTCCGTGCCGCTGTCCCCGCGCGGTCCCCGTCACCCGCGGCGGGACACGGAGCGCGGCGGGACACGCGGTGCTCCCGTGGGTCCCCGTGTTGGACACGGTGCAGACAGCGCTCCATGGGCTCTGCATCCCCCGTGGGCAGCGGGACCCGAGCCCTGGATCACCCACGCTGCCCTCCCGCCCGTCACCCGCGGCGTGTCACGCGGTGCGCCCGTGGGTCATCGCGGTGGTCCCCGTGCTGGGCACGGTGCAGACAGAGCTCCGTGAGCTCCGCATCCCCCCGTGGGCAGCAGGACCCTGACCCCGGCCCAGCCCCTTCCCCGTTCCCCGTTCCCCGCTCCCCCCGTCCCGCGTGGGCGTTCGCCGGCGCGCCGCATCGATGGCTCGGCGCTCGCTGCGGCCGCCTGGGCGCGCTCGGCGGTGGATTGGCGCTGGCTGCCCGCCGCCCCGGAAGGCGCTGCGCTCNTCCCGGTGCCTCACGGGGAGCCCCGCACGGTGTGCCTGGCTGCGCCGGGAATGCTGAGGGGCTCGGCTCCCAGCAGGCCGGGGAGCTGCTGTTGATGAGCTCCGCTGAGCTCCAGGGCCAGTCCAGGCTCTGTGCTCTGCTGTGCTCTGCTCTGCGCTGCCGGGAAAACACGGGAATTGTGCGTGTCCAGAGCGGGGCGTTTTGCAGGGTGTTCCTCTGACTCCTGACCCGTGCTTGCTGCAGCTCCCCGGCCCTGGATTCCTCTTGGGAGCAATTCCAGCGTTTTTAATGGTGGACTTGTCCTTTGTTCTGCCCCCAGGCTCTCCCCGGCGGATCAGGAGGTGCTGCCTCGGTGGCCAAAGGTGTGAGGAAGGGCAGAAGTTTGGCTGGAGAAAATGAGCAAGTTCAACCTGTCTGTGCTGGGAAGAGAAGGAGCAGAGAAGGGAATGGAGCTGGGAAGGGTCTGGAGCTCCAGGAGGGGCTGAGGGAGCTGGAAAGGAGCTGAGCCTGGAGCAAAGGAGGCTCAGGGGGACCTTGTTGCTCTGCACAGCTGCTGACAGGAGGGGACAGCCGGGGGGTCAGGCTGTGCTCCAGGGAACAGGGACAGGAGGAGAGGAAAACACCTATTTTCATTTTTATACGAATATAAAACAACACAATGCAGACGGGAGCCCCTCTCACAGCTGGGAACGTTTGGGTTTTGTGCAGGTTGAAGATGGGCCGCCGCTCCTCGGACACGGAGGAGGAGAGCAGGAGCNCCGCACGGTGTGCCTGGCTGCGCCGGGAATGCTGAGGGGCTCGGCTCCCAGCAGGCCGGGGAGCTGCTGTTGATGAGCTCCGCTGAGCTCCAGGGCCAGTCCAGGCNGCTCAGGGGGACCTTGTTGCTCTGCACAGCTGCTGACAGGAGGGGACAGCCGGGGGGTCAGGCTGTGCTCCAGGGAACAGGGACAGGAGGAGAGGAAAACACCTATTTTCATTTTTATACGAATATAAAACAACACAATGCAGACGGGAGCCCCTCTCACAGCTGGGAACGTTTGGGTTTTGTGCAGGTTGAAGATGGGCCGCCGCTCCTCGGACACGGAGGAGGAGAGCAGGAGCAGGAGGAAGAAGAAGCACCGGCGGCGCTCCTCCTCCAGCAGCTCCTCGGACAGCAGGAGCTACAGCCGGAAAAAGTCGGGAAGGAAATCCAGGTCGAGGTCACGCTCTCGGGATCTCCAGTCTTGGTCCCATTCCTATGAGAAAAGGTGCATTTGTAGGAGTTTTTAGAAATTGAGCTCTTTCCGTATTATGGCAGAAAGCTGGAAGTGTTTGAAGGCCATGGGTTGGAATTTGGTAGCACAGATTGTGTGAACCTTGGAAGGTGTGAAAATGTTTTCACATTTGTCATAACAAAACCCCAAACCCACCACCATGAGCAGAAATGCCACACCTCTTTCCCCATCCAGGAGCACCAAAGCAGGCAATGTGCAGATCCGAAGGTAACTTCTGCATTAAACCAGAGAAACCCCAGTCTGTCAAAATAATTCTTTCTTCTCCCAGCAGGGACACCTTCCACTGTCCTAGGTTGCTCCAAGCCCTGTCCAGCCTGGCCTTGGACACTGCCAGGGATCCAGGGGCAGCCACAGCTTCTCTGGGAATTCCGTCCCAGCTCTCACCCTCCCAGGTCCCCAATCCCATCTCTCCCTGCCCTCTGGCACTGGGAAGCCATTCCCTGTGTCCTGTCCCTCCAGCCCTTGTCCCCAGTCCCTCTCCAGCTCTCCTGGAGCTCCTTTAGGCACAGGCAGGAGCTCTGGGCTCCCCCTGGATCCTTCTCCTCTCCAGGGGAACATTCCCAGCTCTCCCAGCCTGGCTCCAGAGGGGCTCCAGCCCTGGAGCAGCTCCATGGCCTCATCCTGGCTGTGTCAGTCTGACTTGTGGTGGTGAGTTTATTAGGAAGTAGAGCTGGAAAACACTCCTGGTGTCCAGCTGCTCTGTAAATTCAGTAGGAAATGCTCTTGACAAAGCTTTCCAGAGTGACTGCAGGGTGTGGCAATCAGGTTGTCCTGACTGACAGGAATTCTAAAATTCTGTCCTTCATCCAGCAGGAACATCACATTCCCTTCCAGGTGCAGCCCTGTTCTTCAACAGTTAACCTATATTTCTTTTCCAGTATTGCAGCTCCTGCAGCCCCTTTCCCTTATGCTGGATAATCACTGAGATTAATAATCCTGAATTCCTGAAGTTTTTCCATGGTGTTACATTTTGATATTAATCACACATAAAGGCCAAAAATATGGAGGATTGTAATTGTTTATTGGAGAGCTGTTAGGGAAATAGAGGGGAAATGTTAAGATTTGGATTTAGTTTGGATTTTGGATTCATTATATATTTTCTTTCACCTTTCTTCTTTTGTATAAGAATTTACTCTTTAAATAAATGAAACTGGGAGTGAGGGGAAAATGAAAATACCTTTTTGATTCCTGATTGGACTCAGGAGGGAACTGCCCTTAAATGAACTCAAATGAAATAAATTAACTCTGATTAACTGATTGCTAATAGTACTTAAAGAAAGCCCCACCCACTCTCCTTTTCTGGCCTGGGATGTATTTGAGAGGTGTAGCTCTTTAGGGTAAACTCTGTGTGTTTGGGAGTTACTTATTCCAGGGGATCAGTGGGATTTGAGGCTGCTGGAGCAATCCCCATCCACCCCCCAGGTGTGTATGTGTTTTCCCAGGAGCAGTGTGGGGTCGGTGGCTGTTCTGGGGTTTTTGGGGTCTCTGGGAGCAGGGCCACTCAGGCTGTCCCTTTTCCAGGCGCAGGCACAGGTCCAGCAGCAGCTCTTCCTACGGCTCCAGGAGGAAGCGCAGCAGGAGTCGCTCCCGGGGCAGAGGCAAATCCTACAGATCCCAAAGGTCCAGGTCCAAAAGCAGAACCAGGAGGTAAGACTCTGCCCCAGGAAAAAGCAGGATTATTTCTGCTGTTAGAACATTCCTGTAAAAACCTGACGTAATTACTGGAAATATTGGGATGTACTGGAAATAATGGCTGCAGGTGAAGGTCTGAACCACATATCCCTTGAAACTTCTTAATTTGGGATCCTTGCAGGGCTTTCCACACTAACCTTTCAGTTGCCCTTTATTTTGGGGATAAATTATTAATTTTGCATTTGATTCAAGCAAAAACCCCTAACAAACATTATTAGGGTTGCTTGGTTTCATGGAATCATTTGGAAATATCTTGTAGATTTTTTTTTTGGTTCCTGCTTTCCATAACTCCCACCCTGAAGTTCATGATAAACTGATTTTCCCGTCTGTGTTTCTCTTGGGGAAAGATGGTTCTTTAGATGAGTATTTATTTTTATTCATATTTAATGGTATCTGCACTGAAATTTTTCCTACATTGGTTTGTGACAAACAAACATTTCACAATTTAGATATCTCTATCTTTAATCAGAAGTTGCAAAAGGTATCATAAAATTGGCTTTTCTTCTTTAATTAAAAGAAGCTCAAGTTGTGTTTGTTTGTATTTTTCATTTAGAAAGTTTGACTGAAGTTTATTCCTGGATACCACATTTACAATTACCATTTTCTAGTGACTTTAAATTAATTACTGAGTGCATCAGGCAGATCAGAGCTGCTTGGGTTTGTCTTTCCAAACCTCCAGCCAGGTCATTTTGTGTCCCTGCAGTAAGAATTTATCAAACCTGGGATTTCCATGTACAAACCAGAAGAGCTGTTGCCTCTTAATGCTGAAAAATTGTGGAAAGATGTAAATATTCCACTTACTTGTATTTTTGTTCTGCCATGACTTATTCCCAGCTGTTCTTTAGAAGAGTTGCCTAAACCCTTTATTGCTGCAGTGCCTTTGTAGTAGAAATTTGATTATTTCAACTTCCTGATCTTTCTTGGAGTATCCTTCCCATCAGAGCTGTACAGATATTCCTGGGAATATCCCTTTTTTTTTTTTTCTTTAAAAAAATCACTTTTAACCCACTGGAATGTCTGAAAAATGAGGTGAAAATGAAGGTTTTTCAGGGCATCATATACTCAGTGTGGAGAAATGTGACAAACTGATTTAAAATAACTTTTATTATCGTAAAATAATATCTAATAAGTATCAATTGCAGGACTCATTAGTCATGGTCTAATAGTCATCTTTTCTGAGGGGTTTGATTTTAATTATGGCTACAATATATGGAAATTAGGCACCTAAAAACTTGAAAAAACATGGCTACTGCTAGAAAGTATTTTATGTATCAAGTATTTTAGGTATAAAATATTCTATGTATCAAATATTTTATGTATCAAATGTGCAGCACTAGAGGGGTAGAGCTGCACATTCCTTTAAATGCTGGTCCTGTTCCCACCCACTGAGGGAAAATACTGATAAATAACATCTTCAGTGATCCCACAGGAGTCCAAAAGCTTCAAATCAAACCCAACAGCACACATTCAATCCTTTATTGTAATTTTTTTCCTAGCCTGCTGTGGTGTTGCACTGAGAAGCTGTGGATTCATCTGATTTTGGAGAGTTAAATCTTGGATTAGCAAAAAGCTGCTACTCAAGGCCTGTGTTTGCCCTGCCTGGCAGTGCTCAGCTCCTGCAGTGATGCCAAATAATCCCTTTCCTGCCTCAAAATCACCCAAAATCCAAGGGCTCTCCAGCTGTCTGAGAACTTCAGGATTCTTCAGGCTGGAAAAGGGATTTAGGGAGAGAGGGGATGTGATTTAGGGGTAGAAAAAAAAGTCAGCCTAAAGCTCAAAATGGTGGGAAAAGAGGATGGAGGGCTTCTTATCTGGTCCCAGGTGTGACCTGGGAATGAAGCTGGGGAGGCTGTGTATCCCAGGAGTAGGAATGAATTAGAAAGGCAGGTGGGCAAGGCAAATCCACTCAAAGCTGTGAAATGCACTATGTTTGCCATGGAACATGTATGTATTTGTAGTGCTGACATGGAATTTTCATGAATTCCATCTGCATTCCTTTTTTTAATTTTTTTTTTTTTTGGTCAGTGTGGGCCAATTTATTTTCCTGTGACTTTTAGGGGTAAATACTGAAGAAACCACTTGGAAATAACCAATAACAGGGTGCAGAGTGACTCAGGCAGCCCCTTGTGCTCCTGCAGTCAGGATTGTGTTTCCCAGGGAAATATTCCTGCTGATCTCCAATTTATGGGCTGCCAGGCAGGGAGGAGAAGCTGCTGCCCCACCTGGAGAGCAGCAGCACAGGGAAGATCAGCCCTGTGTTTGGAACACTCCTGCTGCACCTTCAGAGGATTAGCCCCTTTAGGAGCTGAGCAAATGCCATTTTTAAATTTTATTTTATTTATTGTGAGTCAGGCAGGAGAAAATTACCTTCATATTGGAAGTGAAGATGTGTTCCGTGGTCTCTTTAAATCCCAGGAGTTGTTTTGGGTATAAATCATGCAGATGGCACAGATTTTGTCTACTGGAACATCTTTTCTCCCCACAATCCTCCACCAGCTTTTAATTTGGTTTTCAAGGTAGTGAAGGTGTTGTTAAAAGTAACGTTATTTTTTTTAATAACTTCTCTAACAGAGGTGTTTTATTTGAGCAGATGATTTACAGCGCTCCAGCAGTGCAAAACACTGAGATAGATCAAGTTTTAATATGAAAAGTTGGATTTTTATAATGACAATGACACGTTTAAGGTATTTTAAATAGGTGCTGTTTGTAACCTAAACTGATTTTTTTTGTACTTTATTTGAGAACATAAAGAAACTTGTGCTTATTATAACTACTCTATTTTAGATGAATTTTTAAAGTTAAAAAAGTGGAGCTTCCCAGTAATGGTTGTGCTTTATTTGGGAAGATAAAGAAAACTTGTGCCTATTATGATTATTTTATTCCAGGTGCATTTTTACTTCCTAGTGATGGCTGTTTCACTTGAGAAGATAAACTCGTGCATATTATAACTATTCCGTTCTAGATGAATTTTTGAAGTCAAAAAGTGGGGCTTCCCAGTAATGCTATAAATTCCAAGCTGTCCTACAGCGAGGGAGTACAATGCAAATACGACTTAATAAGATCACAAACTGAATTTCAGCAGAAACAACCAAGATTTACATTAAATTAGGAATTTTAAAACCGATTTAGTTTGTTTTACTGAGCATTTGCTTAATAACATTTCGCCTCCTCGCAATCTTTTTAAAGCCAATAATTCGTCTGTGAAGCGCAGGCACATCCTCCCGTGGAAAAATTGGAAGCAACAGCTCCCTCTCTCCAGCCACACATCCAGAGCTGGAAAGGAATATTTCAGCTGCCCGGAATTTAATAAATCATCCCATTTCCTAATTTGATCATATTAGATGCTGATGTGGAAGGAGCATTTCAAATACCAGCTCCTCATTAATATACATCAGGCTGGGGAATAGCAGGGAATACTTATGGAGGGATGTCACAGTTCCTGTTCCTTAGTTTACTAAGTGGAACAGGTTGATGTGATCCTGGGTGTTATTTGTCACTGTCTTGCTAAAATGGTTTGGGTCGAGTTATGGAGTCCAGAAAGACGGCGGCTGATAAATCAAAAGTGGATTGAGTGGACAGGAGGCAGTGATTGATACTGTGACAGGATATGAAGAAAGGAATCTTGATAGGAGCATGCCCGATATTGAATATGAGAAGGAAAATGGCCCTGGAGTATGGATATTATTCAAGGAAATGAGAATAATAATATCATCTTGAAATTATTGCTGGGTGAAGATTAGGAGAGTTCTTATTAGAATATTCTGCTGCTGTGCCGCGCCTGAGCTCGGCTCCTGCAGAATTCCAGGCTGCATGGAGAGTCCTGGGAATATTCAGAGAGTTTGCACTGCCATTGTTCTGTGAGTTAATCATACAGAAAATACTTTGCAGCACAACTTGCTGCACAAATCTTCTAATTCGCGGAGCTTGAAATAGAATTAACCAAAAAATGTTGACCTTTATTCCATGCAATCCTGTGATTACAAAGTATTCCACTATAATTGCCTTCGAATATGCAAGTTTGCTTTGTTGTCTGCCAAGTGTCTTTGGCTTTTCCCATTATGTTAAACTGCAAACTGCTGCCTCAAAATATCCTTAATGCAGTTCAACTTCAGCATTGACACAAACCCAGCAAGTACATCTATACATATTGAAGGAGAAAAATAAGGTTTTATGGAAAGTAATCCTGCCTGGAGACCTGATCCTTGGGAGTGTGGCTGAAGGAGGTGTGTAGGGTTTTAAATCTTAATTCTTTACCATTGCTCCAATCTAATTAATTTAATATTGAAATGTGTGCAGCTCCTTGCAGTCCAGGGGCAGAGAACTTCTCCCTAGGGGTGGCTTTGGGATTGACTTGGTTTTGGGGTGCAAAAGCAGCTGCCATTATCCCAGCAGTGGAAACTGGAATTAACTGGGTTCAACCCTCACAGCCTGGCAGAGTTCTTTGTGTTTAGCAGATAATTTGTACTATTTAAAAACAGGATGCTGAAGTGCACTGGGAAAAGGATCATTAAATAATTGATAGTAAAACCCCACTGTTTTTTTTTTCAGTCTTTAATAATTTCCTTTTTTAATATTTTCTTTAAAAAATCCAAACCACTGCTATGATATATTTTAATAGTGTTGATACTGCACATGTTGTAAGACTTTTTAAAGATATTACCACTGAATGCATTTGTGTCTGTGTTATTTGGACCTTTCTTAATCTCTTTTTTCCATACAAACTATTATTTTAGTGTGGGATTAATGTGCTGGAGTCTTTCCAAATTCAAACCTGGCCTAGCAGAGTTCACAGCTGATAAGAACTATTGGCTCAAGACACAATCTGTAGTAATTTTGTTCAGAGCAGCCTTTTATTTACAGCTCTGTCTGTCCTGCTTAGCTCACACTGGTGGAGAGTTTTTCATGGATTATGGAGTAGGGGCTGAATTATGAACAACTTCAGGAAGAATTTCCTCAAACAGCATTGGCCTAAAAGGATAATAAAGGTTTTTAGGAGAGAGGAAAATAATAGGGAAGGACATTTTGAGTGGACAGCAGATAAACAAAGGGCCTGGTGAATTTGTTGGAGAGTTTATGGAGGAACTGGAAGATGTAGAGGGGAGGTTGATTTAAAAAAGAAAAAAAGGAAAAAACAAAGAATGGAATATCTCCAGTAACAGGCAAAGATGCCTTGTAGTTGTGTGGAGTTAGAGGAGTGATTTTCAAGGTGTAAAGGTGTGAATTTCAGGGCGATTAAAGCTGGGGTGTCCCAGGTGAGAGCAGAGCTCTGCCTGTGCCACTGAGCGTTGGCTGTTCAGGGAAAAGGAGAAGCCTGGGGACAAAGGGAAGGTTTTCTGCACTGCCATCCACCAGCTGGGTTGGCTGCTGGGAGGAGATGGAGGTGGAATTCGTGTAGGAGCAGCAGGATTGACTAGGAGTGATGGATTGGGACAGGACAGGGACACCTGGGACACCCAGGGCAGGGCAGGGACACCTGGGACACCCTGAGCCCTTTTGCTGCCACAGGACACCAGGAAGCAGCAGAACTGCCCAGGGCAGGGTTGGGCACACAGTGCTGACATCTCTCCATCTAGGAAAGTCCTCTGGAAAAACCTCCTTTGGAAGAATTTGCCCAGAGAAGCAGAGTCCTGTCAGAAATCGAGCAGTGCTGTTCAATTAGAGCACTGCTTTTGAAATTCCAGCCCAAGCCATGCCATGCTTCTATAATTTTATTCTTACAATTAATTCTTGTGATGGCTTCATTTTTTGCCACTGGAGTTACTATTCCTTTCAAGTATTGCTGCTTAGGATATTTTTTCCCCCTGTCCTTGCTCCCCAAGTTAACCCACTCAGGTGCAATTATATAAGGAATCAGTGTAAATATTACATCTTCCTCCTTTTTTTTACCGCTGGGAAAATTCCAAGCCTTTGGTCCATTAGCAAATAGATTTAATTAAGACATTGCAGCATTTCTTTCATGAAACTTCAAATAAAAGCTTGGGGCAGGAAGGTGGAATTCACCTGACTGAGCGTGATCTGTGGGTTTCCTGCTGATGGTAATGTCAGCTCTGTTTATTTTCCCCACAATAAATCCCAACCCTGCAGTTTTTATTTAAGATCTTGTTGCATTCCAGGTTGGATCAGCAACAGCATCTAAAAATAGCTTTTTTTTCTGTTGTAATAATTGACTTTTTTCGAGAGGGATGCCCAGTTTGTGTCCAGCAGAGGCACAGAGGTGGAGCAGGAAGAGAGGAGATATCCTGGAGCAGCGAGCACTGCCGAGCTCCTTGCCCAGCCCTAATTGACCACTTTGGGAAATTAAACTTCACAAGGCAATGCCGAGGGCCCTCCAGTTATCAATAAGGCCACAGAGCTGCGAGTGACAGTTGCTTTGATGCCTTTCATTGGTAGAAAACCAAAAAAAAAGCCTTAAAAAAAAGCTCTGAATGCATAAGTGGTGTTCATTTCGAGCTCAGGCTCGAGTCTAATTACACATAAAGTTGGTTTCTCGTGCAGCACAGGTGTTATTTACACACAGCGTGTTTTAAGCAGAGCTGCTTATTTCTTTTCTTATTTCTCTAAAACCTTTTATTCCTGCCTTTGGAAAAAAGGTGTATTTGCAAGTTGTTGGGTTTTTTCTTTTTTTTTTTTAAATGCTTCAGTTTTCTGTTTGGGAAAGATACTCGAGAAGACAAGAGAAATACAACTCCCCTTAGTGGGGAATTGCCTTTTCGATTTCAGTGTGTCTACATTCTAACCACTATGTATTTTAACTTTTTTTTTCCATTTTCTTTAATTCTCTTCTTTTCTCTGCTACCAGAGCTCTGGCCATGAAAGAGAATCTGCTATTTCTTTGCTGCAGAGCTCATGTTTCTCGAGGCAGCCCTGCAAAAGCAGATGTGTTGAGGATGCCCTGCTAATCCAAGACCCTCCTTGCTGTGTAAATTGCTGCTCCTTCCAGGCTTTGTTTCTAGGAGTGATTTTTCCCAACGTGGGACACAAAATAGTAGAATTCAGTAGCAAAAATTTACTCTTTATTCCCACCTTCCATTCTTTCTAATAATGTGTGGCAGAAACAGAATCTGCTTAAAATGATGAAGGCAAAAAATGTGGATTTCAGCCAGAAAATGTGGGATGGAGGAGGTTTCCTGCCTGTGGATCTGGATGAGCTTTAAGGTCCTTTCCAACACAAATCCCTCCAGGATTCTCTCCAAACCACCATCCATGCCCTGGAATTCTTTGCTCTTAGTTTTTTCCAGGATTGGAATTTTGCAGGCTCTGGAATTCTTTGCTGTAAGGTTTTTCCTCCTCAGCAGGGCAGTCAGTTTTGGGTACCTTTGTAACCAATGTCAGCCCATAAAAATCAATTTTCCTTTGAGATCCAGACTGGCAGCTTCCAATCTGTGTTGGTCTCATTTCCAGATGTACTTTTGGAGTGGATTGGTGCCAAATTAAGCTGATTAAAATTGTGATACCCTGACATTCCCTGGCTGCCCCTTCATCCTTTGGTGCTGCTTCCCCTCCTCCCACATCTAAACTTGGAATTTTCTTAGATTTTTCCCAATTTCCAAGGCAAAGCACTGAGGCTCCCAAAAATGCCAGAGCTGATAACTCCTCATACAGCTTTCTTGGCATCAAACTTTGGCCCATGGCAAAGCTGCACTTCAGTGATTCCAGATTTTCCTGAGGTGGGAAGTTCTAGGGAGAAAAGGTTCCCAAAAGAAATGGGATAATTGCAGGCACATGCAGAGTTTTTGTCCTCTTGCTCTTAAAATGGGGTTTGAGTGATTATTTGAACAAAATGTTTGATGTTAAATGTGTGATCACACTGGTAAAAAGATGGCAAAAGTTGTATTTGGTTTTGCATGGTGTAACCGGAAATAGGTGTATTTAAATATGTAATGTGTACTAAAAAAATTAAAATCTAGGTAGAGATGGGAATTTAATATCCATGCCATAATTTTAACTGTAACTAGAATACTTTGATTTTACTCTTGTAGAATTTTATTTTGAATCTATGTTTTCTGCAAAATTTTTACATGCAAAGCCCCAAAAATCCTGTGTTTCAATGGAGAGTTTCCTTATCTATGGATATTATTCTAAGATATTCTCCACTTGTGGTTTTCATTGGATCACATAATTTCCCAGTAAGGCAATCTCTCAGTGAGTTTAAAGGGTCAGATTATGCTCAGCTCAAATAACCGATGTAAATTCTTGTTATAATTCTGTACCACAGATTTATAATCTAGAAATGAAGGCAAGGCCATCAGTATTATTATTCTTAATTATATATATACTCTTAGGTATCTATTTTTCTTCCATAGTATTTGGTTCTCCTCTATGTATGGAAACATGCAGGAATAAACTGAATTGTGATAGAATTTAAATGAATCTGTGGCACAGCACTGAAAATCTGTTCCCAGCCCGTATCAAAAAGAGATGCTGAAAGTTTTCCTGTTAAAGCTCTGAGCTTCTTGATTGGAGAATGGGTATGAAAAAAAAAGCAAAGCCTTTTCCTATTTTTCTCCTATATAGTCTTCTTGAAGTTCTTCCAAATTAGATTTTAAATGCCAATTAGGAGGTTGAATATACTAAAATAAAAGCAAATACAACCAAAATGGCCTCACCTTATGGCTAGTTAGGCTTTTTCTCTCAAAAGCAGAACCTTTGCTCTGAGCGTGGCTTTGAGAAAGATATTCAGCTTAATGAACACATTAATTAGAACCATAACTATTTATAAGATAATTAGAAACGAAGCACGGTAAACTGGGCTTTTCCTGCAATTAATGGAGGATTAATTACTGGAGGTAATGAAGTGGATTTTTAAATGCATTAAGGTGAAGTACAGAGATGTGCAAGGCTTTGTGATAGTTGCATAATTATTCCAGGCTGTTTGAGCAGAGCTCCTATGAGCTCGCTAATAAGCATCATTGCATCATTATGTATGCACTTAAAAAGACTTACCACCAAAATGACTGCCTAATTATTTCTAATTGGCAGGACTCTGTGTAGTCATTGAGCTGTTTGTAGCCATTTTAAGGTTCATTTAACTATCCTCGGGGCCATGTGATAGATGGAAATAAAGCTGCCTCTGCGCGCCGGCCTTGGCTGGCGCCGTTAATCAGTTTAGGTGGGCTCGGGTTTGAAATGCATTTGCTCCTGCAGAGGTCAAAACCTGAAGTAGTGCAAGCAAAGTTTGGCTTTTTGAAGCCACTTGACTGTATTCATGAGCAATTAGTAAAATAATTGTGTCTGTCGCTCTGTTTGCATTTCCACGGGGCTTTCATCGCTGGCCCTTCTTAGGGCGCGTTAGCTTCCCGGGAATCCAGACCTTCTTCTAGGAGACCCTCTGAGCAGCTTCAGTGCACTGCCGTGTGTTCAGCTGCAGCACCTTGCTGCAGGCATTTGTTCCCCATGGCAGCTCCCAACATTGCACCACCAGCAGCTTCCCGAGTGGAAGTTTCTCTCCAGGACAGCGTTGAGGGGATTTTAAGGCATCTCTGAGGAGTTGAGCATTGAGAGAGGAGGCAAGGAGCAGGCAGATCCTGCTGTTTCCCAGTGTTTGGTAGTTTGGAGCATCCATTTCTGAGATGCTGACAGCTCTGATGTCCAAGGACATCTCCCAGCAGCAGGAATAATCCCTCTTGTCCCAAATCCCGTGTCGGGTCAGCGCAGCGCCGCCGATAATTCCATAGGAAATGCCGCGGCTTTCCTCTCCAAATGCCCTGGTTGGAGATGTTGGGATCAATCTGCAGTGGTTTCATCTCCCAGTGTGGCATTTAACGTGAGGAAAACCCTGGGAAAGTTCTCTGGGAGCGTTGTGGTGCTGTTGGGTGTAATCACAACCATCTGCAGGGCCTTGTGAGCCTACAGGAGCCACGCTGCTGAGCAAATTGCAGGCTGGGGAAAGAGAGGTCAGAGTGGCCATTTGGGCCACAAAAAACGGGGTTGGAGTAATTTGATATTAATGTGTAACCCCAATAATTATTGTGGTTAAAGTGTAAGGTTGATTGAAAAGAGTTATTAATGAAAAAACCAACCAAAATGTCAGTTATTTGTGAGATATTAGTGTGAATAGCAGATGTTGGTACAAATAACAGAGGATTAAAGCAAATGAATTGTGGTGATTTAAACTAAAATAAAAACAAATCCTTAAGGAAAATTGCAAGATTCTTTAAATTTTTTAAATTTTCATTTTGAGACTTCTCTAAAGGTAATTTTTAGATGACTCTGTAAGCAAATATTCAATATAGAAAAAGTATGTAAAATACAAAGAGCCTTTCTTATTGAATAGGAATTTTATTCTATGGAGTCCTGTGGAATATGTGGTGATGGAAATTGCTCTGTAGGTTATCACAACTAGGAAATGCATTTTAGAGTAGAACCACAGTTTTAATTATATACACAGAATATGGAAAATGGATATTTAAATGAAATTAAATTGGACTTTTATTGAAAATGGTACCCACTTACTCAGAGGGTGATGGTGAGGGGTGGGAGGATGAGTTGTTCCTCACCCTTTGGCTGAAAGGAGCACTGGAAATGGGAATGTTTTGGATCAGGCAACAGGGTAAAGTCAGATCTGGAGCATTCTGGTGACCCTGAACTATCAGAATTTTGGGATGTTCCCTGGCTTCAGCCAGATTGCAAAGATGGAATTATCTGCATAATGCCCTGCAGTCTTGGCCTTTCTCAGAGCATCACTCCCAGCGAGCAGGGCTGGAGCTGAGCAGCAACCAAAGCCATGGGGTTTGGGGTTTGGGTTTTGCCCAGCTGGGGAGCAGAATGGATGGCTGGGAATGATTTCAGCTCCTCCAGGGAATGCTGCCATCCTGCTGCTCAGCCCAGGGAGCCTTGGGTCCATGGAACAGGGAGGTTCAGGTGGGACTGAGCTCTTTGGTGCTCTTTTCTGAGCATCCCTGTTTCCCTGGTGTTCCAGTTTTGGCTCTGTGCTGGTGGCTCTTGGAGAACTCAGTTGCCTGTAATGCTGCTGCGTGAACTAAATAGTGATTTTTGGGGTTTTTTTGCCGTTTCTCAGCGCAGGTAGTGTCCTGGTGTGTAAGCTGATTTCAAACATCTGTTTAGGTAATTCCGTTCAGCTGTCTGACATCAATTTGGGGCTGTCAGGACACACAAACATTACAGAGTCTTCAGGCTCAGCCTTGGAGGTTTTATGATCGCAAAGACCAAACTGCTGGGTTTGTCCCAGACAGACAGAGGGGCAGTGTTTACCTGTAATTAATCCGAACCAACTGAGGCAAGTGGAAAAGCTCAACCTGAAAACCTCTCCTGTCTGTCCCTTCACATTTTACCTCAATATCAGAGGTGTTGTCAAATTTACAACAAATAATTACCTGGGTCGTGATTGCATCTGGAAAATGAATTGGAGTTTTTTCCCTGGCTCTGTGATACATCCAGCTCTTCCTGCCAGGGCAGATGCAGAGTCACTAATGCCTGCACGAGGCAGAGAGGAATAATCTGGTGTGTTTATCCAGAGTCCTGGAAGAAAGCTGGACCTTTGTTTTTTTTCAATAGATTCCAGCTGTGTGGAGAATGGAATAAGTGCACACATTTGTATGAATTAATGACGAGGTCTGATGGATCTTCTTGCTGATAGAATGTTACCTTATTTGTTCTTGTAAAATTCAAAGTTTCCTTTTTTTTTTTTTTTAAAAAGATGTAAAATGTCTTTCCTACAGGATCGCACCATTTAAACTTTCATGCAGCACATTTTTTTTCTGGTTGCTTTTTCCTCAGCCTAAGCAGTGGCAGTTCTGGGATTTGATTGGGAGAGGAAGGAATTTTCTTGCCTTCATCTTTTTGTGTGGTAAATTCACAACTGTTTTGCTTTTACCTCACCTCGTGGTTTAAACTTGTGTGACCAGAAGACAAATTTGATATTCTCAACACATTTGAAGCTTTTTTTGTTTTGTTTTCAGATCATTGGAATAATAATTACTTCCCTTATCAGTCTTTGGCTTTTTGTGGAAGTTTCAATGTACCTGCAGTTGGGTATTGCACACGTTTATTTAAGTGTATGAGGGTTTTATGAAAATAAAAATTTGAAATTCAAGGCTGCTTTGAATGAGAAAGGACAAGGAATTGGAGGGACTTCAGGCTGTTTATTTACTAGCCAGGACAATGTACTAATTTCTGTATTAACTTCTTTTTCCTTATTTTATTCCCTGAAGATTATTAGAATTAGATTCCAGTTTTTTTTCTGATCAGTTATGACATGGCGACAGGAATATAGGGTTAGAAGAAAGTCCTGCTTTGGGATACACTCCAGAAAGATGGGAGGAAAATTCATGTCATGTCAAACTAGATCTGTTCTTACCTGATGATCTTCATTTGAGGTTGAACCTTAGCAAAGAACCTTCACACAGCTCAACAAGGAAAACAAATGGTTTATCTTCCTGCTTGAATAGCAGCAGTTTAATCCATGATTTATCTCTGATAATGCCCAGTAAAGTCTGGATTTTAGTTTTGGCTGGCTGTGAAGGTTTCTCAGTGTCCTGCAGCTGGCAGGGTCTGATCTTCCCCTGCTCACTGCTGTGCCTGAGCTCCGTGAGCTGCAGGTTCTGAGCAAAGCCCTGCTGGCCCCAAAGCTCCATTTAGGGCAGTTTGGTGTGTTTGGAGTCAGTTCTCCTCCCAGCAAAGCCCTGCTGTCCCCAAAGCTCCATTTAGGGCAGTTTGGTGTGTTTGGAGTCAGTTCTCCTCCCAGCAAAGCCCTGCTGTCCCCAAAGCTCCATTTAGGGCAGTTTGGTGTGTTTGGAGTCAGTTCTCCTCCCAGCAAAGCCCTGCTGTCCCCAAAGCTCCATTTAGGGCAGTCTGGTGTGTCTGGAGTCAGTTCTCCTCCCAGTTCCCAATCTCCTGTGGATTTTGCAGCCCCTCAGTGCTGACCTGGGCATGCTGTGCCAAGTCCTGCTGGATTGCCAGCTCTGGCTGTGGAACCTTCCCAAGGATTCCCTGTAGGATGATCAGTGCGTTGTGGCAGAGAAAGCACCTTCATCCTCCTCAGAATTCAGCAGAGGCACGCAGGAGGTTCTCCAGAACTCCATTTGGGACAAACCAACTGCTCGAGACTTCCAGGAGTGTCCCTTCTGTGGGTTCTTGTCCCCAGCTGCCTTCCTGTGCTCTCCACACTGACTTTCCTGTAGTTACAGCTTTTAAAAATGACAGCTTGTGGGGGTTTTGTCTCCTCAAATGTTTGATTGTGTAATGACCATGATCTGTATGTGGAGAATTGCTGAGCTTTGGGGAATCCATTTCCTCAGCTCTGCAAAGTTCTTGGTTGTCCCACTTACGGATTTGATTTCATTGTGCTTTTCTCTGGCACTGTGGATGATATTTTTTTAAATCTGAAATATTCCTTTATTCTGAAATATGTTTTGTCACTTACCAACTGTCCAAACTACTGGTTTAAAACAACGTTTTGCTCTTAGCATCAGTACCATTTGAGGTTTAAACTCTGACTCTGCTGCTGCCTGCTTTTTTTATCACTCACCTCACGTTTAACAATAAATTAGAGAAAAAAGTATTATCATACATATTATCTACATTTAACTTCCTCAAATACATGCATTTTAAAATTGCAAACTAATAACGACCTGAAATGTTTTATAGAGGCAGCCAAATTTGCATTAAACATATATATATTTAATAACTTCTGCAGTCTGAATGACTGCAATCGATACTTGAAATTATTTTACCTTTCCAATAACTTGTGCCACGATTTTTTTTTTCCTGGTGGTGAAGTTGAGTTAAACAAGGAACTTTCTCTTAATATGCTTTGAAAGAGAACATGGCATTTTGCTGCAATTACTTGTGTGTTTGCACTCTGGCTTTATTACCAATCTGACCATCCAGCCTTGATGCTGTGCAGTTGTGTTTCATTGTTCTGGCCAAACCTTTGGATTTATGGCTGAAGTATTACAGAGCCCTGAATTTGTTGGCTTTTGTTTGTGGCCATCGAGCTAAAAATAATCTAATCGGCCTTGTGGCAGGTGAGAGATGCTGAGAAGAATTCCAGGGGAGAACTTGACATCTCAGCCACGTTCTGGGGAATGGGGGTTGCTGTTGGCCAATAAAACAGATTATTTTTGCAAAAACTGACCTGAACTGGAGGAGCTCAAAGAGGAGAAAACAAACCCTGTCTTGGTTTTGGGCTCTAATTCCTCTTTCCGTGCAGGAAAGTCTCCCTTTTGCAATTGTAGCCTTTTGAAAAGATGAGATGGGACCTCTAAGATAGAGTTCAGTGCTTTAGTGCAATATAATTGGGGAAATACTAAACGCCACTGACCTCATTTCCTTTAGAACAATGAAAATTAATAGTTGCACGTTTTATTAGGCTGATATTCCAGATGTAGTGTACATTTAATTAAGTGTAGTTTCCTTTTGGTTATGGTATGTGGCTCTGCTTTTTGTCGCAAATTCTTTCTAGTTTTACAGTTTTCCACATGTTTTCTTTCACCATTTATGATTTTTTCAAAGCGGGGCTATAAGGATTTAAATCACTTTAGCATGCAGCAAAACAGTTCCCATTCAAACAATAAACGCCATTTTAAAAAGCCTTTAGATCTTCTGTCACTTCATAAATATAAATGTATAAAAACATTATGCAGTTGTAGTGCCCACCTGCTAATTAAATGCAGATTTCCTCAAACTTGTTTTAAAATCCGCTTATTTGTTTCAACTCGGGCTCTGCTCGGAATACATATGGCCCTTGTGAAACTAATTATGCTTATGGAGCAGCTGTTAAATTTAGTGCAACTAATTTTATCCAATATTTTACATTTTAATTGATTACCTGCGAAGAAATTAGCAAATTAACACTTATTGTGCAGTAACTGAATGGGCTTTTATGGAGACTTTCAATTTTTACAAGCGGCCCAAAGTGTTGATGGAATAAAGCCATTTCTTAGGGCTGGAGATGGGGAAGTTATTGGTGAGCCTTGATTATCTGGTGTGAGAATTTAGGGATCCCGAGTGATGCCAGGCATCTGTGTGTGCTGTAAGTCGAACATGAAAAGCAGATTGGAAAGTAATGGCTTTTCACAGAATTTTGGGAACATATGGGCTTATCTGGATCTAAGAGCTCTTTGAAGAGCTTTGAACTTGACTAAATGACTTAACCTTTGGCATGGTGGGTGGGTGTTTTGGGTGTCGTTTGGGGGGAAGGGGATCCGTGCTGGAAATCTCCTGCCCAGCTTCATTTTTTTTTCCTCCGATAGCTCCATCATTTAAACATTTTGAGTCTTGCTTTAAGAGGACTAATTGTGATTCTTGTTAATTTTCACCAGTAGATAAACTAGGAAATCTTCTCTGCTGGATCTGGGGCTTTAGTTGTTGTTTAATGAGTTGTTGGACTTTTGGAAGCTCCATTTCAGGGAGTTTTATCTTCATTTCCTGCCCTGTAGATCTAGCAAGATAAGGAGTTATTTATTTAACAGCAATTAAATGCAGCTCACAAGAAGGGTAGGGAGGGATTCTTCCTGAGGCTGTGGAGTGATGGGACAGCTGGGAATGACATAGAGCTGAAAAATGGGAAGTTTGGATGGGATTTTGGGAAGAAATCCTTCCTGTGAGGTGTGGGACACTGGCACAGGGTGCCCAGGGAGGCTGTGCCATGCCAGGGACAACTTCCACTGTCCCAGATTGCTCCAGTCACTGTCCAGCCTGGCCTTGGACACTGCGAGGGATCCAGGGGCAAATTGGATGCAATAATTCTACTTTTAAAAACTGTTTCCTGTATATAAATGTCACCTGTCACCAGCTTGGACATGGCAATGAGCAGAAATCTGGGATTTGAGCATCCAGCCTGTCTGAGTTTGTTACTTGCACCTGCAAAAGGTAGATGTGAAGTTCAGATTTGATCAGAGAAACTGGAATTCTTTAGCAATGAATATTTGAGATTCCTCTCTTTTTCTTGTTGGGAGGACTATGCCCTTAATTGCGGAGAGGCCTTGCATCAATTAAAGGTGATTTTTGTTGATACAGGGATTGTTTTGTTTGTTTTGGGGTTTGTTTTTTCTGTTTTGGACTTTGCATTGTACCTGCAGGGCTCTGAGAAATCAGAGTTACCTGGGAAGAGTGGATTTAGGGCAGTGCTCTGTAAATCTGTGCTGCCTCATCATGTTGTTTGTACAAACAGTGTCTCTGTGCCAATCAAAAATTAGATTTAATATCCAGAATGCTCTTTTAAGTCAAGACATCGTCTGCCTGAGGAGTCAGGATGGATGGATGGACACTTTTACATTTGTGGTGACACACTAAAAATCCATTTTGAGAGACAAAACCTTCTCTGGTTAACACAACAGCCCTGCAGGGGTAATTAATCTATTTTTTTTGTGTCAAGAAATATAGTGACCAATGCAGGAGAGCTGCTGTTGGAGGTACCAGGTGCTGAAACAGGAACCCAGCTCTGACCTCTGGAGCTGCTCCTGCCAGGTATAGGGACTGAACTCCCATGTGCTGGACAAATTCCAGAAGTGTAATTTATAGCCTCATCTGGATGGAGGATTTTCTTTTGCCTAGTCTTATTGTTGAGTTTTATTAAGCAGTTGTTGCTTCATAAAAGGAGGGATTTTTTTTCTGCTTGATTTGGCTTTTAAAGGCCTTGGGCGTTTTGCACTCCAAGAGGTGCTAAAGAAACTTTTTATAGTGTTTTAAAAATTGCCCCATTTCCCTCAGCACTTAGTGAGACTTTTCCTTGAGGTGCTGTCAGAACTTTGGTGGGGATGATAGAATTGTGGAATCATGGAATGGTTTGGGTTGGAAGAGATCTTTAAAGTCCATCTCATTCCAATCCCTGCCCTCGACACATTCCATGGATCAGGAATTCAGGAATTCCATGCTCAGGTAAGAGGAGCCAAGAAAAACTTGACCTGATTTTTTCTAAATATCCCTTTTCTCCTTACATAACATTGAAAAGATGCAATGATCCATGGTGAATTATTAAATAAAATTTTTTAAAAATCTTCTACAAGAAATTCAGGAATAGCGAAAACATTTTGGGTCCATAGAGAATCAGTCCTAATGCTTCTTGAGCTTTTTTTTCTTTCAAGTATTTCAGGAGCAACATCAATTAATTGCAGAGGAATTGATAACAGGGTTGAGAATGGAATATCCTTTATCCATGTGGGAACTGAACTTAGTAACCAGAGTTAGGAGCAGTAGTAGAAACCAAACCCCAAAAAATCCACAGACCCCCATATGCAGTTTTTGCCTTATTGGACCTGCAGAGTTGGAATATTTACAGCTTTTCTGCCAAAACACCTTTAGGGTGACCAAATCTGAACATTGAGAGGTTGGTTTGGCCACATCGCTTCTGGTTGTGTTGAACATCATTATTGGTGATAATAGAATTCATGGGCAAATACAGGAATTTAGTAGCAGCCGATTCTTTGATTATTGTCCCAGCTGAATTGATCAGAAATGAGGAACTTTAATGCTGAAGGAAAAATTTCCATCCTTTCCTTCCTCAGCAGCTCCAAGATTACTTTTTTCATGGATTAATCCAATGTTGTGTGACTTAAGTAATTTTGCATCTTCCTTGAGAGTATGAGCAATATTTTCTTTTTCACTTAATTTGATACATTGACAGTTTATAGGTATCAAATTGCTAAACATGTTACATTATTATTAAATACATTCCATTAAAATTAAATTATAAAATTCAACTGTGTAGCAAGTTTAATTGTATAACAACAAAAAACATATTTCTGTTTATGTTTTATAAGCTAGAAGCTCCTTTTAATTATTGCTAGTTTTAATTGTAAAGCTAAAATAGCTAGAGCAATATACTCTCCACAATGCCTACCATCAAATATGATAACACTTTTAACAAGGGTTAAAGTGTTGTGTAATTTGAGTAATTTTGCATCTCACTTGTGAGTAGGAACAATCTTTTTCACTTCTTTTGATCCATTGACAGTTTAAAGGTATCAAATGCTAAGTGTGTTACAAATAAATGTATTTGTAAAGTATAAATGCATAACAAGTTTTTTGCTGGTTTTAATGGTGGAGCTAAAATATTTAGAGACAAATTGCTAGAGAAATATAATCTCTACAACGTCTACCATCAAATATGATAACACTCTTAACAAGGGTTAAAAGGTTGTGTGAATTAAGTTATTTTTCATCTTCCTTCAGACTAGCAATGTTTCTGTTTTCACTTCTTTTGATCCATTGACAGTTTAAAGGTATCAAATTGCTAAGTGTGTTACATTAGTAAATGTGTTTATTAACTCTATTCTATTAAAATTAAAAAGATACAGCTGTATTACAAGTATAACTGTGTAACAACGAAAACTCTACTTCTGTTTAAATAAGCTAGAAGCTCCTTTTAATTATTGCAAGTTGTAAAGCTAAAATATTTCAGAAATATAACCTCCACAATGCCTACCATCAAATATAATAATACTTTCAACAAAGGTTTAAATTTTAAGTGATTTAAGTTATTTTTCATCTTCCTTCAGACTGGTAATGTTTCGATTTTCACTTCTTTCGATCCATTGACAGTTTTAAGGTATTACATTGTCGCTGTTGAACTGCTAGCAGAGAGAGGGAGTCCAGGTTCTCAGTGTGGCATCAAGAAGAAATTTTATTAATTAATTCCAACTTATATAGACTTTTCTAAGGTCACCCAGATTGGTCAGTTCAAAACCTTCCCCTGGGCCTGATTGGCCAGGCTTGAATGTCCACATCTCGAGAAACTGTTTTAATAACATCCAAACTTTATCTTTGTTTATAAAAGCACAGGAAGAAGAGAGAATTCGCACGGGAAAGGTCTGTGCTAGCCACATTACATTGCTAAACGCGTTACGTTATTAAATGTGTTCATTAAATAAAATAACAAAGTGTGCCTGTTTACTGAGTGTGAGGCTCTGGGCTCTGGCAGGTCCCGCTCCCGAGCTCGGCAGCGTTCCTACAGCCGCAGCAGCGAGAGCTCCGCGCACAGGAGAACGCCCAGCGGCTCCCGGGAGCGCGAGCGCCGCAAGGGCCGCGACAGGGAGAAGGGCAAGGACAAGGACAAGAGCAAGGGCAAGGACAAGGAGAGCCACGGCACCAAGGGCGGGTAAGTGAGACGGCGAGTTGTGGAGCTGCAGCAAAACCAGGCAACGATTCAGTGTCTTTATTTTTGTAATTATTTCCTTTATTTTAAATTCTGTTTTATATAGACTGGGAATGTCCGTGGGTTGGTACAGACTGGGAATATGGGTTTGTGTAGACTGGGAATGTCCGTGGGTTTGTGTAGACTGGGAATGTCCGTGGGTTTGTGTAGACTGGGAATGTCCGTGGGTTTGTGTAGACTGGGAACGTCTGTGGGTTTATATAAATCTATTTTATGTAAGTGAGAATTACTCAAAATATTTGAAGAGTGGGAATTCTAGGATTTGACAGTTCTGTGATGTGACATTTCCCACTATGTGATGGTTCAACTCTCTTCCCTCCTTGGTTTCAACTGGGTTAAAAAGCTTTCTGCAATTTGTTAATAGAAACATTCTTGTATAATAGTCACAATTTAAGGGGGAAAGGAGGAATATTGGAAAGTGTGAGGAGTATTTGCTATGAGCAGATGGATTTCAGTGTCCACACACACCTCCTCCCAGTGGCAGAAGTTCCTCCTGGGCTTTGGCTGAGGCGCAAAAATGCAGTTTCAGCACAAGCCTTGCTCTGGGTGGACAATGGATGCCTTTGGGAACCTGCTGGCAGCTCAATTCCTGCTTGGAAGAGCTTGGATTGTAGATTACAGATTTCAGGAAAGGCAATTTCTGCCGTTCCCTCTGCTTCATACATCAGACTCTCGTGCAGCCTTTGCTGGGCTGTTTGTCTTTTCCCTGTTTATCTGATCCCTTCTGATAAAGAAAACTCTGAGGTGTCACTTCATGAGCTTCCCTAGGGTGGATTCTCACTAAAAACCACTCCTGGGGAATTTCTAGAGCAGCATCTCCCACCCACATGGGGGGCTTCTGTTGGCTTATGGAATTTTCCCCTTTCTTCCCTGCAGCAGTAGGAAAATTCCATGGTTAAGCTGGATCTAGTCTGGGCTCTCCAAGCAAATTAATTTCTAGATCAGCACTGAAAGTCTCAGTATTCTGCAGAGCCCTTCTAGAACCTCCAGCATCAGGGACTCTGCAGTGGGAACAATGCTGTGTCCTCAGCATTTGGAGCAGATCCTTCCTCAAAGGCACCTCAAGGACCAGGTCTAGCTCTCAGCTGAAATTCATGGCTGTTTGGAATGTATTTATTCAAAATAGCTGCTTTAGAGCTGTAATGAAGATCAGCCTGGAGCCAGATTGTGGGGAGATGGGACATAAATTCTCAGGTGCTGCTTGACTTTATAGTTTAACTTTGCATAAAAAGGAGGTATTTCAGTTTGGCAGCACTGCAGCTTAGCTGAGAGTTGTTGTGTGTTTGGGGCTTTGCTGCTCCTCTAAAGCACAGAATCAAAATGCTTTTTTTCCCACTAATTAAGGAGCAAATTTGTTTGTGGCTCCTGTAAACCTTCATGATGATTTTCTGTCCTGGGCTTGGCTTGGGTGTGTTTTGGGGGCAGCTTTAGGTTCTTTCAAGGGAGATCTTGTCACAGTAGACATCTCAAGGGAGATTTCAAGAGTGAAAACTGAAAATTGCTAAAAAATTATATTCTGGGCATTGTCCTTTGGCATTCTCCATTTCAGTGCTGATTTTTTAACACTGAGCACTGAACTTTTTGAGCACATTTAGAGCAGCAGCATCTACATGCAGGAAGTCTCCAGCTGTCCAAGTCTGCCAAAGTGAGGGGTTTTATAGTACTACAATGTTTTCCCACTATTTTTTTTTTTTTTGCTAATCAAAGCATTGCATTCATCTTTTATTTATGCTTTTTGAAATGCACTTGTTTTAAAACAACTTGCCTACATGTCTTCGTTGACCTGGTTGGGTGTGCTGTTGAATTTTGATGTTTCAAGTCTTGATCAGCTTCAAAACATGCAAATTCTGTTGTTCTGAGATGTGCTTTTCATAAGGTTCCTTGTTCACTGTTACACTGGGGGGAAAAGGCTACAAAAAGCTTGTTAGTTTTAAATAACTTTTCTTAGATTTATGGGTCTCATCGTTGCTTGTGTAGAAGAGGAGTTTTGGATTACTTTTCCAAGTGATTTTGACAATTTTTAATGGGATAAATTAAGGGCAGCTTCTCAGCTGTTACAAGAAGAGAAGTGGTGAACCATTAATCAAACCTGACCACTGGTTTAATTTCTGATAATTAATAAGGTTATTGATTCATTTGGGCTTTAATTACTTCACAGCTTCTTAAATACTTGGACAGATCATGGAATTAGGGAATGGTTTGGGTGGGAAGGATCTTAAAGCTCTTCTCATTCCAATTCCTGCCATGGCAGGGACATCTCCCACTGGCTCCAGGTGGTCTTGGACACTGCCAGGGATCCAGGGGCAGCCACAGCTTCTCTGGGAATTCCATCCCAGCCCCTCCCCACCCTCACAGGGAACAATTCCTTCCCAAGATCCCATCCGTCCCTGCCCTGCGGCAGTGGGAAGCCGTTCCTGTCTCCTGGCATCATTAGGGAGCTGAAGATTGAATGTTCAAACACAGCCTCCATTTTTCCTTCAGATTCCACGCTTTGGGTCTTTAGAGTCTTGCTGAGGTTGCTCTATCCTCTCAGGTCGTTTTTGCAGAGGCATTTCCCCCAATCCCTTGGAGCTGAATGTCCATGCTCGTTGCCCTGGGTGGCACATGGTTGATCAGTGCCTGGCGATGAATTCTCTGCTGCTTGCAGAAAACATCAGGAGCAAAGTGGGAATGCTGGACCTCTCCGAGTTTGCCAGCACTCAGACACTCCTAGAGCGTGGCAGATGATAGTTTTTCCCTTCCTTCATCCCACCCTGTGCAGCAGGAAGTGATTTATGGTAATTTCCCTGATTTGCATACAGGTTCTGGAGCTGCATGGAGCAGAGCACCCCCAGAACTCCTTGGAATTCTTGTTGAGATCAAAGGGGCCGAGGGAGAGCTGTTGTCTGACACCGAGCTGGGTGGTGTTGTTTTCATTAAACATTCATCACACTCCCAGCCTGACAGCAGGAAACTCTGGCCTTGGCTAACATGTTTTCATGCAAAATTTATTGGGGAAGACGAGGCGTTGTAAAGAGAGATCTTGTTGCCTTTCACCAGCGGCGGAGAGGGAATGTTTGATCCGGAGGGAAGATTCCTCTGGCACGTTTGGGGTGTTTGTAAAGCCCAGCCCTTCAGTTCTTGGTGCTAAGGAGCAATAAAACTAGCTGAAAATGGTTTATTCTGGGGAATTGCACTGACAGATCCCATGGATGTTCTTTTGGTTTGGATTCTGCTTGGTTTTAACAGCAGTTGGGACCAGTTATGGTCCCATAACTGAGAAATGAGTTGATATTCATCTGTTTGTAAACCTTCCTGCAACCAAGAGGCTGTGGCCAAAATCCATCTTAAACATGGTAATTCATAGAAAAACTGGAGAACTTCTTTAAAATCTGTTTAAAATCAGCAGCTGCATTTTGAATTCTGAAACCAAACTACTCCATCCTGTGGTGGAAAATAGTTTGAATGCTTATAGGAGAAATTTCTTTGTTCTTTTGTCAGAGGGGAAAAACCTTTCCTTAATGCAAGTGGGTTTATTTCCAGTGTCTGGACTAAATTAGGTGGATTTTTCAGGAGCTCCAGTCGCGCTGTTGGGAGCTGCTTGTAGTAAAGTTCTAAGAGGCTTGGTAGGACTTGTTAGCTCCAGGAATATCCTTTGGTAGCTTCTTGAAGAGCAGCAGATCATGAGCTTCTGAAATGGAATGGCAAGTTGAGCCTCTTTGTCCAGCCTGGAGCACTGCAGTGACTGCAGGCACTTGCTTGGACTCAAAGTGGGTTTTCCAGGATCTTCAGGATGAATTGCAATGGAAAGGGAGTCACTTATCCAGGATAAAACCACAGTGCCTCTTCCATGTATTTATTAATTAACAGCTATTTATTCTTCCTGCTTTTGCCTCCCTTCCTACCCCCAGCCTGCAGGCAGAATCCAAACATGAGGTGACTAAAGCAGGGGATGAAGGAGTCACCTGGTAGCTGTGGTGGGTCTGAGGTGAGCTCAGTGCAGAGAGATCTCACAGCTTTCCCTCTGGGAATCCCTGTTGATGGAAAAGGAGCTGGGAATGCTCCGAGGGAAGTTCCTGACCCTATGCAGAGCTCAGAGCACCAAGGGAAGCCCTGGGTGTGTTGGGATGGTGGACAAGAGCTCCAGGAGCTCTGCTGGAAGGCAGCAGGAAGCAGCTGAGAGGCCAAATGAGGACATTTCCTCCCAGGAAGTCAGCCAAAGGCTAATGGGAAGCAGAGGAAGAGTTTTCCCTGGAAAGGACTGAGACCTCCATATGCCCAGAGCAGCTCGAGGGTCACTTGCCTTTGACCGAGATTTGTTGCTATTGTTGTCTAAGCTGTGTTGGCCTTGTTTTTCTTTTGGTTTGCTAAAAATCCCCTTTTACGACTAAAAAGACTGGCCGTTTATTTAATAGGCAGCAGCATATGGGATGATTTCTTTTCCTTTCACTCCCAGACAGCTGGAAAAAGCAGCATGGATGGGAAACTTGTGTAAGCTGTGGAGCAAAACTGTACAGGAGGTGCTGGGGAGCCACCGGCTCTGGAAAATAAATAGATTTTAGTTCACAGGAACCATTTCATTTTCATTCATTAAGTAGTTTTTGTGCTAAGTACAAAAATGGAAGTTTTGCGTTCAAATTCTGTAGTTCAGACTGTCAGTCAGTGATGGCTGTTAAATGAGCTTCCCTGCTAAATTCACGGGCTATGTTGAGGGAATTATAGTTCTCCCTATTTCCAGAAATAGGTTTTGGAATGCATTTGAAGGCAGTATCTTCAAAGACACACATTCTTTTAAGCTGTTTAAAATTTTCCAAACTTAAAACTGCCAACCGCCATGATTGTCCTTTTATAACTATATAATTTGCATTATCCTGAGTTTTTAATGGCATTAAACACAGGGTTTTCCTGCTGAAAGAGGGTTTTGTTTGCCCACATGTCCAAACACACACACGTTCTGAATGTAAACATGGAGTTTTGGGTTGTTTTTTTTTTTTTCCATGGGACACCTTGTGCTGGGAGAGCAGCTGACTGTTGTTTTAATAGGTTCCCTTAATCTGGGCAGGAGGAATCCAAAGGGAATGATCCCGAGCTGTGCAAATCCAGTTAGTGGGAGCTGTAATCTCTTTACTGGCTTGAAGGAGTCGCAGTGGCACGAAGACACCCTGCAGATACTGAGCAGCAGAGATACAGTAATCACCTCGCCCTGCTCCTGATCCTCCAACCTAAAGCACATCCCAGTGAGGAGTGAGGGAAAACACAACCCCAAAGCAGCAAACTGCTCCTCGGAGCAGCAGAGCTCACAGGCAGCCCATCTAAAAGTCAAAGCAAAATGTAAATTCACATTAAAGAAGTGAACTCCCCATTGCACCTCATGTTTTGGATTGGGAATGGTTTTTGTGGAATTTTTTTACCTGCTGTGGAGATTATAAATCATCCATGGCTTTGATTAGGAAGGGAAGGAGCAGCTTTGTTTGGAGAAAGTATTTCTAATCCTGGTCTCATTTTGGACCTTTGTGTTATTTGGAATTGTAAAATAATGTGACAAACTTAAATGAAATAATCTGAATTGTTGGTCGGTCAGAGGGCACAAGGGAATAGGAGAGAGGAGAGATTTAGATGGGATATTGGGAAGGAATTGTTCCCTGGGAGGGTGGGGAGGAGCTGGGATGGAATTCCCAGAGAAGCTGTGGTGCCCCTGGATCCCTGGCAGTGTCCAAGGCCAGGCTGGACAGGGCTTGGAGCAACCTGGGACAGTGCAAGGTGTCCCTGCCATGGCAGGGGTGGAACAGGATGGGATTTATGGTCCTTTTCAGCCCAAATCCCTCTGGCATTCCATGATTTCTTTCCAGGCTGTTTCCATCCTTGGCACCTCCTGGTTCTGTGCAGGGCAGGATGTTCTGCTCAGCAGGAGGAAAACCCACAAACCACCTGTGCTTACATTTTTCTGCTCCATACTCTTCCATTACAGTTATTTTCCATTGCAGAGAGAAGGCTCTTGCATCTTCCTATGGGGATGACTGTCCATCCCAAATTTTCCGTTTCGAGAATTTGACTCTGATTCCCGTAAGAGATTTCCAGAGGCAGAGGAAGCACTTGGTCTTCATGTCCTTCTCTGTTCCTTGAGAATCCCCTGAGCCACCCTTGGAATAAAACCCCTTCAGTTCTCCAGCAGAATCCACCAACCCTTGGAGTGGAGTCATCCTTGGGACAATAATTCAACATATTTGGTTTATTCTCTTTTTTCTATAGATTATGCCAACCTGATGCATTGAGATTTTTCTGGAGGAGAAGTCTCAGAATTGCTTCCCCTTCAGCCATCGATTTTTACATCATTTGCAGTGTAAATATCCACAAAGGACAAGGCTGGGCAATGCTCTGTGTGACTTCCAGGGTAGAAAAAGGAGCATCTTGGATGTGCTGGGGATTCTCCTGGATCCTGCCTCGCTCCTCATCTGCTCCCAGCAGCTGAAGTTCTTGTCGTACAAGGCCCATATAATGGTGAATTATGTTGGGAATGATTTTCCCTGGGCTGAAACAGAACGATCAGTCCATTCTCTCCAGCTGGATTAAGGAATTGATCAGGAAGGTCTGACTTGGCTGCTCGGATCAGAATCTTTTGAGGCTGCTTAATGGGATCATGCTGTGTCCAAGAGGGTTTTCCATTGATTCTTGTCAGGTGGGCATTGCTCTGGGCTTGGAAAAATATTTGGGAAATACAGACAATGGGTTTATGGGATTTATTTAGCAGAGGATGGGGAATGCAGGGCAGGAAGAGTCAGAAGGCTTCATTGCCTGTCTCTGCCATCTCCCTCTTTCCTTTTCATTTCCTTTTCTCTGCCTTGTTAAAGGAAAAACCTTCATTTCTGACCACACTAAACAGTGTTTAAAAAGCCCAGATAAACTTTGGGATAATGTGGCAGCAGGAGTTTCTGCTGGGAGTTAATTTACAGGTCCCCTGTGAGTCAGGAGCATGAAGATGGAAGAGAAGGAAGGGGTTTATATGGGGTGGGAGCCACTAAATCGGATTTAAAAGGTCACAATGTGTTTTTTATTGAGGAGGACAAAAGATTAAAATCCATCAATTAGTTTATTTTAAAAAACAAAACAAGCTTGAGGCCTCAGAGCTTGTTGGAAACACTTTCCATGAGCTTTAAAGGTTATTTTATTAAATACGCTACTTTTTATCTTTTTTAACATACAGGCTACAATAACTCAGCAAGTTGATACTAGATAATTAGATCTTGATGTTAAAGTCTTGAAATTTTACATGCTGTAGGTTTTAGATACAATTTTTGGAAATTACACTCTGCACAGTCATATATTCTGACTCATGGAAATGCCTTAGTTTTAGGTTGCACTTCTCACCTTGCTTAAGGGAGAGAAATTTTCTTCTAGGTTTTGAAAAATTTATTTGCTCCAGGCTGGGCTTGGACACTTCCAGGGATGCAGGCGCAGCCACAGGGAATTCCATCCCAGCTCCTCCCCACCCTTACAGGGAGCAATTCCTCCCCAGTCTCCCATCTCTCCCTGCCCTCTGGCAGTGGGAAGCCATTCCCTGTGTCCTGTCCCTCCAGCCCTTGTCCCCAGTCCCTCTCCAGCTCTCCTGCAGCCTCTTTAGGCACTGGAAGGCTCTGAGCTCCCCCTGGATCCTTCTCCTCTCCATGGTTGGGTAATTCCCTTCCTTCTCTGTGCTGCAAGTTCTGGAGGAAGTTTTGGAGGCTCTGCTCCCTGGGGCTCAGCAGTGGCACCAGAGGGACAGGCAGGGATTGTTCCCAGGAAATTCCCCCTGGACAGCAGGAGGATCTTTCCTGTGAGCCCTGGAGCAGAGAGGAGGTGGAGTTTCCTAGGGAAATTCCAGTCCCTATGCCCTGGGCTGGCCCTGCTGGAGCAGGGAGGTGACACCTGAGAGCCCCTGTGGTCACTTCCAGCCTGACCATCCTGGGATAGGGATGGAGCAGAAAGCTGGGAAGAGCAGCAGTGGGAATGGGAAATAAAATCCCCCAGCACAGGGATTGCACTGGAGCTACTTCAGAGCCTTGCTGACAAGGAGGGTTAATTAGAGTTTATAGAGTATTTTTAAAATATATTCCCCTTCAATGCTTTCCAAAGCTCTGTCCAAACATTTTTCTCGCAATTCTGAAAATTCAACTTGCCTTGAATAAATGATCTTCCAGTAAGAACCAGTCCTTCCCTTTTGCTCCAGAACACCTTCCCATATGGAGAAGGTGTGAAATCCCATTTCAGTGAGTCTGGGAATGGCCATTTTGGGGACACACGATCCAATTGCAACGTGGCACTTTTCACACATGATCCCTGGGATGTTCCTGTCTGCCAGCAGAAATCCAGGGCTCAGTTTTCCAGGCAGCTTCCCTCTGCCTTCTCCCTGCTCTGCCTTTAATCTTGCGCTGTGTTTATGTAATGCAATAGAAATGTTGCTAACATGATTATACTTTTCTATCTTATTAGCTCCCATACTGAGCACAATAAAATGGAAAACTGTTTAAATGTTATGTTTAAGTGCTTGAGATAAGAGTTCTTGTAAATGAAATGTGATTACATTTCTGTAATAGATCTTCTCTGTCTGCTCGGACTTTGTTGAGCAATGTAATTCTTTTGGGATTGCTGTTTCTAACTTTGATTTCTTTTTTTTTTCCTTTTTTTTTTTTTGGTTAGAAATAGCCATGTAAAATGTTACACACCACCAGACAATGAGCAGAAATCTCTTGAAAAGGCAAGCTTTCCTATGTGTGAGGCAGAAAAACCATCGCTCCCTAGTTTTCTTTGTGATAACCAATTTGAATTAAACATAATTCCCCAACATCACCTTGAATTTCCATCTGTGTAACCCTGATGTTCTTAAGCGTTTTGCATTTACCTAATGCTCTGGGCTATTTTCCCTTAGCATGTATGGCAAAGTGTGACTATCTCCAAACTGGAGATGATATGAATAACAATTGTTTGCTGATCTTCCCCTGTATCTCCCTGGATAACCTGCAGTCTGCAAAGGCTGGGGAAGTGGCAGATAGCTTTTGTCATCCCTTATCCGGGCTGTACACTTGTAAGGAAGAGCAGGGATAATCGCCTCAATCTAATTAGGGGTTAAAAGAGGCCATGACTGTGATGTGGCACTGAGACACCTTACTGTAGCAATCCTGTTTGCATTAGAAAAATAAGGTTGTCATATTGATTATTCAAATGAGCTTCCATTGGCCGTGGCTCAATGCTCGTGTCGCAGCTGAAGCACTGGAAGGTCCCAGCTTTGGAGCATACATTATGTGCTGTCTTGTTTGCTAATTTGGGGGTTTAAAAACTCGGGCTGAGGGAGTTTTTATGGTGAGGATGAAGGGTTTAAGTGACCACTGGGTGATGGTTGTGATTGCTGAAAACAGGGAAGGCGAATAAATTTGCTTCGCGTCTTTTATGGAAAAAACCAGTGTTGGAGTTACCAGGTCTGGTTTGGGCATTAATTGATGTTTAGTTCAAAGTCAAACAGAGCTGGAAAGAGTAAAGTGATTGCATTCAGATCAATTCCACATCCAAGAGAAGGTGAATTCCCTCGGCTCTGACTTTGGGGCTGTATTTTAATTTTGAAAAAAATACCTACCTGATGCTGGGCTGTTACAGTTCCTCAAATATTTGTCACTACTTGGCTTTTTGTCATTCCACAGTCAGGTCTGTGACATCCTGCAAGTGCAAGAGATGCTCCAGAGGGTGCTAAATTCAGCTTTCCTCATTACCTTGTGATGGAAGTGCCAGATGTAGAATGGGCAAAAGTGCTTAAAAAGACCAACTTATTAGTTTTCAGAATTCCTTTTGGCACTTTTGTAGTACCCCAAGTGCTTTGTGCTAGGCTGTGTTGTGTGGACAAAGACTGGACATTTTACTGACATTTTTTCCACTGGTTTGTGCAGCTCTGTCGTTACAGATTTACAAGCAAAAGCCCACCTTAAATCCCAGATATGAAGCAGTTTGCAAATGTTGTAAATGAAATTATTTCCCCCATTTGATGTGCAGTTTGCACATTGCTCACTCCTGCTGTTTTCTGTGCTGTAGTTCTGCTGCTGGGCAAAAAAATACACGTAGAGACAACTCAACTATTTTTCCCTCTTCTACTTAGGTACAAATTTTTCAACTTTATTTTTCAATTTCGTCAGTTGATTCTTCCAGTTTCTTCCATTCTCTGCTGTTGGTTTTGGTGTAAAAGCTAGTTACTCATCCAAATGCTGGCCTGGTTGACTGAAGCCATGATGACCAGAGGAAGAGGATTTGTGTCTGTATATATATATATAAAAAAAATTGTTATTTAGATAT
>VZRM01003607.1:569399-588142 GCA_013397955.1 Grantiella picta | reverse complement strand
ATATTTATTATTTATTTATGTTTGAACATTATATATACACATATACATATATATACATTATTTTTTATATACATACACTCTCTATATATTTATCATTTATTATTCATTTATGTTAGAACATTTATTATATTAGTCCTGTTTGAAAGGCCTGCAAATGCCCAAATGTTGCCGTAACTTTGCAATCTCTTGCCTGAGCAGGAGGTGAAGCAGTGGCTTCTCCTGTCTGCCTTTGTGTGGAAGTTCCCTCAGCCCTGAGCTTTGTGCTGAACCCGTGGATGTTTGATTGCCTGGAACAGTTCCAGCTCCTCTTGCTGGTGACACCCTTTGTGGCACTTCTTGTCCAATTTTGTGTATTGAAATTGCAACTTCTGGCCAAAACTGAAAATGTGGGAAAAGCCAAAATATGATACTTTTCCTCAGCGATATCCATGTGCTGTTTGTGTAGATCAGTCCCTTGCTTTGCACAGTTGGTCTGGATTGTGAATTTATTTATTACCTTTATTATTTCCTTTTCATCCCTTTCAGACACAGATCAAACATTCCCCATCACACAGTCATTCTGGATTATGAATTTATTTATTACATTTATTATTTTCTCTTCATCCCTTTCAGACACAAGTCAAACATTCCCCACCTCACTCTTCCAACAGCAGTGAGCAACCCATTCCTCTTGTTCAATTAACAGCAGTCGGATTGTCTGGATGCATTTCTTAAAAAGGGGGGAAAAAAGACAAATATGAAGAATGTTGTGGTAAAGTATGGAAAAATCCTAAATCCTGGGAACAGAATTTCCTGTTGAAGGGTTTTTGGCTGCAGTGGCTGCTCCTTTGAGAGGAAGTAAAAGCTCAGCTGACTCTGAGCTGGCTGAGGCACCACCCTGAAATCTGAGGTAAAAACAAAGATTTTAATGTAAACCAGCACCACTCAGCACCAACAATCCTGTTGGGCTTTTCTTAGAGCATCAACAGGAATGGTTCACTCAGTGATTTTGGAAGTGTTTTCCAACCTTTGGAGGTCTGTGAGAACCAGGGAAGACTGAGGTTGGATGTTGGGGAAGAATTCCTTCCCTGAAGGATTGGTTGAGCACTGGAAGGACAGGGTGGAGATTCCATCCCTGCAGTGGTCAAAACTTGGATGTTCTATTTCATAATAGAATTGGATTGTGGCATTTGGTCAAAGGCTGGGCTTGGAGGTGTTTTCCAAGCTCAGAGATTGCAGGAATTCCTTCCTGAGCAGGAGGTAGGGCAGTGCTGGAGAATACCTGTGACATCTCAATTTGGCTGCAGTTTGTTGGCTGGGTTTGTAATTTGGGGTGCCTGTGGGATTTTTTTTTTCCATGGTTCTCTGCACATTGGGAATTCTTCCCCCCAGAAGTGCTTGTTCTCTTCTGGATCATCCACATTCCCAGGACTCCTGTGTGGTCTTGGAATCCTCTGGGAATTGCTGCCCTGGAAGGATTTGGCCACTTATTTATTCAGTTTTTTTGTAGAATGTTTGACTTCCAACATTTGCAGGTACAACAGGAAGTGCTGGTTTTAGCCATCAACTCCAAATTCCTTCAGATCCAACTTTCCTTGGAGCCTGCCACGTTTATGGTGCTCAATTCCTCCAGCAACCTCTTGACTTTATATTAAAAAAAATAACCTTTGAAAGAAATCTTGGCTGCAGAACGAGACATGTCTTACATTTGTCTTTTTTGGTCTCATTTTGGCCCAGCTGGTGGTAAATCAATAACGTGCAACACTAATTATTTTAATCCCATTGAAGAAATGCCAAAACACGAAATGCTTTTGGGAGATTCTAGGAGAAGGTGTCCCTGCCTGCGGTTTTGAAGGTCCCTTCCAACCCAAACCATTTGGGATTTTGGGATTCCTGGTCTAGACGTTGGCTGGCAGCTTTTTTGGGAGTTTGTTCCATCCTGCAAAGCTCTCTGATTTCACTGGACACTTTCTCTGGGAAGTGCTGGCAATGGGAAATGCCAAAGCAAGCAGGTGATGTTAGTTTTTCGTGGCAGGAAAAGGTTAAAAGCAAATTACTGAAAGCAAGAGAGTGAAATGAATAACACCAATGTGGTGTGGGCAGAACTCTAGATTTAATAATGAAGGAAATGTGAAGCCTGAAGGAGGTTTTGGTGCAACTCAAGGATCTCAGACAGCTTTGCTTGATGGTTTTGGGGTTTTTTTAGGCTTTCAAATTTTCTGCCAAAAATCAAAATTGTGATTTAGGGGAACTTGCAGCTCTTTGCTTGTTCTCTTCTCATCACTGTGTGTTGAACATCCAATTCTAGTCTATATCTGTATTTTCAGCCCTGGCAGATCCCAAAGGTGCCCAGCCTTGTTTTGGGTTGAATCCTGCAAAAACCAAGGTGGGAATTGCTGTCCATGGGATCCCTTTAGTGACCCCATCCATCTCCTCTCCTTCAGGAGCTCCAGCTAGCTGGTTTTCATTGGATTTGATTTTTTTCCTTCACATTTCCATTAATTTCAAAGCACTTCCAGGTTATTTTTATCACTGTCTGTTAGGCTTGGGTTTGGTCAGATGTGTTTGAGACTTGAAATCAATTTCTATTTTTGTTTCATTTTGATGAAATATTATTTCTTCCTCTTAATTTGTGGCCAAGGAACTAATTTCCCCTCAAGCTTGAACAACTTCAGCTCTACCTTTTCAAATTTTATAAATTTCTCTTGCAACACAGCCCAGCATGGAAGTTGTTAGAAGATACAACTTCCTTCCTTACTGAAATTGGACTGAATTTCTTGGAATGATCATCTTGGAGAAACAAAGAGACTTCCAGAGGTTTTCTTTAGGGTTACCTCAAGTTGAGATAAAAAAAAAAAAAAAGTTTAATTGGGAAAAAAAGCCTGAAACTCGAATTTTGTCTGACCAAGGTCGTTGAGAAGATTAAATATTCTCAGCTCAAGTCAATCTGCTCTTTGCAGGAATAGGGAAATGTTTATTTTGTTTAGGAATGAAAACCTGGGACTATCTATGTCTCTGAGGCATTTGGAGAATAAATGTTCTTTAGGTCTTTGGCCTTAAAATTTGTGTGTCCAAGGATTGCTGCTCTTTCACCTGAGCTGTGGAAAGGAATTGGTTGTTGGATTATTGTTATTTTTTAATCAGTTTATTTGTCAGCAGGGCTGCTGGCATCCTGCTGCTGGCTAGAGAGGAAGGGAGCACATCCCAGATTTCTCCTGGGTTTTTTGGGACTTTTTTATTCTCCCTCAAAGTCCTGAGCTGCCATTTGAAATCCATCTCTCACTTCCTGGTCATTTCTGTTCGAAGTTCACCACCTTGTGCTCTTTCAAGGTCCTTCAAAATGGTGTGAAATTTTAATTACTTTTTATTTTAGATTCTTTCTTTTTGGGAAGGAGGGGCAGTAGGGCAGCAAAACCAGCTGTGTCTTAGTGCCACATAGATAGAGGCATTAAAGGTTTGGGTTTGTTAAGATGTTTTTTTAATTATAAGAACATCTGTGTTTCAGAACCTTTGAAGAACTTGTGAAGTGCGAAGAACAAAAATAAAGCCATTTAGATTAGTTTAGATTTTCCATAAAAGAAACCCTGAATAGAAAGGAGCTTTTGCATGAGGAATGTGGGGGAGAGCTTGTCTGACTTGCAGTGGTAGGTTAGAAAAACAATCGAAAATCTTCAAATTCTGCAAATAGAATAAGAAGTGATGGGTGAGGTGGGTTTGAGGAAATTGATTTTTACTGATTAAAACATTAAATAAAAAGTATGTATAGCTCTTCTTTGGTTATAGGTTGGATAAGCTGAGCTCAGTTCAGATATTAAATACAGATTTTAGCTTTGTTCTGTGAACTGAGATCTGTGGGGATTCAAGAAAGGAAGAACAATTGAAAGAAATCAGCGATTTGTTTCTAAAGTCAGTATAGAAGTTTAAATTGCCACTGCAGGATCCTTAAGGCTGGAAAAGATCTCCAAGATGATGAAGCTGACCCTTGGAATGTGAAGGCAAAACCAGAATGAGATCTGTGCAGAGGGACTGAGGTTGTGCCTTGCAATGTGAATTTTGAGCTCTGAGCAAAAGCATGAAGTGCTTTATGCACACCTCTTAGTGCAAAGTTGGGTGCCAGCAAAGAAGTTTAAAATACTCAATAAACTTGCAGAAGATTTTCTCCTCTTGGGAAGAATTCATGGACAGAGTCTTAGAAACACATTACAAATAATTAATTTGGATAAATTGGAGGTTGCCTCGTTTCCTAGGCAGAGAGCTTTTTAATTGGTAACTTTATTTTTTCTGAATATTTAATGAGCAACTGGTAAATGTTTCCCTAAGCACAATTTCCATGAGCATTTACTGGTTTTTGAGCACTTTATAATGAATTTAGGCAAAGATGGAGCTGTTCAAACCTGATGTGTTCAGTGTGGTGTGAAGTATTTACCAAAGATTATTGCAGAACTTGTTTAATGTGCATAGATAGTTTAAAAAAAAAAAAAAACAAAAAACCAACCCCAAACTAAACAGGCTTGAGGTTTCCTTGTGGGATTTTTATTTTTTTTTTATCACCAGACTGAGGGCCTGAAGGAATAGAGGAAGTGAATGGACACCAATGTATCCAAATATCTCATTTTGCCTAAAAGCAAGTGCCGGCAGATAAATGCCCATAAAGGGATTTCTTTCTTAAGCCCCATGGATTTTATTTTTTTTCTTTTTTTTTTTTTTTGCAACTTTTTGTGTGAGTTGGAAATGAAAACCATTCATCCAGTGCCCCAAAGAAGGGCCTTATTGAATGGAATAACAGTGTAATGTACCATTGAAGGCAGGATTGAAAGTGATTATCTTGTTAACTCTTGACAGTTACCGCCAGCTTGAAATAGAACTGGCAGGCTTGATTTGCAAATGAATTAGAGCTTTTTCATTTGGTGCCAGGATCATCTTTTTATATTCTGATATGACAGATGCTATGTTCCGTGCTTTTGTTTCTCTTCGCTCTTCTACTTGCGAATCAAAAACAAAAGATGATGATAGTAATTTTATTTGCATCTTTTCTCTGGGAGTTTATTCTTTGTCTCGAAGTTTTTAATCGTATATTTTTCTTTTCGACAGTGTGTTTAAGAACAGTATTGTTCCCGCAAAATAACATTTCATTAGGTTAAGCACAGCAGTAATTGGGTGAATGAGGGGGATTTAGAAGCTTTGGGGAAAAAATGGCAAATTGGTCGTACTCAGATTGTTTCAGCGCTTAGAACATTTCAATTTCCTCACCAAGTTACACTTGCATTTACTGTTCCTCAATCCCACGAGCAGAGGGAGAGCTCAGCTCCCATCCCACTATTTCCCCTCCCAGTGCAGTGCCATGCCATGCTAATGGCACTACATGTGTAATTAGTCGCTGCTCGACGGTGTTGATATTCCACAGCCATCCCAACCCAGATGGGAAGGTGTTGGCTATGATAATTACTGTGCTCTCTTTCTATGTTCCTCATTAACCTGCAACACTCTGGACTAGTCCAGAGAGTTTTTTTTTTTTTTCCTGCAGTTGTTCTTCTCCCCAGTCCCACTTTCCAGGCTTTATTTAACATTCAGCCCAGTGTTTTGGGCATTTCCACTGCCCAGCTTTTTGTGATCTGCTTTGTACTTGGAGGCTAATTAGCAGCACTTCCTGCCACTGATGTCCATTATGGAAATGTTTTCCTACACTTTCACCTACAGGATGTGTTTTAATTGAATATCTACTAAATAATATTACAGGCAAGGTAAAGCAGGCCAAAGTTGGCTGATTTATTTAAGGCTGGTGAACAGAGGCAGTGACATTCCTGAGCCTGACGTTTAATTGCCTGAGTTTGCTGGGAATGCAGATGGGGAAAAATGAGGTTTGATTCCTTGTGAAGGGAAAAGGAGGAGAAATTCCACCCAAAATCAGGGAAAAAACCCAACCAAACCTACTCCAGGTAGGGAAACTCCAAGGATTTGCACGTTATGATGTCCTTGGAATTGGCAGGTTGAGGAGTGGATTTGAGGCAACCAGGACAGAGAAATCAGCTTTGGTAATTTTTGGGGTTTTCACCTGACGCCTCTGTGAAACAAAACTAGGAGATTTTGGGTAGTTCTTTTGTCTCTTGTAATTTTAAGATTTTCACACCTGACCTGAAGCTCCTGTGAAACAAAACCTGGCTTTTTTTTTTTTGGTATTTTTTTTTGTCCCTTGTAATTTATGGAATTTCCATACCTGACCTGAAGCTTCCATGAAACAAACCTGGGAGATTTTGGGTAGCTTTTTTGTCTCTCATTTACCTGAGAAATACGTGCAAAAAAAATGCAATATTTTTGTAGCATCTATTTGAAAATACTGATTTCAGGTTTTTTCCCATCTGTTTGGTTTCAGTATTGATATTGCATAAAATCTTGGATTTTCCTCTCAGCCAGGGTTATTATATATTTCCCCCTCTTGAATATTTGATAAAGTCTCCTGGGAACTGATTTTCCTTCTCTCTAGGATAACATTTTATGGAAATTGTCTCACCTTGTGTCTGTTTAGAGTCCCTTTAAACTTTTAGCATGATCCAGTTTGGTTTGCATTGTATTCTTTGGCAGTTCCAAGTTATTCCAGAGTGTTTTGGTGGAGCTGACTTTGGCTTTTCCTCTTGCTTTTGCCAAGTGACCTTAATTGGATCTTCTTAAGTCTGTGTTGCATTTAAATTTATTACTAATTGGCCAAATTCCCTGCTGGTTTTTCCTGGGATAAATAATTTGGATGATTGGAGTGAGGGATCCACGGAGCCCAAGACCACCAGCTCTGGTGTCTTTACTCTCCATGATCAGCTCCAGATCATTTGAAGGTGATACTTGGTGAGAACAAAACAACGTTCCACACTTTTTCAAAAATATCAAAAATATTCAAAAATATCATGGATGTTTATCCTAATAGGGTGTAGGATTCCCAAACTATTTGCTCTTCTTGATGAGTTTGGTGTGCAGAAAAGGTTATAAAGAGAAGCAAAACAATGCCAAGTTCAGCAATATCTCATTTTCCATTGCCTGTCCTGGCCAGTGCTGAATATATCAACACCTCCTGAAGTTCCTAGAGAAGCTCTGAAGGGATTGAGCTCTTTATTTTGAGCTTGTTTGTCTGGAATCATAGATAAACATCTGAATAATTGATCTAAAATGGTAGATAAAAGTGGAGATTGACGGGAAAGGAAGGTTTGTAGGGAAGGCTGAAGGTTAAGGTGAGGAGAAATCACAGCAGAAAACACCTGAGGTTTTCTGAGAACATCTTGTGCTGGGAGGTTCTCCATCCAGGAGGAATCCTGGGACAAAAAAGGGATTAATTTAAAATGGTGCTTGGCAGATTATTGGAAATTTTACAGCTATTTTATAATAGCTGAATGGGATATTTTGAAGATAGTGCACATTTTTCAGCTCCCTTGATTAATGGTTTGTTTGATACGGGAAGTATTTTTAGGAACACAAATATATTCCAGGTTAAAATCATGATTTCCAGCAAGTGCTAGGGAATATTTTCAATTTAATTTACTGGGAAAGGAAGTTCTCACCACCCTCCATTATTTCTTTGGGGTTGAGTGATCCCAAAACTGGCAGAACTTGGAGAATCCCAGAATGGTTTGGGTTAGAAGGAACCTTAAAAGCCATGGGCAGGGATGGAACTTCCTCAATTGAATTCCAGCTCCCTCCTGACCAGGATTCAAATGGAGCTGGAATTATTTTTTTTTTCCTGGCATTGCTGAAACATTTGGATGAGCCTGAGCATCGTATTTCCTGGGTTTGAGGGATGATTTTAAATACATGCATGTCAAGTAGTATTGTAGAGAAAATTGTTGACTCTAATGGGGAAACAATTTCAGAGCTTCTCTAATGGAAAAGAAAGGGAAACTTGGGAATGAAATCAAATTTACCTAATGAAGCAAAGAATCTGGAGATGGTAAGAAATCTGAAAATGGTAAGAAAGGCAAATATGTGCCTTGTTGGGAACTCTGGGGTGTAAAATGGAGTAAAACGTAATTACTTGGTAATGATATCAAAGGAATACAACTTTATTTCTTTTTTTTATGAGTGTTAGAGTATTAGACATGCACAAAGCTGCTCCTGGCTTTTATTTGTGGTGTTTAATGGTTTGAAATTCTGCAGCCACTCAAGGCTGTGTGAGCTGTGGCCTTAGGTCTGATTTGCCTAAAACAACATGGGAAATACAGTATTAATGGGAGTCTTCAGGAGATAATTTATGCTACAAATAAAATCATTTAAATATGTAATTATTATATATAATTATAAAAATAAAGCGAATTTTAGAACGTGATTTGTTGCATGTATTTAAAATACGGAATTATTAGATATTCTATAATATAACATAAATATAACTGTAATTATATAATCAATTGTAGAAATAATGTAGGACAGGCCTAGAATCCAGTCTATAATTGTCTAAGATATCCAATACAATCTCTTGGTTAACTAAGAGGTAAAACCCTGCCATAGGCTGCTGATTGATGCCCAGCAGCCTGGGGCTGGGCAGAGGGTTTCATTGGAAGTGACAGGTGCCCCAAGGTTTATTTAGGACAAACTCAGCCTTGTCCTGCTTCGTTTGATAATGTTTTCCTTATGGATGTTCCAGCACCGCATTTCCTGAGTTAAAACCTCGTGTTACACCAATATTCCTGTCTGGCCTGCCTCAACTACAAATTGGCTCAACAGCCCCTGACACTTTTTCAATATTATTACATTAAACCAAGTGGATTTTGATTGATAACCTAATATTCAACTAATGCAAAACATCAATCACGGCGAGTATATTAATTATTTAATATTGCAGCCTAATTCAGGAATCGATGTGCTGCGGGAGGGGAAGGGAAACTCGCTGTTCCCTGAAGATTTGAAACAGGGGATGATTAAAAAAAAGCTTCCCCCAACCCCTGCTCTGCTCCCGTGCATTGGTTCGATACAAATCTTTATTCATTTGCCAATAATCTCTTCACATTTTCCACTTCAGGACCTTTTTTATCAGTTTGGAGGCCTGGGATTGAATTAAGGCTGCTTTCAGCACAGGCTGAGGGGAGCTGTGTGAATATTGAATATTGATGGCAGGGATGGGCTGAGCTGGGAGCTCCTCCCAGTCCTGGCCCAAAGCAATTCTGTCCTTAAAAACCTCAAAAATACATCTTGGAATCGTGGAATGCTTGGGGTTGGAATCATAAATTCTGCTTTCCAAATGCAAACAGCAAGAGTACATTTCTCTCACTTCATTAATGGCATTTAAATAGAAAAAAACTGAGTAGCAGGTTTTTGGAGAAGCTTCAGGAAATGATAAATAATTAGGAATTTTAGTAATTAGTAATACTATAGTATTAAGCAATTCCCTGAAATCCTCACAGGGTGAGTTCTCCTTGTTTGCCATGGCAAACAAGAGGTGATGTTGGAATTAGAGAGACCCTGGAGCTGAAGGAGGCAGGAAGCATCTCCTTGTTCACTTGGGTTGGGATTTGGGGAATTTTTAGTTTGTTTTCCATTACATTTCATCTTTTTTTCCACAGCAGGGTGAGCTAAGGATTAATTTTGCCTCTGAATTCTTGCTTTTCAGTGTTTTTACTTGGATAGTTTGGGCTTTGTTTTTTTGGGGGTTTTTTTTGGGTTTTTTTGTTTTGTTTTTTGGGTTTTTTTGGGAGCTGCCCTCATGTAAAATCCTTCCCATTTTCTCTCTGCACATTTTTATTTTAGGAATCAAATTCCAAGTTCCAGCATGGCTGACGCGTGGAATTAATCACAATTCCTTCTCTCCATCCTTAATTAATTACAATTCCATTTATCACACTCGTAAAAGGGCACAGAATTCCATGATAGAAATGGTGGCAAAGCAGAACCAGGAGCCACCAAATGTGGGTTTGACAAACAACCCCATGCCCTGGCCTGCTGGTTATTTCCAGCGTAAATAGTGGCATCATTAGATTTAAAATGTTGATTTTAAATGTGTATCCTGTGGTGTTGCTACAGTTCACAGAGATTTCAGGGCAGGTAATATTTGAGGATTCATTCTGTCATTGTGCATTAGGATAATCAGTATTTTTTAGGTGTTACAGGTAAATATATGTATTAAAATTAAAAATTTGGCATGCTGGAGAAATTACCCAGCTTTGCCGTTGCAGAGTTAAACAGAAATCGTTGCAGACAAGGGTTTAGCAACTATTTAGAACTTTTGTTCTTCTCTTACAGGGACTTGGGAAACATCAAAGCTGGATTAGAACATCTGGTAAGTTTTAATTTTCTCTTGAACATTTGCATCATCTTTGATATCTGCATTCCAAATGAACACTTTTGAATGAGCTTTGAATACCTTGAATTGAGAAAGTCAACCATTTCCCAGAGGGTCAGGGGACTGTTATTGTGTGAAGGCACTCACATTTTCATTTATCTCCCCATTTCAAGGGAATTTTAATTTTTTTAAATTACTTTTTTTTGATGTAGAGATGAAATAAACCGGACTACAATCCTTGGATTGATGATTGCCTTAATTATAAACAAAAATTGTTTGGTGTCGGATTTTTGGCATATCCTGATCTGAAAACAACGAACTTGTGATTAAAAAAAAAAATTAAAAAAAAAAAAGAGACAGGGACACAATCAAATATTTCATGCATAAATATGGTGTGTTTGAGTCATTTGGAGGCTTTGAAAGAAGTGCACAGCTTTGTGTTTTCTCTTGTCTTTGCTTTATGAATAATGGATCAACTTAAATTCCATTCAGGGCTGCAGTAGAAAATAATAATTGAGGTGCAAAATATTTCTGGTTTAAGTAAACATATGAAAGCCACAAGTGACGGCAAGCCAGGCTTAGCATGAAAAACTCATCAGTTGATCAGAACTGGGGAAAAGAAAATCTTGTCACAAGTCAGAAGCTGGTTGAGGCTCACATGTTGGGAGCAGCAATCAGTGGAACATTAAATAGTTCATTTAAAGTGATTATTAAATCCCATTAAATTGAAATATTCACTATTAATGGCACATCCATCCTGAGAAGTGTTGCATTTTTTCATGGAATATCTAAATAATCTCTGCTGTGCTGTTAAAACAAAATCACTGTGTGTCGCATTGGGGAAAAATTGCTTTTTTCTTGTTGCTTCCCATTTTGGGAATCGCTTGGGAAGGGAGATTTGGAGGAGTTGGGGTTCCAGTGTCTCCTTGGAGTGGGATGGGATGGGAAGGATGGATCTGCTGGTGGGATGGGATGGAAAGGAAAGGATGGATCTCCTGGTAGGATGGGATGGAAAGGAAAGGATGGATCTGCTGGTGGGATGGGATGGAAAGGAAGGGATGGATCTCCTGGTGGGCTGGGATGGATGGATATGGTGGGATGGACAGGATGGATCTCCTGGTGGGGTGGGATGAAAAGGATGGATGTGCTGGTGGGATGGATCTCCTGGCACAGTTCTCAGGAGCTCCCCCTCTCTAAAGGCGCCATGTGAAATGTTCCCCTGGTGTTGGGAATCAGGAGATGGAAAATCTATCTTCCTTCCTGCTCCAGGGGTATCTCACCCGTGAGCTGGATCCCTTCAATAAATTTTAGGAACGTTTCATTGCTCTGCTGGTGGCAGGGAGTTGTAATCCAAGTTTCCCAGGATTTTTCTCATGCATTATAAAGCTGCTCCACTCCTGGCAGATGATGATCATGGCTGGGGTTTGTTCTGAGTTGGGATTTCTGCCCCAGCAGGAGCTGTGGGGCTGATCTATAACACCCTGAAAATGGGAAGGAAGAGACTCTGTGGGCTTGGAGGAGCCTGGGGAGGTGAGGAGCAGAAGAGAATTCCGTGGTGTTCAGGGTTTCTGTGGGACTGGGGCAGAATGTGCTGGAAATAACCCCTGGGGGATGATGGTGCCTTGTGTGCTTTTAGGGTAACTCAGTAGTTTGGAATGAAATTATGGCTTCATTAAATCAATTGGCTGCTTTGGATTTAGGACCCCAGAATAGTTTGAGCTGGCAGGAACCTTAAAAATCCCTTGGAAGAGATCTTAAAGATACCTCATTCCACCCCTGCCATGGACAGTGAACATTTATCTGAAAAATCTGTCAAAAACTTCCAGAGCTGAGACTTTTTTTTCCCTTTGATCCTAGAAAATCTGTCTGGAAATGGGTGCTCAAGGAAACAAACTGTTTCCCAAGACACCCACAGAGTAGGAATCTTTGTGCTGGAAACTCAACATTTTGTTCATAAAGACCTTTTGGACTCCAGTAAATTACAGGGATATTCCTCAAAAGATTTCAGCCCCATGATTTTGGCTGTACTACTGTAATTCCTGCATCTTTCAGACTCGCTCCAACAGCTCCATGTCTTTAATCTGAACAACCAAAAAACCCCAACCAGAAAACCCACTCCTTTGTTAGGTGTTAAGATTTCATGAAGTATTTATTTGAATAAATGTTAATATTTATTCCCCAGCCATCAGTATGTTTTTCCTGGTTTTGGCTGCAGTTCTGGTGTCTCACTGATCTCTGCTCTCTGAATTTCTGACCTGTGCTGTCCCAGCTCTGTGGTCCCTGGGTGGCCACAGGACAGAATCCTTGGCTTCCTAACGAGCTGGAAGCCAAGCAGCCAATTATTTGTGTTCACAAACAATTAATTAACGCTCTTAATGGGAGTAATTATGTTTATCTTGCTGTCCTGGCAAAATTCCACGCTGGTCAATTATATTCTGCAGGCTTGAATTGCCTCTTATGGGGGCTGAATGGAGGGTTGGGATTTTCCCTTATTGGAATTTATTTATTTGAAAATAAGATTTTTTACAATTATTTTTTAATGGAAGACATTCTATTTCACATAACCTAATTATTAAACCTGAAAGAATTCCCTTAGGAAAACCACTGTGGTGTTCTTGGGGAGTTACAATTTCCATGCCTCGTAATGTCTGACCTTGAGTTTGGTGCTTGAGCATTAACCTTGAGTCTTCTTGATCTTCTCCTTCCTAAAATGTGATGGAAACATTGGAGATTCCTTATGGAGAGGGAAGAGTGAGAGCACAGCCACTGCTGAGATGCTTTTGGCAAGGTTATAATAGCAACACATCTTTTGGAAGTTTCAAAAAATGTAAGAATTTGTAGAAAGAATCAGGTTGTGCCCTTTTATAAAATAGTGTTAAATATTAGATATACTGGCAAATTATTTGTGATTGATTCGTGATTACTCCTACTGTTTAGACTATAAATATTGGTGGTTTTGTATATTCTGAATTCTGCTGTTGGATTTTATCTGGTTTTTGTTGCACTGAGCCCAAAATGCTGTTGACCAGCATGAGGTCAAAACCTCAACCATGGCATCTCCCGAGAGGCAGATAAACACAGAGGACCTGAAGTGTGTTCATTCCTGCAAAATAAACTTCAGGTGAGAAGGAAATAATATTTTACGTCCATCAAAAAATATCTAAGTAACTTAAAGCTCAATTTGATCTGCATATGGAATAGAGATGAGAGTTGTCATCGTTTTCCAGCTCCCACACTAAGAAATGTGGTTATCAGAGTGTGTCAAATGGTTTATTGCCATCCCATCATTGTGGAATTTGTTATTCCTGATTAAAAACACACTGTGGAGAGCAGGAATTGGGCACATTTCTAAGCCTCACATCTGGATGCTCACATTTTTCAAATATCCAGAACACAGGATTGATCAAACTGAGTTAAAAGGATCTTTTCTCTTTACCTGTTTGCAAAGTGGATGAAAGGAAACAGGCTGGAGTTGCTCCAGGGGAGGTTTTGGTTGGTTATTGGGGACAATTCCTTCATGGAAGGCATTGGTCAAGCACTGGAACAGGGCAGGGATGTAATGCCTGTGGATGTGGCACCTGGGGACAGTGATGGCTTAGTGGTTGGACTCCATGGCCTTGGAAGGCTTTTCCAACCAGAATGATTCTGGGATTCTCTGACAAATCATCATTTATAACTAATAGTTCACCCTAATTTGGTGGCTGTATTGCAGTAACCTGAACCAGGGCTTGGAACTGGAATATCTTCAAGGTGCTTCCAACCCAAATCATTCTACGAATTTATGAAAAACCCTCTGATTTTCATCCCTTATTAATTAATAAGGGGTAGTTTCACTTTAAGGTTGATACATTCTGCTGGAAATATTGTTCCCAAAGTAAATCCCTAAAATTAGTTCTCCTGTGGTTTTCTGTCTCTATTAATTATATAAAATTATAAATATGAATTATACTGACAAATTATTTTGGACTGATTCGTGTTTAACTCTTACTATTTAGACTATAAATATTGGTATTTTTGTATAGTCTGAATTCTGCTCTTGGATTTTATCTGGTTTTTGTTGCACTGAGCCTGAGCTGAGCAGTGGGTGAGATTTCCAGTTCCAAACACTGTCCCAGTTGGAGAGGAAGGGAGTGAAGGTGGGGATGGAGATCTTCTCCACCAATGGCCAAAGTGACGTGATTTGTGTCAAGTGCCACCCCAGACTTCCCCTGGGATAGCCTGGAGAGCCACTGAGTGTCCAGCTGGAGGCACCAGCTTGGAAAGTGCTTTTTGAGGAGCCCTGCAGGCTCTGGCTGTGTCCAGAGAGGGAACCCCTGGTGTCCCCACTTGTCACGGGTCAGTGGCCATGCCAGGTCAGCATCCCAAACTCTTCCCTCGCTCAGCAGCAGCCTTGGAAATCCTTCCAGCTCCTTCAGGAGCTCCGGATCAGCTTCATATTAAGTAATCAAACCGCAGAAGATCAATGGCTTATGAATATCCATGGCAAATCCATCCTGTTGGGCTCCATTTGCCTACGGGGATGAAATACAGGCTGCTCCTCCGTGGATCCGAAGGATTTGTGGAGAACCTCCCGCACTGAGTATGTATTCAAATTAATGTGCAAACACCACTTTTATTTGTTCTAAGGTTTCGCTGCTTTCAGTTGCAGATGTGAATCAAACAGCCGTGGGATCAAACTATCAGAGGCAGAATATGGTAATGGCAGAATATTCAAAGGGTTTCAGCAGTTTGTTGTTCCAACAGTGACAAATTTTGTGGAAACTTTGTAAGAGAGCCGAGTTTTACCCTGTCACTTCCCATTACCAGCAGGCTCTGAAACCAGAGCGACTCCACATCAAACGGCGCTTTAATGGCTTTGTGCCTTTATTAAAGAGCAAACCTTGATCACTCTGGTTTACCACCGAGGCAGAGGTGCCTCCCCCACCCTTGGCTGCGCTGGGGACCTCAGGACCTTTCATCCACGTGACCTTTGTGCCTTTCTTTTCCTTCCCTTTGTCGCCCAGCTCAGATTTACTCCATAAATTCGTCCCACTCCTGTTTTCCCGTAAATTTGCAGCGAGCGGCCGACGGGAACATCCCCGTTGCAGCTCCTCAGACGGATGAGAGGAGTGATCAGATGGAGTAAATAACTCTGTAAAATATCAAGAGCGTGATTTTCCCTGGCATCTGCATAAAACCCCCGACACGTGCGGGTGTTGTTTCCAATCGCGCCGGCGGTTTGTTCGCAATTCCCGTAATTTGATCGGCGGCTGATGAAAAGCTGACAAGATTTCCGCGGCGCCCCATTAGATGAAAGCAGCATGAAACCAGAGGTTAATCTGCAAACAGATTTTCCTGCTTATTACTCTAATGATTCCATCAGATTTGATGTAGCGAGGCTGCGAGGCGTCTCTCGGCAGCAACAGTGCGCCGCTCGCGGTTTGATCTCGGCGCTCATTAAATGATGGAGTAATTTGGGTGACCTCTGACCAGGTGCACAGCTCCTTGTAATTGCACGGCGTTCTGATGGGGAAATGAGTGGCTGAGAACCCCGAGCGCCTCGGCCCGCTTTCCGAGGCGAAAAAAAACTAACAAAAGAAATATTGCATTAATTTTCAAATGATGATATTACATTTAGTGCTTGGGCCCCATATATCAAAATCTGAGAAGTGCTCAGTTACTCTCTGCTCTTAATCTTAATGGTATCTGTGGATGTCAAGGGCATGGAGGAAATTAAATCGGAAAGTGCAGATAGACCTAAGAAGACATTATCTCTTGATGATTGCAGTTTTGATAGGTATTTCAGTGAATTTCATTTTCGCAGAATGGTGGAAGATGAGTTAGCCACCAGATTTTCTCATTTTTCTTCCCCGTGATTTATGTGAGTTGAGTATAAAACTTTTTATGGGAGTGCAGTTACGGCAGATGAGAGGTAAATTAATGCACTGGGTTTCCATCTCGGCGCGGCGCACGATTGTCAGAGCTGTACATACGTAATGGGGGCCATCATTATTCAGGGTTGTTTACATTCAAAATATGTAATGAAATCTGTTCAGAATAATGAGGGAAATAAAAGTTTAGAAAATTGTAAAGGTCATGAAGTTTGAGAAATGATGCAATGCTCCCAAAATAACATTTAGGCAATATAAATTACATTATTATGCACCAACTCTGCCTTATAGAGACATGAAGATAAAGTGCTTTCGACGAGTAAAATGCTGTTAGTGCTTTCTGAAGTATGAGAATGTGTAAAATGTTTCTGATTTCATATTCTGGTTTTGTGCATATTGTGGAAAAATATATAAAGGAACTTTATGGAGGGCAGTGGCTGCTTCACTATCCCCAAGTTTAAATGCATTTCCCAGGAGGGTTTTCTCCAGCAAACAAACACTTTGGCAGAAGTGTAATTAATTATTAATCTAATTATCGAGGCCACCATCGAATTCATCTTTTTAGGGGGTTCTTCCTCCTCTTTTTTCGGGGGATTTTGCATGGAGATCTTTGATATGAATGTGTTTTATTGCACAGACTGAAGAGGGATCTTGGCACAATCCTGGGATGAAGCATAAATTTGCCCAACTATCCGTGGTTTGCACCTGAAATACAAATCTCTGCACCCTGATTTTATGCAGGTGCTCCTCAGAATAATTATGTTTTGCCCTGCACATTTTCTATTGGATTTATTTGTGAAAAGAAGCAGCCAAAAGCATGAGGCACAAGTCATTTTTAAAAAAGTTGCAACAGCAAATCTGTGACATCCTGAAAATGGTGCAGGTGGGGTGAGGTGATTATTGAGTCTCAGAGCAAAGAGAAAATGCACTTTTATTCAAAGTGTATAATCTTGATGAAATTCAGATTAATTCCTGGGTAATTAGGCGTGATTTGGGGCAGAATAGGACATTTTGGAACAGGGTGCTAATTTAGAGTTTACTAGATCCTTGTGCTATGTGAAATGCTTTCCATTTTCAAAATGGGGTTTTTTCTATTATTTTTCAGTTGCTGCATTTCAGTGCAAAGATTCTAAAGGGGGTGTGATTCCCTATTTCTGAAAAATTGATTTAGAGAAAACTCCTCGTTTTGTGGCAGAAAATAAAGCAGTAATTCAAGGATAAACTCCTCCTGTTGTTAATTAATCCCTGTTACCTGTTGGTTGTGCTCCTGTTTTTCCAGCCAGGCAAACCTTGACTGGAGTTGTTTCCAAAGCATTTTAGATGTGTTAATTAAAAATTTTCATTTCAGAACCTGGATTTGTCTGCTGCTATTTTTATATTGTCACACGACTTTGTTGTAGCATAATGCAGCAGAAATTTAAAACAGCGATAAAAAGTGAATAAAAATCCGTATTTAGAAGTTAAATATTAACAATTTTACAATTTTTGTAAGCAGTGGGAATCATTCTACCTTTAATTTTCAAAGGGTAAATGAAGAGATAGATGAATTTGTAGAATAATGACTGGATGATGTTGATGCAAAAATCTCTGTTCTGTCAGCTCTTTATCAGCATGTTGAATTTTTGGGTGCTTGTGGCTGTATTTCCATGCAAATGTAAATCCAAGGGATGACATTCCAGGCTGCAAGGAAATAAATCGATGGGTGGTGATTTTTTAGCCTTTAGTGTGTATCTGGGTGCCATATTATCTATATTCCCTCTCTTATTAAAGAACCCACACAGAGTTTATGGCCATATAAGTTTAACACTTCCATTAATTTTCCTTTTTAAAAGACCTGGATTTACTGATTTTTTTTTTTCTAAAATCTTATTTACAACTCTCCCTATTTCTGCTGAGTGGTTAATGCATTTTGCTCTATCTCCCAGTAAAAAGGACTTTTTCCGTGCTTTTTCTCAGGAATATTCACTGAAATGAACACGTTGTTGTTTTTTGGGCATTTTAAAGGAGCTCTTGCTGCAAAAACTGATTTGAATGCTGGAAACCCTGTCCGTGTGTGTTAGCCTTGTGGGCTATTTGCCACAGCCAGTCCCTCCTGCCTTTGATTTCCTTCCACTAATCCATTGTTGCTTATTTTGAGCAAACTCTGGGTTGGTTTTAGTGGCAATAAGATGGGATTTTTCCACCCACTTGGTGTTGCAGGGCTCTCTGAAGATCCTGGGTTAAAACCCACATTGCTCTGGGAAGTGACTCCTGGCTAAGTGGAGTGAACATAATTATTAAAGTTAATAAATCCAAATGTTTTAATGGCGAGTTGTGTCCTGGATGAGAGGAGGGGGAGGATTTGGGGAATCCTCAGCAGCTGAGCTGTGGCTCCTGACAAAGTGCTGGTGATGTTTGGGGACAGTTGAAGGTGATCTCAGATTTGTGTGGAAATTCTGTCAGAGGGAAGGCTGAGGGTTGGATTTGTCTTTATCAACGGGAAGGAAAAATTAGTGTAAAACCCCACAAAATGGATCACCATCCTCACAAGTTTGCTGGGTTTGAATCCGGATGCTTCAGGCCAAAAAAGTCCTGTGCGTAAATTTTACTGCCCAGTAAATTAAAATAAATTCTTTTATTTTAAAATATTAAAATTTTTTATTTTA
>VZRM01003607.1:544561-569368 GCA_013397955.1 Grantiella picta | reverse complement strand
TTAAAAGTTTTAAATTTTACTGCACCAGTGTCAGGGATGAGCAGGAGGAACGAAACCTCTCTAGTTTTACCACATATCAGGCATTTCCTCCAGGAAATTCCATAATAAAAATTTGGGAACTTTGCAGCTCAAAATGCTGCAGCGTCATGAGCTGCTGGAATTCTGGGATAAAAGTTTTCAGTGCTGCCAAGAGCCACATGCTCTGCTCCACAATATTCCCAGTGCTTGGCTCCAGCAGAAACTTGGGTTCTCTTTATAAACTTCATCTTTCTCAATTTTTTTTCCTCAATGTTCTCAAGTTTTCACTTTAATATTCTTTTCTCTGTCAAAAAAATTTATCACTCATCCCAAATAGCAGGAATAATTTAAAGAAATACAGTCTAGAGGTGAATTAAAGTGCTTGTTCTAATGTATTAATTAATTGTGAAGCTGAATCTCCCTTGAAATGGAATATTTGGAAAGCCAGCCGTGGCTCTGATGACATTTCTGGAGCTGTCCATCACACCCAGCACTTGTTTCCTGCAGCTGTGAGTGACAAGAAACTTGGGGGAGGAATTTTTACACAAAACCCACCAAACTTACAGTTGTGAGACGCTGGTTTAGTGTAGTTTTATTGAAAATAACTATTTATGAAAGCAGCAGTGATGGAATGCGGTGGCTGAACTGCAGAGAAATACAAGATATGAACATGTTGCAGCTGCCTTTAGAAATTGAATGCATTTAATCAATTTTTTTTCCTGAAAAATTAATATCAATTTCCAATCCCATGGGTATTTCTGGCTGATGGTATCCTTTGGAATCCCATCATTCTCTGACCTGGGATTCCAATGGCTTCCCAGACACGTTTGGACAAATGTAAAATTCCTCACCGGGAACATGAAACACCTCAGGTCGTTTAGCAAGTGCTTGTTAAGGAATTTAGGGAATTCCTTTCGTGGTTTTACAGTCAGTGGGTTCCTTCACCAGCTGGCACTAGAAATACTTCTATTTCTTTTTTTTTTTTAACTCTCTTTGAATTATTTTCCTTCTGTGTTATGTTCAAGACCGTAAGGGAGGTACAAGAGTTTATTTTGCTCGACATCACTCTGGTCATGTTTCCTCCACCAGTCATTTCCCCATTTTGAAGTTTCCTGAGGGTCTTGCTGAATTTTTCCCCTTAATGGTGCCCTGGATCAATACTGCCCTCAGTAGCTGCTGTTATCACACATTGCTCCCGGCTCCTTTGAGGCTCTAATTGTGATTTGCAGCTGAAATCCTCTCTGTCCTTTTCTCTCCGAGTGTTGGCCTCATCCACCAGCTGGGGAGATGTTTGCTGGGGCCAAGGCAGTCACCTTGAGTTCAGAATCCTTCTTTCACTCCTTGTTTAGGGTTTATTGATTGACAAAATGTGTCTGTGTGAGTTCTCTGGCAGGTGAATGATGCCCATGGAGTAATTAACACTTGGATAAAGGGAAAGATGCTTCCAGAGCAGCTGCCTGGGCTGTTCCCAGTGGGGTATTGCTGAGTGGAGGAAGAATTTGAGTTTTCCCTGCCTTACATCAGCAGCACACTTCCAAAACCCCAATGGGAGGAGTGGGAAAAGGCATTTTGAGCTCGTGGAGCTGCTTGGAGCAGCAGGACAGGTTGTGCTGGTTCAGTGGAACTCTGTGTTTGGTGCTGGGAGGTGACACTTTGCTTCCCTTCCCCTCCTCTGGAGCCTGGCTTGGCATTGGAATTGTCATGGAATTCTGTCATGGAATTCTGTCACGGAATTCTTGTGGGTCTGGTGGTGCTGGACAGGAATATCCTAAAAACTCTCAGTGGAACATTTTCTCCTTTTGCTGGAGCTAAACAGTGTTGGTTGTGTAGCCAACAAGAAGAGATCCAGAGGGGTTTGTGTTCAATATCTGAGCTGGAATCTGCGGTGGGAATAGGGAATTGGATCTCTGGATGCCACAGCCCACCTGCTGGATGATGTGCACAGAGACTGTTGGTGTGCAGATGTGAGCACAGCTGGTGTTTGACACCAAACACTTTTCCTTCTCGGCTTTTCCTGCGAAATTTTGCCAAACTCATCCAGTCCTGGTGGGTTTTTTTAAATTTAAAATTGTCTGGAGTGGAGAAACCACAAACCCAAGGAAAGCTTCTCTGAAACTGAAGCTGGGCAAGTTGGTTCTGGATAAAAAGCAGGTCTTTCCCTTCCTCTCCTTCCTTTCCTCCTGTGATGTATTTAAGATGCCAAAACATCTTGCAATGGTTATTCATGGCAAGGGGAAGAAATTGGAAGATAATTTACAGTAAATCTCAAGATTTTTCTTGCTGCCACCAGGATTAGTGGTCAGGTCTAATGGTAGGATCCATATAGCAGCTATAGTGATAAATTCTGCCCAGGAATTCTGGGTTTATGCACACAGAAAAATTCTGAACTAAAAAATATTAGATCTCTGTACAAGGAAAATTAGATCCTAATTTAAATTGCATTTTAATGCAACATCTTTCCTGTGGGATGCTAATGGAAGGAGCAGTCTGTAAATCCTTGGAGTAAAAATGGAATTGTTCCTGGGTGTGGAAATTCTCTTCATGGGTGTGATATTAGGGTGGTGAAGCCCTACAGAGCATCAGCTGGGACATTCATGGCAAAGAGCTTTGCCATACAGGAATCATGGAATTCTGGCATGGTTTGGGTGGGAAGGAACTGAAAGATCATTTCATTTCACCCCTGCCATGGCAGGGACACCTTCCACTGTCCCAGGCTGCTCCAAGCCCTGTCCAGCCTGGCCTTGGACACTTCCACAGCTTCTCTGGGCAGTTTCTTGAATTTTTGCCTATTTAAATTTCCCTTTTGCAGCTATTTAAGCTCTCGAGAAGACTTTCCTATTTCTCAAAACGCCACCAAAAATTTCCTTCAGGTTTTGTTTTTAGCTCAGGAGCAGAAACCTCCCAAACTTGCCCGACGCTTCCAGAAATAATCAACTTCTGAACTGCGTGGCAAATAGGGTTTGTACATCAACTTAACTGTGGCAAGGTTTGGGTGCCTCCAAGTGTGGAGGGCTGGCAAACCCACTGGACACAGTGCAGCATCCCTGGGACCATCAGCTCGGTGGGGACACTGCCAAGGGTGCTCCTCAGCCCTGCAGATGTGCAGCAAGACCTCCAGCAGAGGGAAAGTCACCCCAGATTGCAGAAAAGTGGGAAGAACTCGCCATATTAATCAAGTTAAAGCTGGTTTGGGAGGGTTTTGGGGAGCTGTGGGGAATGGGCAGGATTGGGGTGGGAAAGCTGGGAGAGGAGCTGGGTTGGCCGTGGTGCCACAGCCACCTGGTGGGGATGAGATTTTGGGTCAATCCTGGAGATTTCTGTGCTAATTCCTACCTCACCGTGGCAGTGCTGATTCTAGTCTGGGAGTTTCTGTGGTTGATGTTAATCCAGAGTCACTGGCAGAGGCAGGAGTTTCTCGTGGGTGGGAATGTTGGACCTGGAATGTCAAATTTCCCACCAGTTCTGAGCTGATCCATCCTCTCTTGCAGACTCCCGCTGAGCAGGCCAAGGCCAGGCTGCAGCTGGTGCTGGAGGCAGCTGGTGAGTACGTGAAAATCTTCAAAATTGACTTTATTTTTGGGCTATCAGGTGGGGTTTTATCCGTTTGTGTTTGGCAAACTCTGACGCTGTGCTCTGTAGCTCATGTAAATATCATATTAATTGATAACGTTCAAAATTGACTTTATTTTTGTGCTATCAGATGGGGTTTTATCCATTTGTGTATGGCAAATGCTGATCCTCTGCTCTGTGGCTCACTTAAAGTTCGTGTTAAATGATAATTTTCAAAATTGACTTTATTTTTGGGCTGTCAGGTGGGGTTTTACCCGTTTGTGTTTGGAAAATGTTGTTCTCTGTAGCTCACTTAAATTTCAGGTTAAGGTTAAATTAGTTTGCAGCACCATTGGCACTTAGTAAAGCCCTTTAAGGAAATAAAAATAAGTCAATTTTTACACTAAAACTTCACATTTGTCCTCTGGCTGCATCTGCTACTGAGTCTTTATTCTGTGCTCTCAGAAATTTGATCTTTTTTAAATTTTTTTTCTCTTTATTTTTTAATCTCTATTCTAAATCAGTACAAGTATATATATTTTTTTTTCCCCCTTTTGGAAACCCTCTGTTTTAAGGAATCTCCTCACATTGCTGATGTCTTTTTTTTCCTCCAAAATCCATCCAGCCTTTTGCATTGTCTCACTTCCAATACACCCCCTGCTCTCCAGAACTTTTAATAAATCTTTGAAGCATGTAATTATAAAATAGATGTGACAGCCCTGACCTCAAAAGCACAATTTGTGTATTCTGCTGCCATCGATCACTCCTCATTTTTTAATTTCACACCTGGGAAATGTACAAAAGATAACTGGGGGTTGTATATCATCATGACCTGAGCTCCAAAATTTTCCAAAGCTTATCAAAGGTCTGTGACATTGTTACATTTCAATATTCACCATGGAGGGCTAGATCTTAGATTGAAGCTGCAAGCTGCTCCTGAAGAACCAAAGAGATTTAATCTCTCTGTGTCTCTCACCATGCAAAATACAGGATTCAGTTCCTTCCTGGCTTTATTTCAGGCTTGGTCATCCCAGGCATTTCTGACATCATCCCCCACCTCCTTCCCCAAGTCCTGCATTCAGTCAATTCCGTTTAATTTTTATTACATTGCTGCGAGAAGAGGTTGGAAATGTTGATAATGTCGTTTCAATATATTTTTGTGTGCTTACTCCTTGCAAAATCAGCACCTTTTCCCACCTTTTAGTCTTCAAACTTAAAAATAAAGTTGTGCTGAGCCATTACCCAGCAGCTTTTTGAGGAGTTGAGGATCAACAGGTTCATTGTTGTTGCTGCTGTTGTGGTGATGCTATTTGAATGTGATTTAAATAATTCTGTACTTTAGTAATGATGAGCAAAGCTGTTGTTGAAGGGCTCAGTGTAAACTCCATCCCAAATTTGGGAATGAGCTCCTGGAGGAGCTGGCTGTACACTTTATAGGAATTGCTCCAATCCCAGTCAGTGGGGATCAAAAGCTGTTTGTTCCCAATGGGTTATCCATGGCCCTGGTGGTTCAGGACACTCTGCTGCTCTGGCCTTTGGACAAACAAACCAGGAGCTCCAAATCACCAACTAGTGTCACAGAGACATTTGGGACAATCCCTTCCTGGGTCATCCCTGCTGACATCGTGGAATCCTGCGATGGTTTGGATTAAATCCCATCCAGTGCCACCCCTGCCACTGGGGACGCCTTGACTGTCCCAGGTGACCAACCAACCTGTCCAGCCTGGCCTGGGACATTCCAGGGATCCAGGGGCACCACAGCTTCTCTGGGCAATTTCTTCAATTTCTCATCTTTCTTTTCCTATTGAGATTTCCCTTTTGGAGATATTTAGGATCTTGAGAAAATCTGCTTTTGGAATTTAACTTAGATATTATGTTAGGAAATAGCAACTACTTTCTCTGAAAGATGGAAATCTGCAAGTAGTAAAACCGGCTCTTATTATTGAGATCTCTTGATATTGAGATCTCTTTTTTCTGGTGTATTTGGAGATGGGAATTGTGATTTCTGGTCCTTCATTGTGAGAGCAGGTGGAATAAAAAATATTCACCTGTGTCTGTGAGGGAGGAGGGTAAGATGGCAATTTTTATATTCAGGTAATACAGTGCTGATAAGATTTTTTTCCAAGTCCTGTGTTCATGCTGACTCTGTTAAATAATTATTTTTTTCTTTGTATGCGTAGATTAATACCAGTATTTTCTTCTGATTAAGCAGGGCAATACTGGGAGCTACCAAAACACTTTAATTCTCGAGGCAACTGATTTTTCATCTATAAACCCCATCATTCCTTACCAGCTGTTGGTCCCAGCTATAAATTCATATTTGCAGAATTTATGGAATTAGATTTCTCAATATTAAGGTGCCAGGGAGCCTTTTCAGGCTCTGTCAGCCTCCCCCAAGTCTCCCTGGCCGAGCAGATGTTAAGCAGGCAGTAGTTGAATGTTAATTTGGAGAGGGTGGGATGTTTAAGCCCATCTGAAGTATGTTCCATGTGGGCCTTCCAGACTGAGCCACAAAGCTTTGTCCCTTGGGAGAATTTCCAAGCTAAAGCTCTTTCTTTCTGCGCCTCTATATGGACTCTCTCAAGTCAGTATAAAGCAGATCATCCCTGGGCTAAAGCTCTCCAGCCTTTGTTAGGGAGCTCTGTAGGGCTGTAATTAGCCCTCCTGGCAGCCCTGGCCGGCCAGTTCATGGTCATATGGAGTTTTTCTGAGGCAGCCTGGCTTTGTGTAAATCCTTGCTCAGGAGCTCTTTCTGGGTCACTTCCTACCAGGCCGGGGCTTTGTGCCTGTGCCCCGCGGGCGGACGGGGAGCAGCAGCCCTGACCAGCGCGCTCCCTGCGCTGCTCCCGCCTAATCCCCAGTGTCAACAGAGGATTTAGCTCAGCTTCTGTCACTTACAGTTGCCAAACCACTTGGGTGTCTGTGATTTCTTTCCCAGACTTCATTACCGAGGCGTGGGGAAGATCCGAGCTGGGGGTTGGTGGTGAACGTGGCGGTGATTTTAGGGGGGAAAAGTTGTTTTAAATCCTAAATCCAAATCCTGAATCAAACCTCGAAACTTAAAGGCTGCTTGATACGTGCTGGAAATTATATTGCACCTGTGATTCCTCATAAAGATTAAAATATGGATGAATATTCCTAAACTGTCAATAAATTCCTATGAAATAGCACATGGCTGTTTAAAGCTGTCGATATTGCTGCCTCTTCCAAAGGACTCCAAGAGCTTTGCCATGGTGCTAAGCAGAAATTTCTTACTCTCCGTATAAAGACGATGACAAAAGGCAATTGATCTGGATTTTCAAAGGTCCAGAGTTGAAATAAGTGACTGATGTATTTTTGGGATCTGCATTTCAATCTGTGGCTGAAAGAGCAGTCAAGAATAGGGCATTTTGTGCAAAGAATTCCACCGAGTTTATTTAAAGGAAACTTCGGGACTGAGGCACCAAATGTGAGGTGATGGAAATGGGGGAATACAAACCCCAAGCATTTAACATTTATCAGATCCAATTCTGGATATTGGATATATAACTCATTATCTTTGAATCCTACTATCAGATTGCTGCCCTGAATTTTGTACCGTGCGTCTTTATTGCATTTTAAATATTCCTCCAAGACAAAATCGTGGAATACAATGAGTACTTTGGCCTTAATGGTGGTAAATACAAATATTTTATAATTATGTTACTTTTTTTTTTTTTAATCTACCCGTTCTACCACAAGTTACTGAGGAGAAAAAGCCTGATTTGCACTCAGTGCCTGATGAATATAGTCAAATATTCTCTGCTTTTGGGCATCAAAATGGCTCATAACAGATGTGGCTGAAAGGACCACATACGTAGACTGTATGATTTTAGTCTGGTGGAACTAATAGGATCACTTGCTACTTTATAGATTCTTGCTTTTCTTTTACTTTAATAAAAACTGTTTAGTTAAATAGGTTGGCCTCTATTTTGCTCTTTTCTAGCTATGCAAAGCAGCCAGGCAGGCAGGTGGCAACGAGTATGAAAAATTTCCTTTTATTGGGGCTCCTTTTCAGCTGCCAAATTTATCAAATGTTTATGGATTTCTCGTTTTGATGATGCTTTTCTTTCAGTTTTGCTATGTGTGTTCTTTCCGCTGGAAACTGTAATTTGAATTTCTAATTGTGCAATGAATTTTGGACGGGCGGCTAACATGTGTTGCTAGATATGCACAAAGGATGAAATAATACTTGAGATATTTCACTTGTTCCGTGGACATTTGAGACAAGCTTTTAAAATAATGCTTGGACCCGAAATTGCAAGGAATTTCAACTTTTAGCAAGAGTCAAACTTGCTGAATATTGAAAAATAGATGAATTTAGTTGCTATGTGGGTATTTTCAGTTTAATATAAAATCATTATTATCAATGATTTTGATAAAATATTTTTATCAATTTCAAGCGGTTGGTTTGCATAGTGTTGATTGACACCTTGCATTCGAAGTAAAATTGAATTTTACTTCTATTTCTATAAAAACCTCGTGTTGGAGAGCAAAGGTGTCTTCCTCAAATCACCTTTTCTCTGTCTGACAAACGTGGGTGGAGGTGATAGAGAGGGTTTTGAATATTTTGTGCAGCATTTCCTTCACCCCCAGCAAGGAGGGCGATTTTCATCCTTGGTCAATCTTCACCAGTGTGGGAAGTTTGTTTCCGTTCTGTGTCAAGGGAAAAAAAACTGGAATTACTGGAATTGTGAGGAGCCTGGATGGAGTGATTGCTCCAACGTCTTCCTTGCATGTCCTGCTGTGGGAGAGCTGAGATCCCAAAATCCCAGAAGGGTTTGGGTTGGGAGGACCCTAAATCCATCCAGTGCCACCCCTGCTATGGCAGGGACACCTTCCACTGTCCCTGGGTGATCCAACCTGGCCTTGGACATTCCAGGGATCCAGGGGCACCACAGCTTCTCTGGGAATTCCATCCCAGCCCTCCCCACCCTCCCAGGGAGGAATTCCTTCCCAAAATCCCATCAAATCCTATTTGAATTCCTTTTGAAGCCATTCCCTGTGTCCTGTCCCTCCATCCTTGTCCCCAATCCTTCTCCAGCTCTCCTGCAGCCCCTTTAGCACAGGAAGGCTCTGAGCTCTCCCTGGATCCTTCCCTTCTCCTGGTTTATCCTGTTCCTGAAGCCCAGCTAATTTAGGAAATCCATCTAATTATGGAGTTAATGAACCCAGTTTTTAGTTCAACAGCTGATTGCTACTCAGCAGATTTTGGTGTCCAAACCCATTTCAGTGACAGCATCAGCAGAAAGAACCCGTGAAAAACCTCTGAGCAATAGAAGAATTAATTAATTATAAAATCAAGGAGATGTGCATGAGAATAATCTACATTCGAGTATTTTTTATAATATGTATTTTATGAGAATTTCAGGTGTTTTAAGACTAAATTTCAGAAACTGCAGGAAGTGTTTGAGGTCACCTGGATACACCAATAACCTTCATAGCCAGGCTGGACAGACATCTTTCTTCAGACATTACTTGATCTCTAGGCTTCAGAATCTCATCAGAGTTCTCAAAAAATAAGAACTTCTGCACACATAGTGACAACTATAGAAAAAAGAGTCATTTCTCCAAATAATTGCCTTTTTTTAACATGTTAACAGTCTTGGCTTTACAAAATATGTGATTTCTGAAGTGCAGCTGGTTTGTGTTGTTGGTGAGCAAATAAACACTTGAATAATAGTAATTAAATAATTTAAATTGATTTTCACGATTGTTGAAAAAATACAGGATTTTAATTGAACGTAGGTAGAGTAAAATGTGCTTGAAATGAAGTAATTCACTTATGCAGTTTATAATATCATTGTGTTGGTGTCTGAAAGCTGTTCAGTTCAGGGACCTCTTCTAGGTTTTTACAAGAGACTAAAAAAATTGCTTTGAACCATTTTTGTAGAATATTAATTTGTTTTTAGAGTAAGAAGCCATTGAGGAGTTGCAGGGATGCCATAATATAAAGCAGAGCCTATAAGCAGACTTTAGAGTAACTTTATTAATTAATGAACATTTATTGCCTTCAGAAAGCGCTCTAAAGCTTTTAGAATTTCTATTTTTTTCTGTCAGATTTTTATCCAAGGGGGTTTTTTTTGTGGTACCAAAAGTATCTCAGGCTTACATGGCGACTAATGGGTTTCAGTAATATTGCAGCATATGGGATACAGGATTTTGATGCAAATCTCTGTGCTAATTAGGTGCAGATGAATCTTTCAGGCCTGCTATTGATCTGCAGTCAAAGACAATTTTTCAGTTAGCTTAAGTTTTATATCAATTCATATTTAGCAACTTTGCTGTAATTTAATTATCCACTGGTTTGGCTGTGGAAACCATATGTGCTCGTGGGGCTGGTTTGTTTTTTTAGCAGGTCTTTTGGGAAATGTTGTTTCTTAATATTGATGGGGAAATATTTATTTCTCGTGTTCTACATGCTCTGTCACATCCTCCTCTCTGTCCAAGTGCCCTCCCTGGGCTCTGGTCATCCAGGCATTCCCAGAAACTCCAGGAGTTTTGATCCAGCAGTTTCCCTTGGGCATTTTTGGGTGTTTAGATTTTCTGCAAGTGAGAGTGGGGAGTGTTTTTATACCTGGATATAAATTCCAGCAGAATTTTATTTTATAAAATTTACAAATTTTAAAATCTACAAATTTTATAGGATGAATGCCCAGAAAAAGGATTTAAATCTCCCCACCTGCTGGTGAGCTCACCTTGCTGTCCCAGTGTTTGGGACCTCTCAGATTTCCAGATGGGAAGTGTGCTGGAATCATCTTGTTGAAAGGAACCTACAGAATAGATTAGATTAAATTAATTGTAATTCCTGTGAGAATGGGGAGGCATTGAGACTTGGGGCAGCCTGGGATCATGGAGATGTCCCTGCCATGGCTGGGGTGGCAATGAATGGGATTTAAAGTCCCTTCCAACCCGAATAATTTCATCATTTTTTAAAAAATATTTCATAGCAAGTAGACATAAAACCTGCTGGTTTTATTATAAAATTCTGCTGGTTTTGTGCTTTTCCCATCCCTCCTTTCAGGAAAACCTGGAATGCCAGCACATGGCTCCGAGTTCAGCAATCATCCAGCACCTTGCTCTGTGCCTACACCATCCTCTTGTAACTCCTAAATATTAATTTTTTTCCAGGGACAGTATTTAATATGGGTAATAACCCCTTGTTTTAGCTATTGAAAGCCCATTTATCACAACTTTATTAAACATGGAGAGCTAAGTGTGCCATTTTCGCCAAGTGCTTTCACTCGCTCGTGTTCTCTTTGTTGCCCCAAATGAATGAAATTAGAACAAACAATCTCCCAGTCATTTGTAATCAAGCGCTGATTAATGGACTTTGGTTTCACAGCCATTATTCATTCAGGAACACCTGATATCTTTCCCATAAACAAATCGTGTTTGTCCAAATTAAGAAATTAAATGAAGCATTTGATGAGTTTATGATTGACCCTTCCAACTCGGAGCCCATTAGTCAATGTCGTTATCATGCAAAACGGCCTGACTAATGTGCTGCCTGAATGTGCTGTGTGGATTTATTATGATTTCTGATTAATGCCTGCTGCAAGCCAAACCACGGGATTGTAATAATTCCTTGATTTTCATTTGAGCAGTCGCTGAAGATTTTCATCTGTGATGAAATGCATTCGTGTCCCATTAGATTTAGAGATGATTATGAGGTGTCGGCCGAATAAATCTTGGCGTGGAGCACAGGGTGCTTTGCAAGGACTTTTTCAGCCTTTTGCTGAGGCTGCTGCCTGTCAGGAACAGGGGGTTTTGGGTGGTTTAAGGGCAGTTCTCACACTCAGGCTTTTGCAAATATGGGATGTCACAGAGGCTGATAAAGAAAAGATCCCCACCCTGTTTTTATAAGGGAAACATTTGTCCTCATATTTAAGATTCTAATAGTAAAAATTTCTATTAAAACAGACTTTTTTCTTTCTTTTTTGTTGTTTACGCATCTTTATTCTATGAATATTTAATATCTGCGTTTTAAAAAGAATTTTCCTGGGGGTGTTTGGGATCTTCAGTGACTTTGGATTTTATACAATGCTTTCTGCTGAAATAACACTCTTGAAAAGCAGATGTTAACCTTCTGTAATAGTAAGTTTGAATACTCATCCAAAAGTGGATCAAGGAAGGTTCACACTGAATTAAATCTGCATCAAATGATTTGAGCCCTGTTGCCACCAGCCCATTAGAGAATTGCTCTGTGGTCCATTGGAAAGGGCAGAACGGTGTCGTTAGTAAAAGGCAACACTAATGAAAACTTGTGTCCTTTGCCATATCACTTGTATTGATCACCTCAGCAAGGAAAAAAGAAATGTTTCAAAACGCAGCTTATGTGAAAAATCAAATTAGGTGCTTTCATGGCAGATCCTCCCTTTAATTCCAGTTCTATTTCTCTTCTCTGTGGCTGCAGTGTGATTTATTATTGAAGATTTCTGAGCTGCTTTGTTTAAGCCATCCTGCATCCCCGTATGTTCTTAAAAAACCCACTAAAACTGTTTAATCAGAGTAGTTTCCTAAAGGTTTTGAGCATTTTGTGCTGCTGATCTTAAGCCCTTGGAGAGTTTGCTCTGAGAAATGGGAATGATTTTATGGCAGTGAGCCTCTTTGAGAGGAAATTGTGATTCTGCTGGACAGGGCTTGGAGCAGCCTGGGATGGTGGAAGGTGTCCCTGTCCCTGGCAGGGGTGGCACTGGGTTGGCTTTGAGGTCCTTTAAACCCAATTATTTTGGGATTCTCCCTCTCAGTGATGTGCCCTCTGCACTCTGGGTTTGCCTCTGTCCATTCCTGACTTGCAGCAGCGCTGCATTTGTGTCGGGGTTTTCTGCTCTCAAGTGTTGGTAAAGCTAAGGGGGAAAGGAAATGAGTTGTGGAAGAGTTGATGGAATTCCAGGCTGGTTTGGGTTGGAAGGACCTTCAATCCCATCCAGTGCCACCCCTGCCATGGCAGGGACACCTTCCACTGACCCAGGCTGCTCCAAGCCCTGTCCAGCCTGGCCTTGGACACTGCCAGGGATCCAGGGGCACCACAGCTTCTCTGGGCACCCTGTGCCAGCAGAATGACAAATACATTATTTTTATCAATCTTAATATTACCTTTCGACCTGTGAGAAAGGAGTGTGTGTTTGGAGGAGTGAATCCCCCACACCCAGTGCACCAAATAAATCAAAGATTACATTGCTCTGACTTTGTCTCTCAAGTGTCTCTGGTCCTGCTAGGGGTGAATCAAATCTACCATTCCCAAGTTCCCTCCAGTACGGACTGACTTTAAAAACTTCCTTCCCGGCATTTTTGTGGTGAAATCCCCATGTCCCTGTGTCCTTCCCCAGCATGGCTGTTCCCAGTAGGTCCCCAGTTGTCCCCAGTAGGTCCCCAGTTGTCCCCATCAGCCCTGCCTGGCTGCACCACCTCTGGGCTTTTCAGCTGTTGATTATTGACATTTTCTTCCAAAGCTCAGCCTCCTGCCAAACCAGGCCGTGCTCCCCAGCAGATAAATGTCCCCACTGAGCTGCTGGAGGTGATTATGTTTTTCTGCCACCAAAGAAACCCTAAAGCATCCTATTAGCAGGGCCTGAGCCTGGGAATAAAGGGCTCAATTACAGAGCACTCCCGTGACATTAATGGTGTCTTTATAACCTTTTTAACTTCTGCTTGCTCTGACAGAGCACCACAATCACAGCCATGGCTTTGCCCTTGGCTAGCAAAACCTCATTTGGAGAGGATAATAAGTATTTACTATTTAGATGGCCGGCAATAAAATTTCTCTGAATGAGATTTTACTGAGAAAATGCGAACTGATTGAATTACTTCCGTTAATGGACTGGGGAGACCTGTGATAACAGTTTGTGGGAGCAGCAAGGCTAATGTTTGGCCTTTTTCTTGCGCTTTTTCTGTTTTTTTTCTTTTGGTGTGAAAATACAAACTGATTCTTTTTCCAGGATTATATCATGGCGTTGTGTAATGAAATTATATCATGGAATCATTAGGGTTGAAAAAATCCTCCAAAACCATTGAGCCCAACCCTTAACCCAGCACTTCCACATTTCCCTGGAAAACTTCATCCAACTTTTCCATGCACCTCCTGTGATATTCTGCTCATCTTAAAAGTGGATAAAAATCTCAAATGTTGGCAGTCCTGCAGTTGCAAAGGGTGTTGGCAATTCCCAAATATTCTTTCAGAGAATTCCTGTCACCTGCCCTTAGGGTGCAGAAACACCTGGAATGGGATGTCAGTTGTGTCTTAAAAATAGATTTTTCTTGGAAATCCATGGAGCATCCACTCCCTCTCAAGGCATTGCAGAGCACAGCTGGGTTAACAGCTGGATGTGTGCCAGCAGAAGGGGTTTCCCAGGTGATGAGGAATATTTATGGGATTTAGGAGAAATTCCTTTTAAGGACAGGTATGAGAAATAGTTACTTAAATGGTTTTGGTTTCTTGTGTTTCTAAACAAATAAGCAGCTTGTGAGAGTGATCTGCAAACACTTATTTATTCTCTAAGATTTTCTAATTAAAACCAGCTGTTTATTATATAAACAAAATTATCCTGATACATGTTTTAAAGAATATTTCATGTTATGGCTGTACCCATGATGGATCTGCAGGAGAGCCAAGGACAAATTTTGGAAATCCACAAACGTGTGTCTATACCAGACCACCAGTTCCATTATTCTCATCCTTTCAGAGAATTCGATTTTGTTGCAGGGATAAAATTGATTGAAATGGGATCCACATTATCTTATTTTATGTTAAAATATTTCTGTGCTAGAGTATCTCACAATTTACAGCAATTTAGCCCTTCTCTCCCCTGGCATCGATGTGGACTTTTGTCTTTTTTTTTTCTGGAGTTTTTAATAATTTCAGGAAATCTGTTTTTGTGGCATTAGGGAGTGCCAGGGACACCCCCAAACTTCGTTAGTGCAGCTCTGCAAGAAGACACAGGATAATATTTCCTTCCCTTTTTAACCATCAGTCACTGTACGGAGCCAACAAATTCATAATCCCCTCTGTATTTGATTTTAAAAAAAATAAACCAAACCAACTTTTGCTTTCCCCAGTTCAATAACTCCCTAGAAATGTGCTTTTCTACAGTGTAGCTCATACAATCCTGCACGGCTTTATAAATTGAAATCCCACTTTTTTCGGACATTCCCGCCTGGATGACTGATGGCTGTGTGTATTTGCCATAAAATTTTAATTATGACAGAGTTATGAATCACTGCTCTCGCTGGTTGAAGTGTTAAAAAATGATGGGTTTGTTGTTTATTAAGCTTGGGAGGCTGGAGGAGGGAGATGGAGAAGGCTTTGGGCTGCGTGGATCCCCGAGCTGGATGTTTGCTCGGAGGAGCTGATTTCGGATTTGCCTTCCCTCCCTGCCCAGCCTGACAAATACTGGGAATTTTATGGGTTTAACGGAGCTGTGGGTGTCCTGCTGGGGGTTTGTAATCATTTCATCCCGAGGGAATTGGGCTTGGCTGTCACTGCAGGAATAGAGGAGCAGCCCTGCTCCTTCCCTCTGTGAGTGCAGGGCAATAAAACCAAGGTGTTCGCAGAGAAATGACAAATCTTTTAAAAATGTAACGGGGCTAGAACTAGAGTTGTGCAGAACTTTTAATGTGACGTGGTTTGTATTAGAAGTGTCAGATTTTGTTACCAACATCAGTGTGTTTAAACACAAAAATCCCCTTAGAACCATCACAACACTCTGTATTTCCCGTTTTTCCCCATTTTTTTTCCTAATTTTTAGGCAGCAAAAAAAAAATTTATTATAATTTCAGGACCAGCATCTCATTTTTCCTTCTCGTGTTCCTAAAATGTGAGGATGACACTATATTCTATATGCAATTATTCACATTTAAATCTTTTAGTCGCCAGCTAATGGGAAGAAACTTTTAGCAACAACATAAATAGTTCTTGGAAGTCAGACTGGATGGTCTTGAAGGGCTTTTCCAACCTTAATGATTCTGTTCGTTTGTTTTTAGTAAATTAGGCTTAATCGAAACTCAGGTTCGTTATTCATTTAAACTAATTTAATATTTTTGCTAGTCTCAGCAATAATAATAATAATGTTAATAGTGTTAATGATATTTTTATAAATGATTCAGTTGGTAACGAAGTAGTTAATGTTACTCTAACAAAGCAAAATACTAAAATAAAAAATACTAAATATCGAATACTAAAAAAAATTCAGTTTGCTGCTGTAAGGAATCAATGGTACTCCTAGGAAATGCAATGTAAAGCTGGGGTAAAATCAAACCATTGACGGCACTCTCCCCAGTTCCCTCCCTGCAAGCTCGGGATTTTCCGTTAGAAAGGAGGCTTAGGGATCAATATGAAGATCAGTTGATAACTGATCAGTGATATAATTGGAGTAATCAAACCCCTGCTTGGAGCAGGCCAGCTGCCAGGGAGAGGAGCAGAGAGTTCCCTGTGCTGTCCGTGGGACAATTCCCCAGTTCCCACCCTGCTCCTCCTGCCATCAGCTCCGGGCTGGGGCAGCAGAGGCTCCCCCAGGCTGCTGCTCAGCCCTTCCTCTCAGCGGGGATGTAAGGAAGGGATCATTAAAGGCTCCAGCCGCTCTCTGGGGCTGCCTGGGCATTGATCCTCCCGGAGACTGGAGGGATCGATGGGGGATGCAGGAGAGGCCCTGGAGAGCGGGAAGAGCGCTTGGAATGGAGCTCCAGGATACAGGCAGGCTGTGGAGCTGGACCTGGAGCTGAGCCGAGCCAGCACAGCCCCAGCCAGCAGGGCTTTATTGCTGCTCTTACCATGTGGGCTCCAACCTGCTTGGCCTGCTTACTATTGATCCAGGGCTCTTCAAAGGAGCAGAAATCCAGTAGTGGCAGAAAATAGGGATTAAAGCAGTTATATGGAGATTTTGGAGGTAGATATTACCCTGCTTGCAACATTTGTACAAATTATAAAAAACTTTTAATATTATTTCAGAAAGTGTTATGATGAAAGTTCGCTGAAAAAAGTCATGATTGTTTAAAAAGAATGTTTTTATAGAATCCCTAAATGGTTTGGGTTGGATGGGATGTTAAAGACCATCCAGTTCCACCCCCTGCCACCTTCTGGTGGATGTCCCTGGATCCCTAAAGTGTCCAAGGCCAGGCTGGACAGGGCTTGGAGCAGCCTGGGACAGTGGAAGGTGTCCCTGCCTTGGCAGGGGTGGCACTGGATGGATTTAAGTTCCTCCCAGCCCAAACCATTCCATGGTTCTATGCTTAGGTGACTGAGCAGTGCAATTAAGAGTGTGATTAACACAATCATTTGATCATTATAACAGACACCCAGCTGTCCCCTGGGTGCACATGCAGGTTCAGAACCAAGTTCCTTCTGATGGATGAAGGACAATGAGCCTCAACCTGTGCTCTGCTGCCAGTCCCACACCGTTTGATGCATTCCCTCTCCCCGTGGCTGAAACCACTAAACACTTCATCAGGTTTTAGTAGATCAAATTATTTCTGTTTTCTAAGAATGAGAGAAATGCCCTGTTGAAGTACTTTGCAGAGCACTCCCGTTCTAAGTTCAAGCTGGCTGGAAATGAAACCTAATTGGAGAAGTTTATGGAATTCCTGGTGTTGAATAAGGCTGCTTATTTATTACTTCGCTACAGCTTTATACAAATATATAGATGCACTTGTGTCTGAGGGAAAATTATGCTGTCCAGACTTACGAGAGCCAGTTGGAATCGCTCAAGGTTGCAGATGAGCACTGGAAATGCATGTGTATATTATCAGCTCCGTGCCCTTGGCGGTGACTTCCTCACTGATGACAAATCTTCCTTCACTCCTCTCCTGGAAATCAGTCCTTTGGTGGTTTTCCGCCTTGGATTTGTCTGTTTGCCCATTTCCTCTAATGGGCTCTACTCGAACTTTGGAAAACAAGCATTTATTTGAAATACATTAAGAAACGCAGCACTTCGGAGAAAATCTCTGATACCCCAAACTCCTTTCTGAATTATTTAAGCGCCGCTGCAGCGAGCTGTTTACTCAGGGCTGCTCAGCCTGGTGTGTAGTAGGGATGTAGTTCTCTTTTAATGCAGTTATTGAATTCCAACCCACAGAGCCTCTGGCTGGATTCCAGGAGCTCTCTGCTGCGCCGAGCGAAGATAAATTGTTTGTTTTCAGCAGCATTTCTTCATCTTCATCACTTAATCTGCAATGAAATTTTACAGCCAGCCGCTGAATATTTAAGCAATATATTTACCTCTTTTATCCTGGGGGAGTATTTAACAAGGCCGAGTACAGTAAATGATTACAGTAGTTAAGGATCCAATGGAGTTTCCCAGCCCTTTCTCCCTGGGATGAGCTCGGCGCTCTCGCAGCATTCCCGGGCTCATCCCAAGGCTGGGGAGTGTAATTGAGTGTGTGTTGGCATGGGCTGTAAGTCTTCCCCACACATCTTTCCTTGACACACACTCCCCCTTTTGGTGCCAGATGTCAAGTTCCTTTGGCTGCCTGTCTAACGATTCCGCAGTTAAATCTGTAAATCCCCCAAGTTTTCTGCCTCGTCTTTCCTGATTTTCCATTGCCCTGTGCCATATCTTGGTGAGTTAGCACTCCTTGCTGCTAACATTCTCTTTCATTAATGATGTCTTGGTGTTTATGACTTAGAGGGTTTTTAAAAAAAAACTTAAAAAAGTACTTTTGGATGATTTTTGTTGTCTGTTGCTTCACAAAGGTGTTCTCAATAACACTGTGGTCAAAGTGGGAAATGGTCATAAACAGGGTGAGCAAAGCTCCTTCTCCTTTCAAAAAATCCTCTAAAATGATCATAAACAGGGTGACCAAAGCTCCTTCTCCCTTCAGAATATCCACTAAATTGATCATAATCAGGGTGAGCAAAGCTCCTTCTCCCTTCAAGAAATCCTCTAAAACACTTCCTGATTCTTGCACCATTATTTGAATATTAATCGTGCTCCGTTCTCGATTAAGCGTGCTCCAACAGGAGCCACTTAGCCAGCTTTATTCCTTATGTTTTCCCTGCGGATGGTTTTGTTTGGGTGGAAAACACGAGCTGGCAATCCCCGGAGCCCTCCCGAGGTGCTGGGGGCTGCTTTGGCTGCTCTCAGAGCTGTTCCCTGTAATCAGCTGTGCGTGCTCCGTGCTTTATTGCTTCCTTTCCGTGGCCACACGAGTTGTCATCTGCTTGATTTTCACTTAACGTGGCGATTCCTGACGTTGGGAAATTGGCAGATGAAAGAAGGGCTCGTTTGGAATCGAAGTTTTGGGAGGGAATTTTTCAAGTTTGCTGACAGGCTGTCAGGCTGAATTCTGCCCTTACCCCAGAAAGAAAAGCTGACTGTCATTCCCAATCTACAGCCTGGAATGACAATTGTATTTGAGGCTCAGTGCCATTTTTTTCTCCCCAGAAATAATTTAAATAATTTTTAGTAGTGGTTATACTTTAAGCAAGTCAGTGTATTTTGAAGTAAAATGATTTATTTGTGAAATGCAGTGGAGGAGCTCTGAAGGTGTGTGGGTTGTACAACATCGAGGTGGTTCCTCATGCAGATGCAGTGGGTGATGGAGCTGAGTGGCTGGCAGAGTCCGTGATGTTCCTCATGGAATGTTTTCTGGGATGGGATGTAGGATGGCTGGAGGGCTGGGCTGAGCTCTGCTTACCCCAGGATGCAGAACCAAGGCTGTGCTTTGCTCCCAGATCCTCACAGGAAAGGGAGCACTGAAGTCACTGAGGAGGGAAAAAGCAGCCTAAAGTTACCTTTTAGAATTTGTGTGATTGAAAAGCATTTGTCCCACCAGGGCTGAAGGCCCATGGCAGGGACACCTTCCCCTATCCCAGGGTGCTCCAAGCCCTGTCCTGCCTGACCTCCCTCCTTCCACCTGCTCACCACATCATTGTCCTCTCCTTTCCCCATCCATGGTGTGCCAGGGGAAAGAAACAGCTCTGGAACAAATACTGCTTTGAGAACAATTTAAAGAAGTTGAATCAAATTGCAGTTTTTCATAGGGATCACTTCTTGGTGTTCCAGCTGAGGTGGAAATTATTCCTGAAGGATGTAGTAATAAATTCATTCTTTACTCCATCAATTTTTAAATACGGAATTTAATTTTTAGCTCCTAAAGGTTGCTGCCTCTTTTGGCTCAATAGTTTAGGGGAACGTTTCACTCCAGGCTGTCCTTACCCTTTCCTGAGCTCTTCACTCCTTGAGGAAGAGGAAACTCTTCCTTTCTCATCAGCTGGAGGAAATGGCCTCAAGTTACACTGGGGGAAGTTTAGATTAGATTTGAGGGGAAATTTCTTCACGGAAAAGGTGGTCAGGCATTGGCAGGAAGTGCTGGAGTCACCCATCCAAAGCCATGTGGATGTGGCACTTGGGGACATGGCTCGTGCTGGACCTGGCAGTGCTGGGGGAACTCTTGGACTTGATGATCTCAGAGGGCTTTTCCAACCCTCATGATTCCATGATTATTCCCACCTCTCTCCCCCTAAAGAAACTCACCTAGAAGGTGTCCTGGGAACACTTCCATTGGAATCACTGAATTATTCTGATTTCCTCTCCAAGACTAAATATCCGAGGAGACAAGAATCACATCCAATTCTGCTGTCTTCCCGAGCTGGGCTGCAGGTTGGAGGAGCAGATCTGAGGTGAAACATTACGTGATTAGAAGATGTCAGGGTGGGTAATGTACAGCCTTTTCTGGGATGGAAGCAAATCCTTGGACTATTTACCAGCAGCCTCTGCAGTGAGTCAGGAGCCACAGAAACAACTGAAGCCAATTAATCCTTAGTGTTAAACCTTATTTAGGTTGGATTTTTTTTCTCCAATGTGTGTTTGGAGGGGAAACTGGGAGAAAGAAAGAAATTAGGGATGCACTAAATAATGGATGAATGTACCTAGCCAAGATCTGCTGATTAAGTCTTCTTTAGGGTTATTATTATTAAAACTCAGGAGTGCCAGATCCTCAGCTGGAGTAAATGGGTTTGGCTCGGTTCAAGTGGTGGAATTGTTCCAGCTTGAATTCACTGAGGATCTGATCCCTGAGTCTGGAAAAGGAGGATTTTTGGGGAGGAGAGTGATGGGGGCTGTGAGAAGTTTGGTGATGGTAACACTGTTTTCCTGGTAATAGCAGGAAAAAAATGTAAATGACTATTCTTTTAAATTTCGTAATGAGATTCAAGGAACTACTTGATGTGATTTCATTAGATGGAAATGACTTTTCCTCCAAGTAGCTGAACTCCCTGCATGTATGAAGGGAATATGCATGGAAAATATGGTGGTTTATTTAATTTTGTGGATGATTGTCTCTTGCACCAGCATTTCTGCCATTCTTATCCAAAAAAAAAGCCTCGGTGGCCATCACATGTTCACTGGAAGGAAACAGCAATAAATAGATTTGATTTTGGAAATCTGTTTCCCACTCTGCTTCTCCACCAGGAGGGAAGTGGGCTGTAATTTCAGATGGCAGCGATTTCAAATCCAACGTGGGGTCTCGTTTGGCTGCATTTTAGAAATGTAGCAACAAATCAGATCTTGAAGCTGCTAATTGCTTAAAAAAAAAAAAACAACCCAACAATTTATTTCCATCGCAAAGGAAATGCACATCGTTCTCCAATACCTTAAAATACAGTGTTTGACCATCTAGGTTGGACTAAAAAAATACAGTTCTGAAATAACAATTTATTTTTAAAGTGGAACATTTTGGAAGGACTAAAAATAGCACCATGAAACAAGTTTTTTATATTCCTAATTGTTCTGACCATAGAATTAATTTCCCATTTAGAAGGAGGGCATGGCTTTTCCATCATTCTCCAGTACCAGAAAATCCAATGTTCAGTGTCCAATGGGCATTTGGAATGCCCACATTTACAGCTAAAGAATGGCTAAACAACCCAACAATTTATTTCCATAGCAAAGGAAATACACATCATTCTCCAATACCTTAAAATATAGTGTTTGACCATCTAGGTTGGACTAAAAAAATATATAGTTCTGAAATAACAATTTTTTTTTAAAGTGGAATATCTTGGAAGGACTAAAAATAACACCACGAAACCAGTTTTTTGTATTCCTAATTGTTCTGAACACAGAATTAATTTCCCAGTCACAGGAGGGCATGGCTTCTCCAATACCAGAAAAATCCAGTGTCCAACCATTTGCAGTGACCATTTACGGCTAAAGAACACAGCTCTGAAAAAACCACCTTTCTAACTGGGGTATCTTGGAAGGCCTAGAAACAACACCACGGAGCAAGTTTGTTCTATTCCTAATTGTTCTGACCACAGAATTAATTTCCCAGTCCGAGGGGGGGCACGGCTTTTTCATCACTCCCAGCCTCGGAATATTCAGCGTGTCACAGATGTTCATGAATAATGTCCATTTAGAAGCGTTGGCAGCGAGCTGGCGAGATGAATGAAATGTTGGGGGGATCTGACAGGCAGCACGCTGCTTTGTGATCATTCCAAAGTTCTAATAATCTCCCTCACCTTCCCTGCCTGCCTCTAATGAAAGAGAATAGGTGATTGCACCTCGGGCTATGTTCTGCGCCTAATGACTCCTCCAAAGGCGGATTTATGGAGAAAAAATTAACTTTGAATGAGGATTGAATTGGCCCTGACAGGCTGATAGACTGTGACACAGATTCTGTGGCAAAACAGACGTAGCCCTAATTGATTATCAATATTTTAAGCAAAGTGATGAAAATAAGCATTAAGTGATGAGAAAGGCAGTCTTAATACAGTAGGCAGTCACCGGGATCTGGGAAGTCTTTGGGGAGGTCGGCCCTGCTCACAGAATGGGATTTTAGCTGTCACTTCTTACCTTTCCCTTCCCAACACCTCTGTCCCTTCCCAGCCTCCCTTTCCCTGCCGGATTTCTGCCCAGCATGTTAATGTTCTGGCCAGGGATCAACGTGCTTCCCCTCTCTCCGGAGAAGTTGGATTTGGATTTAACCCGTTTGGGCTCAAGAGGAACTTGGGCTGCTCTGTGGGATTTGGGATGTTCTCTCTGTCCTGCTGGGCTTTCTCCCTGCCCTGTGCTGCTTCCATCCAGCAGGTGATCCACAAACTGCTGCCTGAAAATGGCAACAGTGAAAGAAACTGGGGAAAAATCGCCTGCTTGGTGGGAAAGGATTTATCCTCACGATGATCTTGGTTGTACCCAATGCAAACAACTTGGTTACACCAAATAATTACAAATATCTCAGTTACAGTTTAGAACAAGAGCAAGACAACCTCTGTGCTTTTTCAGTTAGGTTGCACATGACTGGATGTATCTTCTACCAAAAATACACTGAAGGTTTGGGAAAACCCTCATGGCCGTGAGCCAAATGCTCGTTAGCTGCACTGTAATATGACATTTATCCCAAAGTAAGGAATGCTTTCCAAAATGACTTAGGGAAGGGAATTGAGCAGGAATGCTGCTGAAGGGGTGAGAAATAACATCCCTGTGCCAGGAGGAATCAGGGGGATAATGTCTCCCTGCCAATGCTGGGGGTTTTCCCCCAAAAATGTGGAGAAACTTAAAATAGACAGATTTGGGTTTCCAGGGAATTTTTAAGTGTGGCTGGCAGGGCTGGGGAGGGGGCAATGAGCTCCTCCCCCACCACTGTGCTCAGGGCTCTCCAGCATCTGTCATTAAATCTGGTGTAATTAAATTATGGGATGGCAGCGTCAGAACTTCCCACGTTTGGGAATTGTGGTGTTTTAGGTGTAATTAGGGCTGATGGGAACTCTCAGGGCAGTGGGAGATTCCATGGTCATGGACATGATGGACTGGGCAAGTGGCCACCTGGATTCCATGGATTTATGGAATCACAGAATTCCATGGATTCATGGAACACAGAATCATGGATTCATAGAATCATGGATTTATGGAATCACAGAATTCCATGGACTCAAGGAATCACAGAATCATGGATTTATGGAATCACAGAATTCCATGGACTCAAGGAATCACAGAATCATGGATTTATAGAATCATACCCTCATTTAGGTTGGAAAAGCCCTCTAAGATAGGAAGACCTCCAAAAACATTTAATTTTGGGGGGAAATCTTTACCAAAGGCAAAAATATAGAAAACCAGCTTAAATCTGGATTGGTAAAAATGTGTGTGGTGTTGGCAATTCTCCTTTGGAGTTGACAATTCCTGGATCCTTGTGTTGCTGTCGAAGGAATTCTCTGAGCAAGTGGTTGTTTGGAGTTGGTGCTGGAATTTGTCGGCTGGATAACAGATAATTTTACACGTCAGCCTATGAATATTCAGCAGAGAGGATTTCCACAAGCCTCGATAAATTTAATATACCAGAGAAAAATAGCATGTAAATTAAACAGGGCCTTGTAAATTAGTAATGGATTCCACTTGTATTTTTATATGTGAGCTGACTGAATATTTTATAAGTGCAAAAATGTTTGTGTTTAAAAAAAACTGGTGAAGTCTTTCTGATGAGCACCGTGGCTGGTTGGCTGCATTTTAAATGGGACGTCCATGTGTGCTTTTTCAGTTTCTGTTCTTTCTTTTCCCCAAACACATCTTGTGTTTTCACCTCTGAGGAGCTGGAAAGTCCACAGCTATGTTGAATTAATTTATTTTTCCAGCCCTCTTGCGGTTTGCAGTTGTGGGTGTTCTGACACTCCTCTCATGTTAATTTTGATGGGAAAATGAAATCATCTCAGTGAAGGGCTGAGCCTTTTCCAAGCACCTTCCCTGCTTTTCCCATGCCCTGGGAGAGAACTCTTCCGTGAGCCTGAGCTCTTCCATGCTTCCAAAATGCCATTTCCATCCCCAAAACAGCCCCTGCCCTTTTTCTACCTCGGAATAATTCATGCTTTTCCAGGTTTCTCTTAATTAGCAGCCTTGCTTGGAATAATTTCACCTTGGCACAGTGTGAGGCTGGTCAGGATTAAAGCATCACTCGTCCATCATTGGGAATGACTCTCTGTTCCCAATCCTCAAGCACTTCCACCACCCCAGGGGTTCCCCAGAATCATGGAATTGTTTAGGTTGGAAAAGCCCTCTCAGACCTTGGAGTCCAACCTTCAAGTTGTAAAGATCCTTTAGTGTTGTTTGATTGCAGCTTGATTTGATCAAAATGAATCTCTTTTAGTGCTTTTAATGGAACTTGGGTGGTGAACGACAATCTATTCACTGGCATCATCATCACCATCATCACCATCATCACACCATCAAGGAGAAAGAGAAGAAGAAAAGGAGAAGGAGGAGAAGGTGGAAGAAGGAGAAGAAGAAGAAAGGAGGA
>VZRM01003607.1:519561-542061 GCA_013397955.1 Grantiella picta | reverse complement strand
ACCAAATTGGGTTTAAACCCCAGGAAATACTATTTGGCAAGAGGTTGGTGACAACCCTGGATCCCTGGCAGTGTCCAAGGCCAGGCTGGACAGGGCTTGGAGCAGCCTGGGACAGTGGAAGATGTCCCTGCCATGGCAGGGGTGGCACTGGGTGGATTTAAGGTCCTTCCAACCCAAACCTTTCCTTGATTTTGTGATCTGATAGGATAAATGACACTAATTCTAATTCTTACTTTCTTCTTCTTTCCAGCTAAAGCAGACGAAGCACTGAAGGCCAAGGAGAGAAGTGAAGAAGAAGCCAAGAGAAGAAAGGAAGAAGGTGAGGAATTTCCTTTTATTCCTGAACAAACTAAACCCAGTGAGTCAGAAATGATTATTTTTAGGGATCTGAGCTCCAATGGGGCTCTGGGATGTTCCTCCCTGGGCAGCTGAGTGTTGATTTGTCAGAGTGCTGGGTGTGTGGGGTGCTGGTGGAATTTGGAGATGGAATTTGGAGATGGAATTTGGTGATGGAATTTGGAGTTCGAATTTGGTGATGGAATTTGGAGATGGAATTTGGAGATGGAATTTGGTGTCCCTGGCAGGAGCAGAGCTCTTCCTTTGCACTCCAGCAGGTGCAATAATTAAATCAGATTTCAGTGGCAGGGAGGGATGGGAAGAGATATTTCCCAGGAGCCTCAAACCCTCACTGGAGCTGTGTGGATCTGGATGAGCTTTCAGCTCCTTTCCTACCCAAACCATCCTGGGATTCCATGATTTATTTACAAGAGGTAACTCAGGAAAATTCCTCATTTTTGACACCATGGCTGCTGTGGATTTCGTTCATAGTTGAAATGTTCTGATCATTAGTTGGTTTTACTTTGGACCTGTGGGATGCTGAGAGGAATTCATTGGTACTCCCAGCTCATCCTGCTTGGAGGATTCTTGTGATGCTAAAGAAGGAAATTCCAGTGGAAAAGTGGGATAGCCCAGACATGGAAGGGGGAAAGGGACACTAATTCTGGCCGGAAAAAGGACCAAACTGCCATCTGTGCCCCCTCCCCACTGGATTCCTGGATTTGGGAGCCTTTGGGGCCAAGGGGATCCTTTCCACCTGCAGGAATCACCCAGCCAGGCTCCCCCAGAGCCCAGGCATTTTGGGATGAGCTGCTTGGGTCCCACTGGCACCAATTTGCAGCACATGTTTGGAAAAAAGCGTGATTTTTTTGTCCTTCCATGCCATTGTGAGTGGCACATGTGCTTGCAATTGCTGTGCCTGCAGGGTTTGGGGAGGGAAGGAAAAAGGGGAAGTTCATGACTTGGGAACAATGGCAATTCCCAGGGAAACAGGGAGGAAAACTTCTTTACAATTTATTAATAAGCCATGAAAACCATCCTGGGGTGGCTTGGAAGGGTTGTAAGGACATTACAGTGTTTGAAAATGAAAATTTTTCCTGAATAGCTCAAATTCATCCATTTGCTGAGGAGCTGGCTCCCAATTAGGAATAAATGAGTTCATTCTCACTGGAAAATACAAAGTATTATTAAATTGTGTACAAAGCTTTAAGCATTCCAAGACATCCAGAGGAATTGCACACTGGGAAATTCCACTTTTTGTTAAGTTTGTGTCCCAAATGGATTTAAAATTCTGGTTTTAGGTAGGTTTAGGTCCTGTATGGATTTAAAGTTCCAGCTTTAGGTAGGTTTATGCCCCATATGGATTTAAAATTCCAGCTTTAGGTAGGTTTAGTTCGCAAATGGATTTAAAATTCCAGTGCCACGTCCAGTCATCGGAATTAAATTCAATTGAATTAAATCATTAAAAATAATTTCTAAATCACGATTTCAAAAGAATTTTGATTTCTCTCATATTCCTCCTTCTATTTCCTTAACTGGAGCTCTCCGAAAGGAAATTCCAGCCTCCTTTCCCCAGGAGCTGCAATAAAAATGATTACACAAATAAAACAACCCTTGCCCAACCCATAAAAACTGCTTATTCCCCACCCCACAGCGAGGCTGCCTTAACATTCCTTTTATTGTCTTTTTATTGCCAAATCAGGTGTGAGATTAGACGTTGGATGTTCCATGTAATCTGCTCGGAAATCAAATTATTTGACCTCCAAGCCCAGCTCTGCCCCTTCCCGCTGGTTTCCTGTTCAATATGCAGCATTTCCCCTGCATGAATAAAAATTGAGGACAAATTAGAATCTACAGACAGCTGACCCCAGCTCCAGATTAGAGACTGGGGGCTTGTGCTGGTTTAAATGTTTTAATTACCACAGTCCCTCCAGCCCGCTGAAGGACACACAGCAAAATGCTGATTTTTTTTTTCTTCTTCTCTTTTTTTTTTAAAGTGACAAAAAAGCAAAGAAAAGAAAGAAAAAGGCTCCCCCCGCCTCATTTGAATTTTTCAGTTTGATTACATTTGCACTTCCATTGGAGCTATGCTAATTTGCTGCATGAAATTAGGTTTATTAACAAAAAAAAACTGCTACTTTTCCAGGAGTGTTTTCAGTGGTTGGATTTTCATGCTTTGGGTTTTGTTTACTTGCTTTGGGTCTGCCTGAGAAGTGACAAAACCTGAAGGCGATTTTGCCATCAAACTTGGCTTTCACTCCAGGGAAATTCCAGCTGGGGAAAATTGGAATAAAAACAGTGATGGCAAAATTGGAGCACTTTGGATGATATTAGGGAGAGATCTTGGGCTCGTTTCTCTTAGTCAACCACGAATAATAACATTTTTAAATATTCAGTTTCAAATCCATCAGAGCAGAGCGCTGTGTGGGGAGGAGGAGCTGGGGATGCTCTTGGCTGCGGCCAGAAAAGCGGGAAAAGAAGTCGTTCCAGAATACAGCAGAATACCAAACTACAAATTTTTGGCAATCAATCAATCAATCAATCAGTTATCAATGGGTGGATCGATGGCAGGGTGGTGCTGGCTGGGGAGGTTGTTATCCCAGCATTTTTATCCCACTATTTCCATTTTCCTGCCCCAGCGTTGAATTGATTAGTTGTGCTCCCCGGGAAGCACTGCAACATTTCCCTGTACTCGGGGGAAATAAATTTGGCAGCAAATCAGCATGAGTAGATTTAATTATCACTCGGAGACCTTTCCCTTTCTTCCCATAGTGATCCCGAAATTCCGCGCCTTTCCCCGGAATCCGCCGAGCTCCTCTCCCCAATCCCTCCCTCCTCGCCCTGATAAGCCAAGCAATTACTGCTTTATTGATTTTTCATCAGGGCAAATTTCCAGCTGATTTTTTTTTTTTTTTAATATTTTTGATTAAGGGTTTCCCGTCGGTTTAGTCCCGGAGAGCTCGGCGGCAGAATCCAATATCCTGAGGTCAACCTCTGCAGGGAGATAATCCGGAGTGTTGGCCACGTGTGAGGGAGAGGAAGCAGGGCTACAAATGGGAGGGGATATCTGTGGAGACAGTTTAATTTGTTCCATTTAGATGAACAAGGCGTGTGGCACATGGCTTGGAAAATATCATTTTTGAATCGGCTGGGAAATGAGGCTCACGTGGGCAGCAGGAGGGAGGGCTGGCAGACAGGGAATAACCCCACTGCTGAGGGCTCAGTCCCTGCTCTACTCAGCTCTGAGAAAAGAGCTAAAAAAAGCTAAAAAATGCTAGAAAAAGCTAGAAAAGCTTTTGCTAAAAAAGGTTGAATTCTTGAAGTTTTCAGGTCGCCTCCGACCCAAACCGTTCGGTGATTTTGAGGGATGTGGGGTCACAGAACAAGGTTAGAGCACACCAGAAAACCTGGAGGACTCAACTTGTAGAAAACCCCTGAATTATAAACTCTATAAACCTCAATGAAAAGTTTTCTTTTTTAATATCCATCTTTAACCCGCTGGCTAGGAGTTCTCACATGAAGAATCTTATCCATATAAACTCTGTGAAGCCAAATTAAAAGTTGGGGTTTTTTTTAATATTCCTCTTTACCCTGCTGGCCAGGAGTTCTCACATCTCACAAGAATCTTATCCATATAAACTCTGTGAAGCCAAATTAAAAGTTTTATTTTTTAATATCCATCTTTAACCCGCTGGCTAGGAGTTCTCACATGAAGAATCTTATCCATATAAACTCTGTAAACTCTGTCAAGCCAAATTAGAAGTTTTATTTTTCAATACCCACCTTTAACCTGCTGGCCAGGAGCTCTCAAATGAAGAATCTTTATCCATGGCCAGCACAGAACATCCTGAGCTGGAAGGATCATCCAGTCCAAGCCCTGCCCAGCCCAGGACACCCCAAACCGCTGATTTCCCTTCCCACTTCCTTCAGAGAGAGTTCTGAGCCTTTCCCTGGTGTAATGGACGTGAAAGCCACAGGTTGGATGTGCCAGGGGAAGATTTGCTGGGGTGAGGTCAGGCAGTGAGCTGTAATAAGTTAGAGTGCTTTACTCAGCCCTAGATTGGGATGCCCTCGAGTTCATCACTTACTGCCTGAGGTCATCATTTATCTGCAGTAAATTTTCCCGAAGTTCATTGTGGTGGCAAAGACCAAATTCAATTTGTTTAACCCCTGAATTATTTAATACAGATCCTACATTTATATAAATGTGTGGATTGGTTTTTGCTGCCTGTTTAAAGGTGGAATTTCCAGGTTTTCCCCATTTTTGCCTGGATGGTGGCAGGTTTGGAGCTCCACCCCGGCTGTCCCTGGTGTGCCAGTGTCACTTCATTAGGCTGCTACCAACACCTGGTGTTGTGCTGCTGCTCCCACGAGGCTGCTCCAGCATCTGGCACTGCCTGTGATCTTCTTTTCTCTCTGTTTAATCTTTATATTGATGGCTTGGAATTAAAAGGGGGCAGGAGCAAATCAAGGGGAGAATCAAAAATAAAAAATGCCCAGTTTCGGTGCGGTGGCAGAGTGAGGTTCGTTAGGAAGAGCAGGCACAGGATGCTAATGAGAAATGGGGAGGATTACAGGAATTTGGGGTTTTGGTCACTCTCTGTGTCCAGAGCTGAGGGAGAGGGAATTGGAAAGGGGATCGATGGTCCCCCATGGATAATGGCTGCTGGAGGAATCAATTCCAGGCTTTTTATTAAAGCTGCTGTAATTAATAATCACTTGGAAATGTGTTCCTTAAATTCCACCCTGCTTTGTGCTGCCCATCCTCTCCTGCCCTTTGTATTCCAGACTTCCCTCTTGTGCTTCCCTGAAGAGCTCCCAATCCTGGTGTCCTGTTGATATTCCAAGGGCTGGAGAGCTGGGAATGTTCACCTGGAGAAGAGAAGGATCCAGGGAGATCTCAGAGCCTAAAGGAGCTCCAGGAGAGCTGCAGAGGGACTGGGGACAAGGGATGGAGGGACAGGACACAGGGAATGGCTTCCCACTGCCAGAGGGCAGGGAGAGATGGGAGACTGGGAATTAGGAATTCCTGGCTGGGATGGAATTCCCAGAGAAGCTGTGCTGCCCCTGGAATGTCCAAGGCCAGGCTGGATCATCCTGGGACAGTGGAAGTTGCCCTGCCCTGGCAGGAGTGGCACTGGATGAGCTTGGAGGTCCTTCCAGCCCATACCATTCTGTGAATCTTTGATAAATATCAAAATAGATCTGAGTGATTTTATTTTAGCAATCCCAGCTGGTGTCATTGAAGTTTTACTGTTCCACAAGTGAATCAGGGAAATCTATAATCTCCCTAACAGGGAAATCAATGATTTTTTTTTTTACAAATTAAACGTCTTGAAATAGTCTTCAAATTTCAAGATAGGAAACAAATCTGATTTCTGTACTTCATTAATGTTGTGTGTTTTCCTGTCATCTCTGTGGCATTTATTTGTGCTAAAGGAGAAGTCACTTAAGGGAATGGGATTGTAAAGCCATCATGGAATTGGTTATCGGACTTCAGTCAGTGGAGACACAAATTTATAGTTGTGTATTGAAAAGCTGTTTCTAAAGGGAAAATAAACAGGGATGTATGGGAAATAAACAGGGGGGTATGGGGGAAATAGACAGGGATTTATGGGGAAAATAAATCGGGGAGTGTGGGGAATAAATAGGGATGTGTGGGGAAAATAAACAGGGATGTATGGAACAAAACTCCAGATCCATTTGTTTAAACCACAATCCCTGGTGTGGAGTCTTTTATTTGGATAAGGAATGGGTTTTTGTGGATCTGGGCCCTGTGAACAGCACACAGGTACTGCCAGAGGGTGTTTATCTGGGAATCTGTGGGATGAGCATGAGGCTTCACTGGGAATTGTTTCACTTGGCTGGCTAAGGCCTGGATAAAATGGGAATTCACAGGTTGATCATATTTGATTGCTGCTGGGCAGACCCTGAGCTGGAGGGAGTGACTTTATTCCATATCCCAGCTAAAGGCCTGGCCCAGGAAAGAAGCAGAAAAATAGTTCAAACCAAGCAGCATTTTCCTAATGTCCATTATTTCCTTTTCTCTGCAAGCACTCCGAGGTGTTTGAGGGCAGCCAGGGGTGGCTGTGGCTGCTGTGCTTTCCCTGGTGAGCTCCCCAGGATCAACCCATGCAGTGGGAATAAAAGGCTGGAAGTTCCTGCCTGGGGCACTGTGTGTGAGCAGGAATCCCATGGAGTTTGGGATCCCCTGGGATCTGCAGGGATTACCCCACAGTGGGACAGGCAGCAGGGAAAGGACAGTGCCAGCAGCACTGTGTGAAGTGCCAGCGCCAAGTGATCCGTGGAAAAGCTGGAGATCCTCCAGGGTGCAGCCCTGCTGTCCTGCACGGCTTTTTTCCACTCCAACACCCCAAATTTTCCCTCTATCCAATGCACAATCCCATTTTCCTGTCATCTCCCTGCTGCTGGATCCTGGGATCTGACAGCAAAAGCAGGAATTCTCGCTCTGCCTGTGTCAGTGTGGATTCAACACTTTGATTTGTGGACAAATCACTCAATAGGAAATATCTTTGTGGGATCCACCCTGGCGACTCTGCACCTCCAGCACAGAGGTTATTTGGGATGGAGCTGTGGAGAAGATAGAAGCAGTAATTGCCTTTAAGATCAGAGCACAAAGCATTACCTTGGATTTTACAAGGCCAGCGAGCAACAAAAGAGCAGTAATTTATGAGCTCAGCGTAAAAGAAGAGCATAATTGCATTAAAAATTAATGCTAATGAACACTAAAATGGGGAAGGTGGTTATGATGAAAGTTTGGATTCATCTTCCCCGGGTTGAGTGATGGCTGGTGCCTTGATTAATGGCTTAATTTCTATCAATTAGCGGGGAGAAATCTCCACTGAGCCAAGGGTAAATTGAGCATTGAATTACAGCCCTGGCTTTGTGTGCCCAGGAAGGAGCTCTGGTGTCGGCGTGGTGACAAACCTGGCCTGGCAGAAAATCCAGCAGAACTCGCTGGCTCCACCCCTCTGGTGGCTGAGCGGGGATTCTGCCCAGGATGATCTCCAAAATCGCCCAAAAAGCCCCAAAATGGGGATGCAGGGGTGTGAGGAGGGCAGCAGTGCAGGCAGCCTCCAGAAATTTAACCTGCAGAAAGTTTAGTTTAAGGTTCTTCACTGTTCTGAAATTAAAGTTCTTCAATTTAAAGTTCTTCAATATTCTAAAATTAAAGGTTCTTAAATTTAAGGTTCTTCAATGTTCTGAAATTAAAGTTCTTCAATTTAAGGTTCTTCAGTATTCTAAAATTAAAGGTTGTTAAAGTTCTAAACTTCAGAGCTCACTTGCTGAACTTCCCCCTCCTGTTTCCTGCTACATTTTGTACCTAATGCTCCCAGGTTTTGACAGGAAAGCTGATAGTGTCCAGGCTTGGTTTAAAATCCGATAAAATGAGGTTATTATCACTGGAAGATGTTAAAACAGCAAACTCAGTCTGTTTGATAGGCTGGTACTCTAGCACTCTCTGTGGAATTCTCTCTAGTAAGTACCACAGTACTCACAAAATGCTGTTTTAATCCACTTTCATAACCTCACTTTCACCGGATATTAAAACAAGCCTGGACAAAGTTTTTCTTGTCGATTTGGATTTTTCCAACAGAATTGTAAATCCTGTGTCCTCCCTTTAGTAAGGAAGTGCTGGAATACCCCCAGCTTGCTACTTTAATATGTTATAATTGCATTTTTCAAATGTTTTCAATGAATTTGGGAGCACACGAATGAACAGGCAGAACTCTTTTTGCCCACAGTTTCTCTTTTTGGAGTGTGTTTGTGAGATTGCAGCTGGGAAAAGTTCTTTCCCTGGGAATGCCAGCAGATGGGAAAGAGTGTGGCCAATGTCAGAGCAGAGATTTCCCAGAGCTCAGGGACTGGGAAACAGCATGGGAATGGGAAGATTTATCCTGGCTGAGCTCTGGAGGGATGCTGGCTGGAAGCTGATCCCAAAATCTGGGATGTCCTGGATGGATCCTGCAGGGATTGTGCTCAGAGCATCCTCAGCTGCCAGCGCTGTTCAGCGAGGTGGTGCCTCCCTCTAACGGCAGCTGGAGCGGGAATGGAGCAGCAGGATAGCCCGGGAAAGAAATAGCCCGGGAAAGAAATATCCCGGGAAATAAATAGCCCAGGAAAGAAATATCCTGGGAAATAAATAGCCCAGGAAATAAATATCCCGGGAAATAAATATCCAAGGAAAGAAATATCCCAGGAATTATCCCAGGAAATATCCCAGGAAATATCCCAGGAAAGAAATATCCCAGGAAATATCCCAGGAAATAAATATCCCAGGAAATATCCCAGGAAATAACCTAGGAGTTATCCCAGGAATTATCGCAGGAATTATCCCAGGAAATAACCTAGGAGTTATCCCAGGAATTATCGCAGGAAATATCCCAGGAAATAACCTAGGAGTTATCCCAGGAATTATCCCCGGCTAGCCCCTGCAGGCTGGGCACAGCAGCAGGGATTGCAGTGCTGGAATGCTGCACTCCCAGCTTGCAGCAATGGGAATTTCTGGGCGATTCCCTGTGGGTTTTGGGAGCTCTCACCTCTGGAATGGCTCTGGAGATTCTCCAGGCAGCTCCTGGAATTCCAGCACTGGGAAGGGAAGGGAATGAGGACTCTGGGATCCCACAGGATCAGGGTTGGGACAGCTGAGCATCTCCTGCTCTCTGAAAGGATTTGCGGCAGGAAAATCCCCTAAAATCCAGAGCCCCAAGTTTGCTGAAGTCCTGAGGTGAATTCCACCCGTCCTGCTGGGTTTTTCCTATTTTCCCAGTGCTTCCCTTCTGGTTGATACAAAATCCAGGATCTCCCTCAACGCAGGAGTTTTTTATCTCTCCCACTGCAAATTCTCATGGGAAAATTCCATTTTTTTTTTCTTTAATTTGTCTGTTTGGGCAGCCTGAGTAAAACTGGGATTAATTGAAAATCCTGGGATGTGTGGAAACACAGCTGTGTTGGAAAACACAAACTGCTGAAAAGCAGCTGGATAAAAATATCACTTCCAATAACCCCAAATCAAATGGGATCAAAGGGGAAATATTTTCTGCTGCAGTTGTTTGTTTCGTCTGAGATCTGGGGGTGTTTCCTTCTTTTAATCCTCAACTCAAAAGAGCAGGGAAAAAGAGCAACTTTTTGTCTGTATTTCAAAGCATTTTGTGGCAAATGTGTTCTATTTTAAAAGGAAATTAACCCCCTGAAATCTAATTAGCGAAATAGGAAGAAACAGGCTCTGAGGTTTATTGTCATTTCTTTTAATTCTGGAGTTAGACCTGCTTGGGAAAAATCTCTTTAAATTCATGCTCAGGATTATGGATGAGCAACAAATCCGTAAAAATGTACACCCAAAGATTAGCCAAGAAATGTTTAAAATACGGTTTTATTTAATGGATCATTCACAAGGTATTATTGGTCATTTAATGCTTCTCTTTCATTGATGTTAAAACTCTGAGTGGGCTAAATTTTGTGTTTAAAAATCAGCAAAGAAATGGGAATATTTTAGGCAGAGCTCGCAGGGAAGTTACTTTTCCTTTTATCTGATTTGTAGAGTCATAGAATTCTCTGATTCTTTCACTTTTATCTGATTTTCTGCTGTTTCTAATCATCGTGTCTGTGGTATTTTGGGGTGGCATTGCAAGAATTCCTGCACATTTTAGTTCTAAAGTGAATTTCACATTATTGCTGATCCAGCCTCACTCCCTATGAATTTACAGCCATGAAAGAAGTGTTTCTATATTTATACAGAGCTATAAATAGATGTAAATAGAGACCTGTGAAACATGGAATTATCCCTGAAGGATGATATTCCCAGTTAAATTGGGAATAACAGGGTGCTGTGCTGCAGCTGGAATCACCTTTTTATTCAAAACCACCCCAGATCCAACATTTAGCTCCTTTTCTCCACCCTGACAGGGTAAAAACACTCACCACGCACTGAGTTAGTATTGATTTTTTTTTTTTTTGGTCTGAAGCCTCTTAGCTTTCCGACTCCATTATTTTTGATTTTCCTATGAAATACATATCCTCCCCCCTGACAGCTGACAAACACCAGCTGCAGGTCGCTTTATCTCCCAATAATGTGTTTGTCAAAGCTGCCCTGCACTAATGGGCTCTGCTTCCTCCACTCCATTTCCCTGCTAATGTCCCTGATGTCACTGGCAGCACTCAGGGATTCCTGCCCCTTTCCCAGGCTGTCATTCCCAGCAGTTTCTGTAGGATCTGTCTGGGATCCTGGAGCTGCCTGGGATTTGGGCAAATTGGGGTTGAAATTCCCTTTCCCTTTGCTTTGCTTTCAATCAGCATCCTTTATTTATTTATCCCTCAGTCCAGGTGGATCCCAAACCTCCATGAATTCTGATTCTCTCTCTCCCCAGCAGGGCATTGGGGTGTTTGATTTAGCCAAAAAAATCCTTAGGAATCTTAGTTTTACAGGAGATCCTTTAAAACTAAATCCTTGGTTTGAAGGGAGATTTCAGCACCAAAGCAGCAGAACTTCCAAACACGAGTTTAAATGTAGCAAATAATTTTTTTCCTTCCAAATCACCAAAAAAATCAGGATTGAAGTTGTACTTCTGGGCTTTAGTGCAGCTCTTGCCAGCTTGGAATTATGGAATGGTTTGGGATGGAAGGACCTTAAATCCCATCCAGTGCCACATCTGTGCCCTGGGGACACCTTCCACTGTCCCAGGCTGATCCAAGCTCTGGCTTTGGACATTCCAGGGATCCAGGGGCATCACAGCTTCTCTGGGAATTCCATCCCAGCCCTTCCCACCCTCCCAGCCAGGAATTCCTTCCCAAAATCCCATCAAATCCTCTTCTCTATCACTCTGAGTCCATTCCCTGTGTCCTGTCCCTCCCTCCTTGTCCCCAGTCCCTCTGCAGCTCTCCTGCAGGCCCTGGCAGGCTCTGAGCTCTCCCTGGATCCTTCAGTTCCCAGTTATCCCACAAATCCTTGGGAATGTTCCCAACAATGGTCTCACTGCTGTTATTTCCACTCACAGTTTTCCCTTCCGGCAGAGGACTTTGGGCTGCACTGCACGAGCAGTTCTTCCTGGGATGGCCCAAAATCTCCTCCTGGCACCCATTAGGGAAATCCCAGGATCACAAATCCCAGGAATTCCCTAATCCCAGGAATTCCCTAATCCCTGCTCTCCACCTTCCCCCTGCAGACCAAGCCACCCTCATCGACCAGGTGAAGAGAGTGAAGGAGATCGAAGCCATCGAGAGTGACATCTTCGTCCCACAGAGCTTCAGGTCCAGCAAAGAAGTCAAAAAGGTACTTCTTCTTTCCCAAAAGGTTCATTTTTATTCCCAAAAGGTCCATTTTCCTTCCAAAACCTTCCATTTTCTTTCCAAAAGGTACATTTTCCTCCTAAAAAAGTACATTTTGCTTCCCAAAAGGTCCATTTTCCTTCCCAAAAGGTCCATTTTCCTTCCAAAAAGGTATATTTTCCTTCCAAAAAGGTCCATTTTCCTTCCTAAAACATCCATTTTCCTTCCAGAAGGTACATTTTGCTTCCAAAAAGGTTCATTTTCCTTCCCAAAAGGTCCATTTTCCTTCCAAAAACATCCATTTTCCTTCCAAAAACCTCCATTTTCCTTCCAAAAGCTACATTTCCCTTCCAAAAAGGTCCATTTTCCTTCCAAAAAGGTCCATTTTCAATCCCTTTCTTGCTGCATTATCCTCTCAGAGCCAGGAGGAAGCTGCACTGTTAGGGATTTTCCATTGATGAAAGAGCATCGACATTGACAACCTGAAATCCACCTGCAATCCCACCAAGGGCTCCCCTGTGCCTCAGGGAATACATTTAAATGTGACAGAATTTAAGGAAATCACCCTGTTTGAAGACTTTTTTTTAGGAGGAGCAGAGGAATTAAAATCCCCAGGTGAACAGGCATTTACTTAGTAATGAAAGTGGAGATATTTTTAATATTGCTTAACTAAAGCCAGACTTTAGGTTTGTATTTATTCCCTGAAAAGAAGCAGGAATGTGCAATTTATTGCCTTTCCAGCTAAGTTCTGGATCAAGATATTGCCACATTTTGGGATAAAACACTGAAATTTTGTGTGTTTATTTATTTTTTAGTCAGCAGAACCTCCTGAACTCCAGCATGAGGCTGTGAATGTGGGAGCAGGAACCACTGAGGCTGCTGCTCCTGAGAAAGAACCTGCAGCTGCCAGCATTCCCACTGCCATCAAATACCAGGATGACAACTCCTTAGCACATCCCAATGTAAGTGTGGGGATTTTTATCAATTTTTAGCTTTAGAACATCTCCTGGAATGAGGGCAGAGCCAGGGTTATCCAGCAGCCTTTGCTGTGCTGCTGCTCACCAAATCCCTGCTCTGGATCTCACTCGTTCCCCCTTCCAGAAGAACAATCCCACTGGAAATTCACCAGCAGTTTTGCAGTTGTTAAAAAAAAAAAAAAAAAAATTATAGAAAATAGAGTCAATGTAACCCAGGGGAATTTAAGATCCTCTCCCATAAAAATTCAGGACAAGCTGCTTGTGGTTTCTGTAGTTGGGCACCTGGTGGAAAACTCAGAACTTGCCCATTTTGCCAGCTTGCAAAGTTTTAAATGCAGGACAGACTTAGGATAATTTAAAATCATTGTGGCTAAACTTAAGGAAATCCTTTGGGAGAGCTTTAGCTGGAAATAAAAGGATTTACAGTGAATTTTTTAAAAATTAGCAAATTGCAGTGAAGAAACGAATGTGGGTTCTGTCCAATGGCCAGAGACCAAGGTGTGCAATGATGAACTTCATGGAGTCTTGGCTTTCCAATGATTGGGATCTTCAAGATCCTCCCAGGCCAAACTATTTCAGGATTCCGTGAAAAATCTCTGCTTTTATTGATGTTTTTAGATCCCCTTTAACTTCTAAAGTTCACTTTTACCCCTCTGAGCTTTTCCTTTGGGCACTGGCATAGCGGTGGGTTGTTCAGAGAGCTGTGGAGGTGCTGAGCTGTGCCAATTCTCTCCCTGTGCCCAGCTGTTCATCGAGAAGGCAGCAGCAGAGGACAGATGGTTCCAGAGGTTGGTTGCTCTCCGCCAGGAAAGGCTGATGGGAAGCCCTGTGGCCTGACAGCTCCAGCACCATGCCAGGCCACTGCCCAGCTGGAATTGCTGCCAGTCAGTTGGGCTGGTTGTGTCTTGGAGGGGATTTTAATGAGCTCTGCACACAGGGAGGGTTTCACCTGAGTAACAGGAATATCATGGCTTGGCTCAGCTGAAGTTCTGTCTGGTTCACCTGAACAACCAGGAATGTTCTGCTTTGGTTCACCTGAATAACAGGAATATTCTGGTCTGGTTCACCTAAACAACCAGGAATATTCTGTTCTGGTTCAGCTGAACAAGCAGGAATATTCTGTTTTGGTTCAGCTGAATAACCAGGAATGTTCTGTCCTGGTTCACCTAAACAACCAGGAACATTTTGTCCTACTTCACCTGAATAACCAGGAATATTCTACCCTGCCTCACCTGAATATCCAGGGATGTTCTTTCCTGGCTCTCTCCAAACTCAGCACTGGGGATGGGATGGGCAGGGCAGCAGAGCCAGGGGCATTTCCTGGTTTTGGAGGGAATTCCTCAGGTGGAAAACACCCATGAAACACAATTTTATACCTCCCAATCCAAAAGGTTTTTCAGAAGCAGGTGGGATTTGGGAGATAAATGGGAAACTGAGATTTCTGAGATTCAGCAGTGCCATCCCAGGGCAATCCCTGTCTGCAGCTGGGATGGATCCAGGGAGGAGAGCACTGTTACTCCTTTTTCCTTCCTTCTGTGGAATCCTGGATAGCTACGGGCAAATCCTGCCTGAGGGAATCTGCTCTGTGCTCATCCATCTGCTCCCAGCTCCTCACTTTGGGTGGAAAAATGCTCAGTCTGGAACATCTGCCACTGCTGCAGCTCCAAAGGGGGAATTTTATCAAGCTGAAAACTTCTATAATTACCAAATTCTGTAATTCTCACCCAACTGGTTCTGTACAGGGATTATTCCCAGCCCAGGAGTTCCCTTTGGCTAGGTGAGACTTTGAAATAATGAAAAAATGATTTTCAAATAATGAAAGATTCATCTGAACATCTGAATTGATCCTGAATAAACTTCCACACAAATCTACCCATCGTCCACCTGAGTGCAGGAGATCAACCAAATCCAATCAAATAATACAAAAGTATTGTTGCAGCAAAGCTGGGAGGAAATTGTTCCATCAGGAGGGGAGGAACGTCCCTGGAACTCACCTGCAGCAGAATTCCCTTGGGAGAAATGCTGCTTTTTGGGATGATTTCTCCTGGTTCTCAGATCTGTGGTGATAAAAACCAGAGGCTGACTCTGGAAACGGACTTGGCTTGTCTGACTTTTTATTTTAGATGTAAAAGGACAATTGTGTGAAATTTGCAGCATTTTTACTTCCTTTATGAAGTGCTAGTTTGACTTTATCCTGCATTAAAGTATTCCAAGGCCTTGCCTGTGGGGAAAAAAATTGTTTTCCTTATTTCCTTTCAGCATTTTCAAATGGTAAATATTTGTCATTGTTGCGTTTTCTAATCACTTTTTATGTTTCTTTTGTAGAAAATAAAAACTATTTGATGCCCATGGAAGGTACAGGTGTAAATTCCTTTTTCACACATTGTATTGGATAATTTTGGTGCTTTTATTGGATGTAAAATGATTCCTTTGATTTGCAGCCCTGTAGAATAATAGAAAATGTTACAAACTGGTCTGTAAATAGACAAATAGGTAAATTTAAATTGGTAAATGTAAATAGGTATTAGTAGGTTTATTTTTTATTTATTGCTTGCTGATCAACATCTGAATTTGCTGAAGAAAAGTTGGGAGCAAGAGGTGGAAAGAAAATGGAAATAGCATTTGGATGATCCCAGCTGAATGGAAATCCAGAGAGGAAAGGGAGGATGTGTTACCTCATCAGCCAGGTACAAATTAATTAATGTAGCTGGCTATTAATTAATTAATTAATGGTCACAAACCCTTCTCAGTGCATACAAATCATCACCACCAACCTGGAATCCAAAAATCCCTTGTTTCAATCTCCTCAATCTCCACCTGGGACAATAATCTTATTTTTTCCTTCCTGTGCTTTTAATTTCTGATGTTCTCACAATTAGGATTCTTTCCTGCAGACAGTTCTGCCAGTGCCAGGCAGTGGCTCAGGGCCTGCAGTGCAGGGATGGGAAGGTAAAGCTGGAATTGGATTTTTCCAACCAGGAATTCCAGCAGCAAACTCATTTCCCTGAGCTTCCCTCCACTCCTCATCCCTCAGCAGCTCCACTGCTGGTTGTTGAGGGAGAATTGCCTGGAAAGGAGCTGTGGGTCATTTTTAAATCATTGTCATCATTGTTGGGATAATATTCCAGGGAGATTTTTGCTGCTAAAACGATGCTGTCAAAGCAAACCCTCCCGGCCAGGAGATCAGATGTTGCTCCTCCTGCTGCAGTCACTCCAGCAGGAGCAGCCCTGGATGATCCCAGGGCTTCTGTCCCATCAGAAACCCAAACCAGCCTGGGATGATGCCAGTTTTCCATGGCTCAGGTTACAAGGAGGAGTTATTTTTAGTGGGGATCCTTGAACTGCAGCAACCTGTGTGAGCTGAGATGAGCCAGAACCTGGGATTGAACCCACTCTGCCTCCTCAGCTGGGAAGTGAGAAAAAATCCTAAAAATAGAACTCACCAGGATTGAAAAGACTCCCCAGCTGGAATTTGTTTTTTCCCTGGCTGTTTGGAAAAAGAGCAGCAGTGCTGGGCTGGCTTGGGTGACACTGGGAATTTGGCCTGAGTCACTCTGGAATTGTCACCAGTGCAAATGTCCCTGCCAGGGCAGGGGTGGCACTGGGTGGCACCCTTTAGTGACCCTTCCCACCCAAACCATTCCATCATTCTCTGATTCTACACCAGTGAATTTCGTACTGTTTTGTTACAAATCCTTGTCATCTCACTTCAGGCCTTGTTCAGATTACTGAGCTGGGCAGCTGGGAACTGAGGAGGTATTTAAATAAAATATTCATGTCCATGTTCTTACACATCTCCCTGCAGCCCTTGCTTTTATCTGACATTTCCCAACAATTTATCACCAAGTGCCTCTGCAGAAGCTGATGTCACTGATGGACTGAAATCAGCTCAGGAACAGCATTATCCAATTATCCAAAGGCTTCTCCCACTAAAAATACACTTCAGCCTCTGGAAAGTGCAGAGCAGCTCTGAGCCCACCTGGAAAGGAGTGAGGAGAACTCATTCCTGCCAGTCCATGGGAAATGCAGATAGGAAGTGCTGATCCCTCCTGGGGATGGAGCTCTGATTGTCTAAATCCTCTCAGGTTTCCTTCAACCTTTGCTGACACTGCTGGGCACAGAGTGGAGTCCCAAATGATCCCATTTTTTTCCCCAAATAGTTGGAAACCCCCTGGTTTTAATAAATCTGCTGTTTCTCACTAGGTGGATCTACAGAGCTAAATGTCTAGAAGTTTGGGGCTGTGAGAAATGGAATTAAAAAGTAATTATGTGCTAAAAGCTGTTTTTTTCCTGAAGTGAGCAGTGCAAACTCTCCTTGCTGATGAGAGCGGACAGCAAATCCTTGCCCTGGCTGGGAAACCAGGCAGAACCTGAGCTGGGGAACTCAGTGCTGTGATCACTTGGGCACTGAGAGCACTCAGCTTGTCCAGGGCTAATTGGAACATGGAATTAAGAAGATCTGCTGAAGTAGCAGGAGGCATTTTTAGCCTCAGCCACAACAGCCTGAGGCAGTTTTGGAGCAGTTCAGGTGCTTGGAGGTGAATCCAAGTGTTAAAGCCTGGGGAAATCCTAAATAAAACACCCCAGAGACATCCCAGGTAATCCAGTGGGGCAATTCCTACATTTATTGGTATTTTGCACACAAATTGGTATTTTATATTGTACACAATTTGTGTACAAAATTTAAAATGGTATTTTATTTTGTACACAAATTGGAATTTCAAGCAACGCAGCATGGGCTGAACTGGTTTTAAACAGGGACTGGAAATGCCTTCACCTGTGCCAGTCAGGAAAACTTGGATTTGGATCCCTATGGAAAAAGGCCTGGGGAACTCAAGCAGCAATCCAGGTGGGATTTTTTATCTATTCTGTATTTTTGTCTGATTTTCCAGCTTGAGGCTGTGGCCAAACCTGGGCTCAGTGTTGATGATCTTCACCATGAACCTGAGACAGATTTTCCTCCAAAATGCCTCCCAAAAGTGCAGGATCTCTGCTCCTGGAGTCTCTCCAGCTTTGGAGAGGAGTCACTCACTTCCCGTATTTTATACCAACTCCCACTCCAAAGGATGGAATTTCTGTCCCTGGCTGTGCTACTGCAGGAAGCACCAAAATCCAGGTGGTTTTGTCCCATTCCTGGGGCTGGAGCAGGAATATTTCCCCCCCTCCCAGAGGGAAGTTTCCAGGATTTAAGGAACAACTCTGTTATCCATAAAGCTGTTCAAGCTCAGCACCTTTGGCCCTTGGGAATGGCAGGATGGGAGAGCTGCAGCTCAGGATCACAATTCCCTGTGCTCCCAAAGGTTTTAGCCATCAAGAATTGCTGCTCACGCTGCCAACAGAGCCCATTTAAACAAATCTTCCTCTGGATCAAATCCTGCAATCAATGATGGATATTCCCACTGCAGCCAGCTCTTGGTTAAGTTGGTTTTTAAGGACTCTATTATCAGTTTTTACTCTGCTGAACAGAAACAAGAGGAGAAGGTAAAGGTCACAAAATTAGGCATGATGGAAAGAAATGCTGGTTCACATGACGGACAATTAAGGTTGGGAATTCATTAAGGTCCAAACCTCAGGAAGTCTCCAGTGGATTATTGCTGTAGAGATTATCTGAAAAGCAACATCCCAACACTTTTCAAAAGAAACAAAGCTTCTCCTGGCTGTCTTGGCAGTGAGTTGGGATGCCAATGCTGTGCATGGCTGTGCCACATCCAGGACATCCTGCTAGTTCCTAAATAAAGAGAAAATCCTAAATAAGACATCCCAGGTAATCCAATAGAGCAATTCCTACATTTATTGGTATTTTGTACACAAACTGGTGTTTGATACTGGTGTTTGTCAGCAATTTTCATCTTCCTCAAGGAAACACACCCCAAATCCCATTTTCCCACTGTGCTGAGGATGTGGAAGGTTCAGAATTTGGGTGCCACAACCCCAGGATCTCTGCTGCTCTCTCTCCAAGGATATTTGCTGCCCTGCCAACATTATTTCTCAGCTCATCCATAATTGATAATCTCTAATTTCTGTGGGCTGCAGGAAGCTGGGCTGCAGGGAGTTATAAAAGGCAGGTTGTCAGCAGCCTGCAGAAGTTGGTGACAGCTCTATTTATAGCTCAGCCCCAAAATGTGTTTGTTCCCCTTTTTTGGTGCTGCAAGTTCAGGGTTAGGAGTTCCTCCTGCAGCCTCCAAGGAGGTTCTTTTCTCAGCTGCAGACACACAACAGCAGTTTTTAGGGATATTTCCTAATTATACACAAAGTGGGCCATGGGGAGATTTTCTGGCACAAACTGTTGGGTGGGAAATGGAAAATTTTTGCAATAATAGTAAAACAAAAATTGAATTTCTTCCTAGAGAAAGCGGGAATTGTCCTTCCCTGGTTTGCATCTTACCTAAAATATGGTTCAGCTGATGCAGTCAAGGCTGACAATATAGTCCTGAAGAAGAGTTTTATATTTCATCAGAACAAACCCACCTCTGGTCAGCACTGACGGCTTGGCTCTGGTTGCTCCATTTCCCTCGTTAGGGTAATTAATTACACAACTTTTACACCCTGTCAGACCCAGCATCTTCAGAGGAGACTCACAGCACTCAGACTGGACTTCAACAGAAAAAATCTGCTGATAATGAGCTGAGGAGCAGTAATTCTTTCTTCTCTCTCAGTTTCTTCTTCGTGTGTGCAAGCCAGGAATTTCCTTTGAAATTGACTTTTTAATTTGCACCTCTATTTATGTTTTAAAACAGGGTGACTTTGTCACTTAGTTCTAAGAAAGAATTCATTTCATTCTGGCCAGCAGCACTGTGTCCAGCCTTAGGAAAGGTTCTGGCTCCACTTCTCCCAGCCCACCTTGGCACTTTTCCCATTTAAACACACGTGCAGGAATGCAATTTTCACTTGCAAGTGTTAAAGCATCCCTGCTGCTTAAAAATAATCCTTGCAGAGGAATTCGAGTTGGTGATTTCCCAGACAGAAAAGCAGAAATATTCCGGTGTTTTTCAGCAGTTGCACTAAGTGTTTTGCACAGATTTTGGTGTATTTTGTATATATAAATAGATGGTCTTTTTCAGCATCACCAGAACTGATTTTTAACTCTGGAGGGAATAGAAAACACAAAAAAAAANNGAAGAGTAAAAACAAAAAAAAAAAAAAACCCTCTCAGCATGAGGAGCCAAGAGGAACTCGGGTTAGCAGGAATTGTTTGGGGCAGCAGCCTAAAGAGGGATCTTTGGGATGGCCAGAGAACAAGGGAATTATAAATACCAACACAACGTCGATGTGGCAAAATGACCTTTTGTTCAGGCTGGATGTGCTCAGCAAAGCTCTGAAGTCTGAATCAGATTGAAACAGTCCCATCACCAAAATGAATGCGAATTAAGAAGGTAAATTAATTCCTAAGGGAAATCACTGTAGATCTCATTAGCTCAGGAACAAGATACCTTAAAACTTTTAATTAAAGATAATATTTACCGCAAATGAATAAGAGTTGGCAGGTTTCAGCAGAACCCATAATCTCATTTATGCAAAGTTTTCTTCTATTAAGGCAGACATCATTAATCTCATTGGAGATGCCCTCCAGCCTGGCAGAACAGTTTCTTACAGAACTCTTTTAATCTGCACAGAGGAGTGGAGCTGGAGAAGGGCTGAGCAATTACAGAGATCTCTGTAAACACAGCTCTGCATCCCTGGCATGGAGCAGCCCAGAGTGAGCTGGGGAGGAACAACCACTGCTGCCCTCATCCCAAACTCCTGCATGGCATCACAGCTGGAGCTGCTCTGCTTGGGGAGGAAATCCCATCCTTGAGTTGGAGATGGCATAAAAAGAACTGGGAAGTGTGGGTGATGTGGACTGCTGGGGACAGCTGGGAAAGTTCCAGTCCTTGTCTCAGGGTTAGAAATTCAGTATAATAATTTTCAGTTCAGGGAATCGTGGAATGGTTTGGGTTGGGAGTGACATTAAAGATCCACCTGGATGGGCAGGGACACTTCCACTGTCCCAGGGTGCTCCAAGCTGGCCTTGGACACTGCCAGGGATCCAGGGGCATCACAGCTTCTCTGGGAATTCCATCCCAGCCCTCCCCACCCTCCCAGCCAGGAATTCCTTCCCAACATCCCATCCAACCCTCTGGCAGTGGGAATTCATTCCCCCTTGCCCTGGCACTCCATAGATTCCCTATAAAGAACATGCCTGGGATAACCAGGTGGGATTATGGAGCTCTGGAGTATTTCCATGGCAGTCAGGAGAGGAGATCCTTGCTCCTTTAGGATTCATCAGGCTGCAGGCATTTGGCCCAAAGTGGAGAAAAGACACAAAAGATTAATGAACTGATGCTGCACCATTCCTGCAAATCTCTGTCATCAGGTGAGTGTCGGTTCTGCTGGCAGGATGCAGAGTTCCTTCAATCCCAGGGAGTGGGGATATGGGATTCACTCCAGTGGGAATTTTTGGGGAGTGATGGTGAGCAGGGAATGCTGGCAGGGAAAGGATCACCCCAGGATTGCCCAGGTGAGCTCTTTGGAGATGAGAGCAGCAAATAAACCAACTCAGGAAAGGCAATTCTGCCTTTCCTGGGCTTTTTAAAACCAAATCTCGTGCCAGTTGGGATGGGTTTTATTGCTCAGCCACAGAATTCAGCTTTGTTTCAAGCCACACACAGAATATTACAAATCCTTTAGTAATATCAACCTCTGCACTGCAGTTACTCGAAGGTGTTAAACTATTTTGAACTGCTCTGAAGTTAAAGTCTATTCACACTAAAAATGCAATAAAGTAGCATCTTTACCATAGTGCTTCAATCATTCAGTGGTCATTTCTGAATGACTTGTCAATGTTGTGATTAACAGAGATGCTGTGGATCCATTGGTTCTAGAGCAGCTCATTAACATCCATGCACTGCCAGGTGGATTTTTTTTAGTGTGATCTGTCTATTAAATACAAAATCCTGCAAATTTTCCTGCTCCTGGAACTTTATCTTCTCCAAATGTTCTGTGATTAAGGTTGGAAAAGATCTCCCAAATCCATGCTTTTAGTGAAACCTCCCTTTGACGACTATTCCAAAGGTTTGCTGAGAGTTTTTCCCTTTATTTGCTTCTCCCTGCTAAAACCCAGAGCTCCTTTTCCCTGTTTAACTGTAACCCAACCCTTCCTGCTCCCGGAGCAGTGAAGCAGTAATGAACTGCCAAAAGCCTTGGGAAGAGGATCTGCCCTGAGATCCTGATGCATCCCTGCCCTTCATCCCATCCTGATCCAGAGCATCCCTGCCCTTCATCCATCCCTGCCCTTCANTTCATCCATCCCGATCTATCCATCCCTGCCCTTCATCCATCCATCCATCCCTGTCCTTCATCCATCCATCCATCCATCCCTGTCCTTCATCCATCCCGATCTATCCATCCCTGCCCTTCATCCATCCCTATCCTTCATCCATCCCGATCCCTCCTCACTGCCAGCTTTTCCCGCAACAGCTGTTTATGGACATTCTAGTCAGGCTCTCGATGCTTTCCCACGTCCCGCGAGTTTCCAGCCGCCGGCAAGATGCCGCAGCTTTCTTTGACTGCCATCTACCGGGAAAAGCAGAATTATTGGTAGAATCGCCGAGGAGCGGGACGGGCCGCAGCCGCCCTGAGGCCGGCTCTGTCCGGCCCGACACTGCCCGGGAGCGGGGCTGCGGGAGGGGCACCCCGAGGGGCAGCGAGACCGCGATTCCCGAATTTCCCGAATATCCCGAATTTCCCGCGTTTCCCACATTCCCGATTCCCGCGAACCTCCGGCAGCGGCGGCCGCGCGGTCACCATGGCAACGGCGGCACGCGGGGAGCCCCGCCCCTCTCGGCGCGATAGCCAATGGAAGCGGGTGAAGCATGTCACGTGTGCGGGGCGGGGCGGGGCGGTGAGGAGCTGATTAGTGCGG
>VZRM01003607.1:481194-518993 GCA_013397955.1 Grantiella picta | reverse complement strand
GGCCCGGGCTCTGTCCCGGCTGGAGGGTCTCTCCCGGAGCCCGGCCCGGGCTCTGTCCCGGCTGGAGGGTCTCTCCCGGAGCCCGGCCCGAGCCGTTACCCGCCCCAGGTCCGCTCCCAGCCCCTCCCGGTGTCGGCCGAGCCCCCTCAAGCCGGCAGGGGTTAAACGTTCTCAGCGAGCTTCAGTAGCGGACATGAGTTTGCCTCTGCTCTCAGCAGGGCAGAGCTTAATCCACGTTTCGTACAGAGGAGATCTTCAGCTGCTTGGCTGGAGATTCTTGAGTTTGTTTGCTCTTCGGTTCCCTAAATACAGGTTCTGAGTAGTGTGGCTCATCCGGATTTCTGTACGTGTTTAATTCATAACTTAGCCACAGGCTGTCTCTGAACTCTTCTCAGCGCCAGCACTACTCAGAACACCGGCTGTTCTTCAGTTAAAACTTTGCTAGCGTGTGTGTGAGCGCTTTGATGGCAAATTGTCTCCTGGTGCATTTCCCGAGGGGATGGTGATGCTTCAGCTCGGCAGAATGGCTTTTGTTCTTATTCCCGCTGAGGGTGGCCAGGCCCTGGCACGGAGGAGCTCTGGCTGCCCCTGGATCCCTGGAATTGTTGAAGGTTGGATGGAGCTTGGAGCAGCCTGGGAGTGAAGAAGGTGTCCCTGCCCTGGCAGGGGTGAACGGGATGATCTTTAAGATCCTTTCCAATCTGAACCCGTGGTTCTGTTTCCATGCCATGGGCACAGTGGTGGGTCATGTCTGTGGATTCAGCGCTGAGCTCAGTTTGTTCCCTGTGGGAATCTTCTTTTGCCACTGCAATCTAAATCTAAGCAGTGAGTTGTGCAAACGCTTCTCCCCTCAGCCAGAACTTCTGACCCCATTTGCTTTAGCTGGTCAGAAACTGTAATTTGTAGCAGGTGAAAATGGGATCAGAGCACTCTGAGGAACCTTGATAATTGTTTTAAATCTTTGAAAAAGCTGTAAGGAAGTTAATTAGCAGCCAAGCTAAGGGGTGGATGAGGAAGGGGAGCAGCAGGCCTGTGATGTGGTTTGTTGTCTGGATCTCCTGGTTACAGGGAGCTCTAGCTGAGGCTGCTTAAAGGGGAATCTCCAGCTGAGCTCCAGCACGTTCCAGGATCATTCCCAAAGCTCTGCCACGTGCATTGGTACACTTGGTTTGTAGGAATATTCCTGCTGTTAGAACAACTTGTGAATTCTAAGCAGAAAACTTTCCCTATGCAAACCCCCTGCAGGGAATTAAAGTAATAACAAAACTTAAGTCATGTTTGAAGTAGCAGTTTTTTAAATTAATTTATTTCTTGTAATTGTAGCCACCAAGGTAGGGAAAAAAAAAAAAAGGATTGCGAAAGGTGGAGGAAGGGAGTGTGTGTGAAAGATGAGCTGGATATTGAGCCTCATTCTCTTGGCACTGTCCTTGTCAGTCTGTTTTGCATCGAGTTAAGGAAATGAGCTGATTACCTCAGATAAGATTAGCTTCCAAAATAGTGTCATAATAGGCTCCGGCTGCCTGATAAGGAGAGTTTTGCTGCTGAACTGGAAATAGAGTCCCCTGGGTGAGCAGCTGTCCCAGGGGAGCAGCAGTCAGTCACCCCAAGGTGCTGGGATCCCTCCTGAAACCCTGAAACCCTGCCCAGGTGCAGCAGCTGTGTTCTCCCTGCCAAGTGACGCTCTGGATTGAATTCTCCAAAGCACAGCTTCTGTTTATTGTGCCAGGTGCTCTCCCCTGAGGGAATCTGCAGCTGCAGCCTTACATAACTTCCTGAGTGGGGGAAAAAATCTAATATCTACTATCTAGTAAATATATCTAATGCAAAATACAGCTTACAAAATTAATAATTGTAATTTATTTTTCTAGGACTGATTTTTCATGCACTGAAGTAAGGGGTGACATTATACTTGCATGTTTTATATTAGGTGAAGGTCAGGTTAATACATATTTGACAAAATTCTGATACTGCAGAGTGCTGGGACAATAAATGTATAAATTGTCTCCATCCAGAACTTAATTGTAAAAATAATTTAGTGTTTAACACACAAAGGGCACAAATTGGGTGTGCAAAACCCATATAGAACACCTCACTTTCTCCTCATAATTTCTATGCTATAACAGAAATCATGTCTTTCTCATCAAAAGTATCTTTCCCCCCAAAAAAAAGGTCAGAATTTGTCAGATATGATCAAAGACAGTTAAAGTGTTCTACACCTGCTGCCATCCCATAAAATCTGTGCTTGGAGCAAGGATGCTAAAATCCTGCAGACTTTGCCTTGTTCAATCCATCTCTATTTCATCAGGGTGACCTCCTCCTCCTCTTGTAATTATGATTTGAGTTTCAGTCTCTAGAGCCATCGTGGTTTAATTCCTTGGAAACTTTGTCTTCCAGATGGATTTTCTGTTCCCTTCCCACTGGTTTTGCCCTAGTCCAGACCATACCAAAATTGTGGTGGTTTTTTTGAGGCTCAACAGCATTCTTTTTACGGCAAACTGGGAATTGGGAGCTTTCCTTTTTGTTCCTAAGCCTGTCATTCCCCAGGATATCTCTGACTTCCCTGTCCCTGGTGCTAAGGAGCTCTCTGTGTTTGATAACCAAACCTGTGGGAGGTTTGAGATCTGGAATTGTGCATTTCCCGTGGTGATGCCTGAGCGATTCTCTCCCCTCTTGGCTCATGCCAGGACTTTTTCCATCTGTTCTTCATCCTGAAGTGAGGGAACATGGCTGGGTGAGCTCCTTATCACGGCAGGGCTGGAGCCAAAGCTGGGAGCAGGGCAGGGGCTGCTCCACAGCAACCCAAAAATAATCCAAAAGTCTCTTTTGGGATGAGTTTAACTCTGGGCATAGTTTAAAGGGATATTTTTATGTTAAAAAAATCTCGTTTGAAAATGAATCCAGCCTCATGTTTGTCTTTCTCACTTGGAGGGGAAAAAAATAAACGTTAAGTGTGACTTTGGCACAAGATCAAAGTGGCCACGTGATGTGGGGACTGGTGGGACTGAGATAAGGGGAGCACAAAAGCTGTCCAGGAGATAACTGGGCATGGAAGAAGTCAGGAACAGCCTGAAGCTTTTCCTCATGAGATATCCTGGGAAAGGCTGTGGTGTCCTGAGTGTGGCAAGTGCCAGGAATTGAGAGGAAGGACGATGAGATGTATTAAAGCTAAATAAACATACCTGGGAAGTGACTGTTCCTGTTAATAAGGTGGTTTTCAGTGGAATAGCAACGAGGAGAATGACATGGAAGGAGGAAATGAACCATGTTAATTAGTATGGGAAACATTAATTTGTATGGGAAGTGTTCATTTGTATGGGAAGTGTTCATTTGCAGCAGCACTGCTCATACCCTGTGCTTCTGAAAAAATCCTGCTTTGCTCCTCTTCTAACCTCAATTAGGAATATCAGGTCTTGTCCAAATTAGAGAATTAAGGAAATTGAGCAATGTTTTCCTTGCAAGCCAGGCTTTGGGAATACCAGTGGGGTTCTGTAGGTTTTTGGGAGAGAAGAGGGGGGAAATTACAGGAAAACAATCTTCCTCCTAAGCAGAGGAAAGGGATGAGAGAACAGGATTTGTGGAGAGGGATGGCAAAGGTGGCAGCAGTGGGTGATTAAAGGAGATGGAATTGGCCTGAATTTAGAGGATAAGTGGGTATTTTTAAATATGTGGGACAAGGAGAAGGAAAAGTAGGATGGGAACTGCCAGGAAAACAAATTTGAGGGATGAGGAAGGGAGATCCAGTGGAACATGAGGAGTTCAGTGAGTAGGAGCATGCTAAGCTTTGGAAGATGAAAGGGAAAAAGGGAGGAGGAAAATTAAGAAGAAATTCTTTTAATGTCAGGTGTTGGAGGTGGAAATAGTTATAAATAAAACAAAGGTCAGTTTTACAGTTCTGGCAGATATTAAACATAGGCTGGAGTGAAAGATGCTGCTAAGAATGGAGTAATTCTGGAAAAGATGAAAAAAGAAAAGTAACGTGGACATCCAGGAGTGTAGGAGAGCAGGGAGGAAATAGATCTCAAAAACCCAACCTGAAAAATGGGAAGTAAAGGGAAAATCAGAGTTCATTGGGAATGGGAGATTGCTCAGCTCGGTCCTACTATAGTAAAACTTTGGGATAAAACCCGTCGGGAATGATGAAAAACGGAGCTTGAAAGATGTCGGAGCTGTTTGATTGCATGCCTTGGAATAACCCCGGTGGTTTTTGGAACGCAGGGATCCCTTTGCTGCCCACCATGAGCACATGAGGCAGGTGATGAGGAGCTTCTCGCAGCCTTTTGGGCGAGATCCGTTCCTGAGCCTCCCGGAAGGAGGGGAGAGACCAGCGGAGAGGAGAGCGGACAGGAGAGCACAGCGCGACTCGCAGGTGGCCGTGAGGGGCAGCCGCAGGGTGAGTGTGCTGAGGATGATCGATGGATTGATTGATGGATTGATGGATTGATTGATTGATCGCTCCTGGAATGGCCAGGCCCTGGCAAACAGGCTCCTGGAACCTCCTTCAGGCTGTTCAGCACTGAGCGAAACAGGAATAGTTCCTCTCGTGGGTCCTTCATTCCTTATTTATGATAAACATCTGGCAGGGCTGATCAGGACTCGTTGATCATTGAATAGACAGCATTTAATGAACAAACTGATCGTTTATCCAATGCTTGCTTTCGTAAATATTATATATTAATTGTTTCTGTTAAAATAGGCACTAAAAATGTCCCACATCCTCTGCACATGCATTTCCTTTTTATGTTAACTTGACTGAGAAAGGTTCACCTTTCCAGGCCACCCCTGGAAGTGTTCAAGGCCAGGCTGGAGCCACCTGCTCTAGGAAGGTGTCCCTGCCCATGGCAGGAGGCACAACTGATCTTTTAAAGTCCCTTCCCACCCAGTCCATAATTCCATGATATATTTATGCCTTCCCTGTGCACTTCAGTCCCTTGTGTGCAGCTCTTTATGTTTGATTTACACAAGCCTGGCTTTCACCACCTCAGCAGTGTCTATCCATGGATTTTAAACCCTGTCAGCTTTGCAGGTGTGAATAAATACTTCATGCTCTGAATTTGGGCTGATTGTTAATATTCCCTTAGATACAAACCTGTAAGAATGAAAGCTTGGGGAAGTTGGTGTAAAACTGATGATCTGTGTTTGAATAAAACGTTTTTTCAACTCTGGGCATGCAGGATAATTATATCTAACCCTTATCTAGAGCTGTATTTATAGAAAATAAACGTTGGGAGCTGGTTCCTTTCCCTCCAGATACTCAGCCTCCCTCTTGCTTTCCTGAATCCCAGAGGGTTTTCAAAGCCTGTTGGGTGACCGAGGCAGGTGACAGGGGCAGGGGGCCAGGTCAGAGCTGGAGCAGAGCCTGGCACCTGCACCTCCAGAGGGGAACTGGCACATTCCTTCCCCTGCTCAGCCAGTTCCTGGCAAATATAGAAGCTGGATCTAATTAGGGATGAGCTTCCCTCTGCTGATCCTTAGGCTTGGATCCTAAAGCCAGATCAGAGTTTTGGCCTTTAGGAAAAGAAGCTGTCAAAGCTCACCTTTAAAGCTCTGGGTTTGTGTCACCGTCTCTGCAGTGAGGGACAAATGAGAGGCCCAAAACCTTGATCTGGGGCTGCAGCAAGAAGCTAAAGGTACGAGAGCACTGGGTTGGTCTGATAAGCACAAAAGAATTCCACACCTGCCAAAACCTTCCCAGGGTCGTTTGATGTTCCTCGTGTTCCACTGAAGAGCTGTCAGATGTCCCACAAGACTCAGCACTGATTGCTTTGCCTTCTAATCTCAAACTGCTGCTCTACAAATGATTTAAACCCTTAAATTTAGATTTTTATGTAAGAAAAGGTGGATCTTTGCTACCATGTCAAATATACTTCATTCAAATTACTCACACTGATTATTAGTGTTGTAATTCTTTGTTTAATTAAATTGCAGCAGGCCTAAAACTGCTTTAAAAGGAACAAGATTAGTTGGGACAACTCAGTGTGTGTCACTATAGGATTCAGATTTGATTCTGCTTTTCCTTTCTCCAGCTTGTTTGCAGTTCAGTTTTTAGGGGAGGAGGAGGAGGAATGAGCTAAAACATATTAAAAGATACTGTTAATTGGAGGTTTTGGGTTTTCTGATTATCCTGTATGTCAGGCAAATATGTAACAGTTTTTAGTGGCTTTTTAGTACTATCAAACAGAGTTTAGAAGCTGTGTGTGACTAACACATGTTATCGGTGAGGACTTTATATATACAGAGAGACACAGAGAGAGAGAAAAAAATTACATTATTCTTTACAGTTCTGCCTAATCTGTCCTGAAGAGTTCCTAAAGATATTCCAGAACTGGAGAATTCCTTTCTTTTGCTCCTGCAAAGTGTTTGGTCCTTCTGGCACCCCAGTGTGTGTGCAGCTCTTATCATCTCCCCAGTCTCAATTCCTGGAAACATCCCTGTGTTTCCCAGGATCTCCCTGCCTGTCCTGCAGGAACACTCGTTATCAGTGGGGCAATTTGTTGATTTGTTGATTTTAATCAGCTCTCAGTGCTGGGGGTTCTGCTGCCTGGCTGGGGTGGAGCATTCCAGGGTGGGGCCTGAAGTTTGAAATCACTTCAGTACAAAGATTCTCGTGGTGTCCAGATGTTTCCCAACCTCTACGTGCTTTTCACACACACTCATTAATATTTATTAGATGTGGTGGCAGTTTCCACTTTCTAATATCATCAGTATAAATACATTATTTCCACAGACCAGGCACTGAGTAATTAATAACCAAAGGCTTTCTGAGTGATTTTGATGGGAAATGTTTCATGTCACCTGCTGCATATAAAAGTTATTTTTGCTGTTCCTGGTAATAATTGCAGATGTTGCTCCTTTTTTTTTTCCAGGCCACCAGCTTCTCCCTCCTGCCCTTTGCAGGCTTTGGGAGATGGGTTAGTATCCCTGGAGTAGCTGCAGTGTAAGCTGTGTGTAGAACCAGAGCATGGCAGAGGCTGAGCTCTGCACTTGCATCCTGCTTTTGGTGCTGTTTGCAGATTGGGAATAATAAAATCCAGGGGAAAAATCCTTCCTGGGGCAATAACCTCAGGATATGGATGGAATAATCCCTGGGGAGACTCCAAACTCTGAGTGCTGCTGGAGAATGTGTTTGTGGGGGTGACACCAAAAATCCGCTGCTCCCAGCTGAGGCAAAGCAGCCCCTGAGATGGGATTGGCCCTGGAAAAATGGGCTTGGAGTGCTTTCCACCTGTAGTTTGGGGCTCTGGAATATCCTGTCAGACATCCAGCATCTGTCCATAGTTCTCGCCCAGAGAATTCCTATTTCTTGTACTCAAAAAACGAGTTGAAGATTTGCTGTGCTTTAAGTTTACTTCATTTTGCGCTTGAATGCGGATTTAAGTTTGCAGCTTTGAAATACGTAACTCTGGTAATGAATTGATTTCAATGTCAGCCCTGAAGGGTCAAACAGGACTTCCAGAGCAGAAGCTGGTGAGGTCAGAAGGTTTATGAACACATTTGTGAAATAATTGGATGTTGGAATATCCAATGAATATATTTGTAAAATAAACTCATTTTGTGGCTGGTTTGACATCTGAGTGACAAATCTTCCACTTTCATCTTCCCAATATCTCCAACTTAATCCAGCTCCCTCAATTTTCATTTCAAAAGATGCATTTTGGCTTGCCTGGGTGTGAATTGCAGTCTGAAAAGCCATTTGAATTAAAACTGCATGTGCAAACCAGCTTCAGGACTGGAGGAGTCTAGAGATTGTTTTAACTGGAGTCTTATTTTTCATTGTTTTTAGCAGGATGCAGATTTTGGGGATCCATTTTTTGCAATGGACAGGATGATGTCAAACATGAGGGACAGCATGCTGGAAATGCACAGGAAATTTGTGAGTTCTTTTTAAAATTATTCTCAAATGAATTTTACTGGAGAGCGACAGTTATCTAAAATATTCCTGAGAAAATAATGCCAAGAAAAATGGGACTAATCTCAAGGAGAGAGTCAGAATTTTTTTTTTCCCCAGATGATATTGTGTTTATAATTTTTCTTTAGTCTTTGAAAATAAAACTGCAATGGTATGTGGTGCCAGGAGGGTTAATTTTGTGGAGGGATGTTTTCCATAATAAAACAAAACAGGAGCAGCTGTTATCCACGAGTTTTGACTGCCATTCATGAGGCTACATTGCTTTGCAGGATGACCTGTCCATCCAGCCTGATGGCCACTCGTTCAGCTCCTCCTCCATGATGACTTATTCCAAGGTGGGGGATGAACCTCCCAAAGTTTTCCAGGCCTCAGCCCAGACCCGCACGGCTCCAGGAGGGGTGAGTGATGCTGGGATCAGCACCAGGGAGCTGGCAGTTCCCAGCGTTGAGGGGCAGCCACACCACACCAGTGTCCTCCAGCTTCTGCTACTGCACAGTTAGAACTGAGAATCAATTAGAATTTACAGAATCCCAGGATCAGTGGGGTTGGATTGGGTCTGAGCTGTGCCCAGTCCCCACCTTGGCACTGAGTGCCACATCCAGGCATTCCTTGGACATCTCCAGGGATGGGGACTCCAGACCTCCCTGAGAGCCTCTCAATGTTTAACAACCCTTTCCATGGGAAATTCCCCTGATGTCCACCCTGAGCCTCCCCTGGCCCAGCCTGAGGCTGTTCCCTCTCATCCTGTCCCTGTGCCCTGGGAGCACAAAGAAAATTCAGGGATTGAGGAAAACACAGGGCTCTCAAACACTGCTCTGTATTAAAGGTCTGATTTCCTCCCTGTAATTTTACGCTTTAAATACAACCCAAAATAAATTATACACCCATCCAAGGCTGGAAAAAGAGAGCACACACCAGCAATTTTCCAGTGCCTTCCTCCTTGCTGTAATGAATCCTTTTCCTGTCCACTTGAACTCCAAGAGAGGCAGTGATTTATGCAACCCCTGCCTTTAAATCACCCCCTTTGCCCAGACACTTACATAACACTGAGCTGGAGCTCCCTTGCAGCTGTTGTGGCTAATCCTGCCGGGAACTGGGAACGGGAATGTGAAGCTGGCAGTGGGCATGAAAGCCGAGCTGTGATCGCTAAAGGCCGAGGGGCAGGAGTGGCTGGCAATGTGTTCTGCTCCACACACTCAGCTATCACAGGCCTTCTAATAATACCCTAGGCACACTGATAAGGGGTTGCCTGGGTTTCAACCAGTCAACACCACAGCCTAATAACTGGTTGTTCCTCACGCTGGGAATTTTGGCATCGAGTGTTGCTTCTTCTGTTTGCAAGGAGAGTGTTGGAGACTTCGCTCTGTAGCATTTTTAGACTGAGTGTTTTTTCCCCAAATAATTAATAATACAGTTAAAAACTTTAGGTGTTGTTTCATCTTCCTGTCTGGTGACCAAAAGAAAATAGACTTGATTTGTGTTTTGTTGGTGTGTTTGCAGCCAACACTGTAAATGAGAGAATTGGGAAAGCCTGGAAAACCTGACTTTAATAAAGGAAAGATGCAAAACTATTAGGGGAGAAAATAACCTTTTGCAAGGGCCTGGAGTGCCAGGACAAGGGGAAACTCTTTTAGTGTCATTTTTTATTTGAAGGATATTTATTTCTCTTCTTTTTAAACAGATTAAGGAGACGAGAAAAGCACTGAAGGATTCCGAAAGTGGAGTGGAGAAAATGGCCATTGGTCACCACATTCAGGATCGGGCTCATGTCATAAAAAAATCCAAGAACTCCAAGACTGGGGATGAGGAGATGAACCAAGAATTCATCAACCTGGATGAATGTAGGATTTTTATGCAGTTAATGGGTTTTACACTTTCACACTCTGATTTTGAAGTTCCAGCTGGAGACATCTTAAAAGGAACTTTAAGACTGAAAATCTCCAAATGCAATTCCCTTTTACAGATCCCCAAAAACAGTTGCAGGTCATGTGCAGAATTAGGAACCACAAATTTTAAAATCACTGTTCAAACCCCCTAATACTCATAAATGTTTTTCCTATCTTTATTAACATTTCAAATGCATGTATCTGTTTTTCAGCTGAGGCTGACACCTTTGATGAGGAGTGGCAGAAAGAGGTCATGAAGTTCAGGCCCTGCCGAAGCAGAGCAGCTGTGCAAAGTCCAAGAACCAAAAGTGTCCATTACAGTCCCAGGGGAGGTGGATCAAGAAGGTAAAAATAGCTCCCTGCTGTCCTACAGAATAAGGAAATTCCAGCAGCAGAAGGAAAATCCAGTTCTGGGGCAATGTGGTCATGAACAGCCAATTCTCCCTTGGCAGCCTGAGGGAGAGCTGGAGGGTTTATCCCTCTTTTTTTCATGGAGATTGTGATCTGATCATTGTTGTCCTTTTTCCAGAGAGAAGCCACTTGGAGCTCCAGGATCCAGAATGCCCAGGGATTCCTTGGAGGCTCTCAGTGTGAAAGGAACACACGTCCCCCTGAAGAGCTCCAGGAAATAACTGTCCCCATTCCTTGGGATGGAGATTCCCTGGAGCAGATGATGGTGCTCAGTGCTCTTGTTCATGAAATACACCCGGATTTGTGACCAATCTCTGTTCTGTGTTGTGCCTTTGCTCCTCCTGCTTCTAAATGTCCTTCAAACCTCAGCTCCTCAGTGAATTCACACCCAACAACTTTCTGCCTAAAAGCACTTTATGGATCATCTCTAATTCTGTTAAAAACAGCTTTGGTTTGCAGAGTTTTTCTGCTCCAGCTGCACCAATCTCAGGCTTAGTAAAGCCTGGTCATGCAGCTCCTCCTTCCCACTCTTGAATTTCACAGAAAAAAAATTTTCTGTATTTTGGGTTGCTGAAATAATGGTTGTGTTTCTAGGTTAATTAATAGGACTTGAATACACTATAAAGCACTATTATCTAACCTTTAAAGTCATACTATAAATTGTTACAGAACCCCCACATTCACCTTGTTTTAACATGAAGTGGGAGGAAATACTGAAGTGACGGTACTTTAAATTTATCAGAGTTTTTAATAAGCTGTGCTTGTACCTCATTTTCTGTGCCTGAGCTGTCAGCTTTGTATTCGTGATCCTTTGTATGTGTTCTTTGGAGTGGCCCATCATTTTTCTTTTGAGGATTGTCTGTAGCAGCTTTTAATTATCCTGTAGTAGTAACAGAGATCAGCTGCAGCTAGGAGTTAGTTATTCATAGGAAAAATATATGGGAGAAATTAGTTTAACTGGAATGATTTCACCATTTCTTGGGTTCTAAAGAGCCAGGAGAGCCCTGGATACAGGAACCTATCTCCCCTCATTGTTGTGTCTGTTTTACTGAGTGTAGAATGACCCTAAAGCTACATTTAACTTGAGTCTAGAAGAGCCAGCAGTGTCTGAGAGCAGGAAAATCCTGGAATTCCAGGCGTTCAGTCCCTGTGCTGTTGTGTCACACAGAATTATCCCCATGCTGTAACATAGAGAATTTCTGTAAATTAAATAACATTAATATAATATAAACTAATTTAATAACATTAAAGCATTACATAGATTCAAGGCTCCATTATAATGTAGCCTTAAAAAGCACTGTTTGTATGATAAAATAAAATAGGATGTTTTCAGTTACGACTAATATTTGTTTAGCCAAAAAGCCTTTAAACCATATTTAATCTTCCTGCCCTTTTTCCCAGATTATTTAATTTTAATTAATGAATGTTTATTAATATGCAAAACCAATCAACAGCACTTTTGTTGAGCTCTGAAAGGGAAGGACAATTATTTGCTTGTTACTGCAGTGGTCTCTCCCTGAGTTAGAGAAGTATCAGAGGCAATAAGCTCATGTGATCAATATTAATAGCAATAATTGAAGTTATTGAACCATTTAATGAGCAGTGAAGGTAAGTGGGGTCAGGGGGGCTTTGACAACCCAGGGGCTCATTTTTCATACACTGGAGACAAGGTGGATTTTGCAGTTAATTTAGTAGAGAATCCACTCAGTAATTATCAGCAGCAAAGTTTTCTATGTTGGAACTTGAGCGGGAATCTTGGAGAGCTGCTGTTAAATGGAAAATGCACCTGACAACTCGGATTTTTGTGTGAAATCAAACAAATCCTTGGGTTTTGAAATGACAGCGGGAAGAAGTGAATTGTCTCTACAGCTCCCTTTGCTATGCCAAGACTGTTCTCCGATGTAAGGCACAAGTTGTGCTCTGTAGAAGCATCTGAAACGGCAATTCTTTAATAAAGTTATTTATTATTTATGGGGTTTGTTGCTTTATTCTACACCACAGAGGGACTTGTGCATTATTTAGTTTGGGCTGCTTTGAAACAATGCAGTGAAGGGAACCTGGGCTATGGGAGGTGTCCCTGGCCGTGAAGGGGTGGAATGGGATGAGACTTAACATAACCATTCTGGGATTCTCTGGAAACCCCTCAGTTTCTAGAGGGAAACATGGATTTTCCACAAAAACAGAGTTTGATGGAAGGAAATGAGGTGGAGAGGGCCAGGCCCTTTCTCTGCTTCAGAGCTGCTCCTGGGTCTCTGCTGCTATCAAAGGCAGATCCTCGTTTATCATAATCCTGGGGATTTTTTTTCCATGGAGAACACATTATTTTAACTTTTACCAGCGTGTTCCAAACGGGTCAGTGTGTCCCAAGCACCCTCCAGCACATCCTGGCCTTGTTTCCCCTTTCCCTGCACTTCAGCCCCACTGGGCGAGGCAGCTCTGCTCTCCAGTTCTTTCTAATTCCTACTAATTCCCCAACTCCTGCGATGTGACCCCGCTGCCGATCGCGGCTCCATCCCGCTCCGGGGTTGTGGTGAAACGCGCTCCTTTCACGCCGCAGTCGGAGAATTCCGTGTCGGCACAGCGACAATGCCCGCGGCTGGGTCGGGATGGCTCTGAGGGGATCAGCCCGACCGTGAGGGGCCGGGGAGGACCAGGAAGGGCTGTGAGGGGCCGTGATGGGCGGAGGGGACCGGGAAGGGCCGTGAGGGGCCGGGCGGGACCGTGAGGGAGCCCGGAGGGAGCCATGAGGGGCTCTGAGGGGCCGTGAGGGAGCCCTGAGGGACTGTGAGGAACCGGGTCGAAGCCGTGAGGGGCCGCGGCGCCTGCGCGGAGCCCCGGAAGAGGCGGGAGTGACCCGGGGCTGGAAGCGGGGCTGGAAGCGGGGCCGGAGCCGGCATTGAGCCGTGCCTGAGGCGAGCCGGGCCATGCTCAGGGTGATACGGGCCGGGCTGGCCCCGGGCCGCCCGCGGCACCTGCAGGTAGCGGCGGCGGCACCGCCCCGGGCCCGCAGGAGGGAGGGCAGGGAGCCGGGAGCAGGAGGGGTGATGGAGGGCGGAGGGACAGCCCGGGACGGGCGGCGGCGGCTGCGGGGAACGGGCAGCCCTCGGTCACACGGAGGGGGACAGGGAAACCGGGAATGAGCAGCGCGGGACGGCCGAGGAGGGGCCGCGCTGGGTGTGCTGAGAGCTCCGAGGTGACCCTGGAAAGGCCACTTGGGTTTACGTGACCGATTGGCCGTAGATGGACAGGAAGCCGTAGAGAAGCGGTTTGGCAGTTTATCCATGGGCACGGTGAATCCCAGGATCAGTTACGGTGCAAAAGCCGTCCAGGACCATTGAGTCCAAGCTGTTCCCAATCCCCAGCCTGTCCCCAGCGCAGAGCACTGAGTGTCCAGTCCTTCTTGGACACCTCCGGGGATTGAGACTGCAAACCTCCCTGGGCAGCTCCTGCCAAGATCTGACCACCCTTTCCATGGAGAAATTCCTGCTGATGTCCAGCCTGGCCCTCCCCTGGCCCAGCCTGAGGCCATTTCCCCTAGTCCCATTCCTCGTGTCCTGGGAGCTGTGTCGAAACCACTGCCGGCTGACCCAGTGACCTTCTCTGGCCTTGCAGCTCCTGCTGACCTCCTGCAGGCACTGCTCCTCGGGGGTTCTTCCCAACGAGAGGATCCGGAACATCGGCATCTCAGCCCACATCGACTCGGGGAAGACAACGCTGACGGAGCGGATCCTGTTCTACACGGGCAGGATTGCGCAGATGCACGAGGTCAGCCTGAGCCCTTATTGAGGACTTGTCCATCTCCATGTTGTGCTGCTTTTCCTCTCTGCAGGAGGGATGATGCTTGGTCCATAAGCATCACTTCTGCACATGGATTCACCCATGGAGTGGGTTGAGGTGGAAGGGACATTAAAGCTCATCCTGTGCCCCCCCCTGCCATGGGCAGGGACATCTTCCACTGTCCTAAGTTACTCCAAGCCCTGTCCAGCCTGGCCTCGGACACTCCCGGGGATGGGACATGAATTCTTAGTAGACTCCTTGAACTAATTTTTTTTTGTCCCTAAGGTGAAAGGTAAGGATGGAGTTGGAGCTGTCATGGATTCCATGGAGCTGGAGCGACAGCGTGGCATCACCATCCAGTCTGCAGCCACTTACACCATGTGGAAGGACACCAACATCAACATCATCGACACACCAGGTGAGGGCAGCTGGGGACACCTGGGGATTGCTCTTCCTCAGGGATACAGGGGATGAGCTGCATCTTTGTGTGCCTTGTCATGCCAGGACCAAGAGTGATGGGTTCAAACTCACACAGGAGGAAGTTAGATTGAATATTGGGAAGGAATTCTTCCCTGTGAGGGTGGGGAGGCCCAGTAATAGGGTGCCCAGAGAAGCTGTGGTGCCCCTGGATCCCTGGCAGTGTCCAAGGCCAGGCTGGACAGGGCTTGGAGCAGCCTGGGACAGTGGAAGGTGTCCCAGTGATGGCAGGGGTGGCACTGGATGGGATTTAAGGTCCTTCCCACCCAAACCATTCCATGACTGTGCTCCATCACTTGACCCCATGTAACTCTGCATGATTCCCTTGGCTGTCGCTCGTTTCCAATGCATTTATCATTTTATTTTTGTTTTTTACCCAGGACACGTGGACTTCACCATTGAAGTGGAGAGGTCTCTGCGGGTGCTGGATGGAGCCATCCTGGTTCTCTGTGCTGTGGGAGGTGTGCAGTGCCAGACCATCACTGTCAACAGGCAGATGAAGCGTTACAATGTCCCCTTCCTGACCTTCATCAACAAACTGGACAGGATGGGCTCCAACCCGGCCAGAGCAGTACAGCAGCTCAGGTTTGTGGCATTTACAGGGATTCCCAAAATTCCATTCACATGGTTGGTCATTAGGAACAACACTGGAAAGGCTTCTCTTTGGAGCTGCAGTTTGGAGAATTCCTGACTCGAGGTTAAATCCTGATCTGACCCAGAACAAACCTCCATTTTCTCGAAAACCGCCAAATATTGAGAATATCTTGGTGTCAGCCAAGACTGGCAGTGACCAAGAGCTGTGGTTTGATGTTTATTTTGTTGATGGAACAAATAAATAAATATCAGGAAATAAATATCAGGAACAACTTTGAAAGCAGCCTCTTAGTTTTCCCTAGATCCTGGTGCTGCTGAAATTCCAGCAGGGAGGTGACCCAGGGTGGTTTGGATTCCTGGAGTCCTGCTTGCTCCCTACCTTTCCCTGCCTAATTGGATCCATGAGATAACCTCATTAATGTGCATTAAGGGAGTTGCTTCTCCCATAATGAAGTAATCAATCTCAAACTGGTTTCCCCTGCTGCCTTTCCCGTGGGAGTTGCTCCCTGTGCCTGTTGGGATACAAAGGGCTGGAGCCACCTCAGCCACAGCTGGGTGGTTTTCCTCAATATGGGCAGATTTGGGCACATCCAAAAGACAAAACCCAGGGATTTTGTGGAAATGGGATGTAGCTTAAAGACCATCTGGAGCACACATACAGAAATTATATTTTTCTTCAATAATTCCTCTTTTTTCCCTTTTTCAGATCCAAGTTGAAACACAATGCAGCTTTTGTTCAGATTCCAATTGGGCTGGAGGGAAACTTTAAAGGAATTATAGATCTCATAGAAGAAAAAGCCATCTATTTTGATGGGGCACTTGGGTAAGTCCTGGAAATCGCTTCTTTTTTAGCCGGAGCTGCTCTTTGCAGGAAGAATTCCTGTAGTTTCTCTTCAGAGAAGAAACCCAGCTCTGGAAATTTGGGAGTGGGTTGTGCGGGAGCTGAGGATCCTCCTGCAGCTCTCCCAGTGCCCTGGCTGGGCAGGGAGCTCTGTGTGGGGTGGCTGCAGCAGGAGTTGGTTGCTGGGAAGGGGTGGTGGCCACACTTCCCACCTGGAGAAGCAGGAGGCTGCTCCATAAGGGGGTCTGGCAGCTCCCTGGGATGAGATAAGCTGTGGGTGAGGCTGTTGGGAGGTTGTCCTGATCCTGCAAACTCCTGCCAGCACTGGGAAGTTCCAGCACAGATAAAAATGCTGATGTTCTCAGGGGATTTTTTCCCAGGGTCTGTGTGAAGGGGGAATTGCTCTGAGGCAGGGTGGCCCCACAGTGGTGGGAATGCTGGTCCCTGTGGTTGAGCAGTGGGAATGACTGTGTTCCCTGTGTGTGCAGGCAGACCCTGAGGGTTCAGCAGTGGGAATGACTGTGTTCCCTGTGTGTGCAGGCAGACCCTGAGGGTTCAGCAGTGGGACTGACTGTGTTCCCTGTGTGTGCAGGCAGACCCTGAGGGTTCAGCAGTGGGAATGACTGTGTTCCCTGTGTGTGCAGGCAGACCCTGAGGGTTGAGGAGATCCCGGCTGAGTTCCGGGCAGAGGCTGCAGAGCGGCGCCGGGAGCTCATCGAGTGTGTGGCCAACGCCGATGAGCTCCTGGGAGAGCTGTTCCTGGAGGAGAAGATTCCCACAGCTGCCCAGTTAAAGGTACCTTCCCTGTCCTGGATGTTCCCTCAGCTGTCTGTATCCCTGTCCCCTCATTCCTCAAGAAATATATCAGAATTCTGGTCACTGGAGCTGTGTCACCTCAGCTGGACTCCAGTTCCCCCCAAGGAGTGCTCATTCCCAGCTTGGTTTTGATTTGTGTTGGAAAGAACTCTGGAGAGGAGGTTGTGTGGGAAGCCCTTGTGTTGGGGGCTGTCCAGGGGACTGTGGGAGCAGCTCTTTGCTCCAGGAAGGACAGGGAATGTGGGCTGAGCTGCAGGAGGAATTCACAGGGATGTTTTCCAGCTGGCAATCCGAAGGGCGACGCTGCAGAAATCCTTCACCCCCGTGCTGGTGGGAAGTGCTCTGAAGAACAAAGGGGTGCAGCCTCTGCTGGATGCTGTCCTGGAATACCTTCCCAATCCTTCTGAGGTGGAGAACTACGCTCTGCTCAACCAGGGGTGAGTGCATCCAGCAGCAAACAGCAGTGTCTGAGTCAGATAAAAAGGCTTTCCTTGGACACCTCCAGGGATGGGGACTGCAAACCTCCCTGGGCAGTTCCAAGGCTGAGCACCCTTTCCATGGGGAAATTGCTGCTGATGTCCACCCTGAACATCTCCTGGTCCAGCCTGAGGCTGTTCCCTCTCCTGCTGTCCCTGTTCCCTGGGAGCACATAGCACCAAGACATGTGAGCCCCAACATCAGAGCCAGGAAATGTTCGGGGGAGACTCCCATGTTGCTTCCTAACCTCACCTCCCTCTCATCCCTGCTTTAAAGGGATTCTGAGGACCAAACCAAGTTCCTGTTGAATTCTGCTCGTGATGATTCCCAGCCTTTTATTGGCCTTGCTTTCAAACTGGAGGTGAGTCTCACTCTGCTCCTTCCCACAAATCATGGAGAGGGTCCAGGTGGTGCTTCCAAAACTCACATAGAGCAAACTTTGAAACCAGTTCATATTTAAAATATTTGTATTTAACTCCGGTTGAAATGTAACTTCTTTTTAAAATTGCTTCAACCATAAAATCCACAAATGCTGCCAGTTTGGAAGTTTAGGATGGGTTCTGGACCTCAAAAATTTTCTGCTTTTCTTGTTAAAAGTTGAACATTTGGGGGGTTGTCAGCTTAACTGAAATATTTTCAGGGAGAAAATCCTGTGTTTGGAAACTATGGGACATGAGGGAGTCAGAGAGGAAAAAGGGCAGAGATTTAAGCAAATAAGTTGTTTGCTACTTAGAGAGCAGCACTTGAGGATTCACGTGGAAAATGGCTGGCTAAATTCCATGGTAATGTTTGTTCATTGGGAACGCTTGGGAGTGACAAAATTAGTCCAGAAATTGCCAGGAAACACCAAATTCCACTGCAGAGCCAAGTGAGAGCTCTTAAAAACCCTTAATTTCCACTTGCAGTGTGGCAATTCAAACCACACTTGGTGAGTGCAGCTGATATTTGGAACTGCTGATTCCCAGCAGGATGTGCTGACTGGGATGGATTTGCTTGCAGGCTGGCAGGTTTGGGCAGCTGACCTACGTGAGGGTGTACCAGGGCATGCTGAAGAAGTCAGATTACATCTACAACACCCGCACGGGCAAGAAGGTGCGAGTGCAGAGACTGGTCAGGATGCACTCGGACAACATGGAGGTGAGTGAGCCCTGGGGAGAAGGGCCTGGATGGGTCAGGAGTGCCCGAAACACAGGGTGGTGGTTGCTCCTGAATAAGTTTGCTTGTTGTTGTTTGAAGTTTTGCTCCTTGTTGAAGGAGCTCTGCCTTCTGTCCTTGGAATAAAGAGGGTGAATCGTAGGGTGTTTTATCCGAGCTGGAGTTTTGGAGGGAGCTCAGTGTCAAGCTTTAAAACACAGTTATTCATGTGGTTTCTACAATCCAGGTGTAGTTTGTAAGTCAGGGGAAGATGGAATCAATCCTGGGATGGTTTGGGATGTATGGATCATCATGTATGGATGTGGCATTATAGAAGTGACCACGATGCCAGATTTATGGAATGGTTTGGAAGGACCTTAAACCCATCCAGTGCTACCCCTGCTATGGCAGGGACACCTTCCACTGTCCCAGGCTGCTCCAAGTCCTGTCCAGCCTGGCCTTGGACACTGCCAGGGATCCACAACTTCTCCCAGGGGCAGCCATAGCTTCTCTTATCCTAGTGCTGTCTGAGCAGGAATTTCCCTTCCCTCAGGATGTGAATGAAGTTTATGCTGGAGACATCTGTGCCCTGTTTGGGATCGACTGTGCCAGCGGGGACACCTTCACAGATAAAACCAGCACTGGCATCTCCATGGTGAGTCCAGCCTTCCCTGGCTGCCCCAGGCACTGGGATTCACCAGGATTTGCTGTAATTCATCATCCTCTCTCCCTTGGCATTGCAGGAATCCATCCATGTCCCTGATCCCGTTATTTCCGTGGCTATGAAGCCTGCCAACAAGGTAGGAGCTTGTGGCTCAACCTTTTCTCCCTGAGCTCCTTCCCCTTGCTGCTTTTTGATTTTATGGGACAGACTAAGCACTGTTTCAAAGTGTTTTATCTCTTGGATAACCCAGGGCTGAGTTGCATGGTGTCCCTCAGCCCGAAACATCAACTTGAAATAAATCATAATTAACACTTGAATAAATACTTACAAATGTTTCATAAAATAACCCCAAAGGGCAGAAATGTTCAGCAGCAGATAGGAAAATGTGAGGCCTTTTCCTTGGAATGACTCCTGGATGTTGTGTAAGCCCTGCCTCGTGTCTGTGCCTGTTTCAGAATGACCTGGATAAATTTTCCAAAGGCCTTGGCCGCTTCACCCGGGAAGATCCAACCTTCAGAGTCCACTTTGATGAGGAGAGCAAGGAGACCATTGTCTCTGGGATGGGGGAGCTGCACCTGGAAATCTATGCCCAGGTAATTCGGGAAGCAATTCTGCTTTTGCCTGGTTTTCCAGTGTTTTCTTCCTTCTCCCTTTTCCTTCCAGCTGCTTAGGGAAAAGTTTAATTTTTAAGTCAATGTTTGAAGGTCCTTTCTCTCCAGTGGTTCCATTTTGAAGGCTTCTAAAAGGGAATTTTGCCTGGAATAATTTTAGGATTTGGTCCAAATGCAAAAAGAATGTATTAAACACTACTCTTTGCTCTAGCAGCCTTTGCTTTTAATTAATAATTAATTATAATTAATTTCTACAGAAAAATACTATTTCTGTGGGTTTAAATATATCATTCTATAATAAAAGCTGGTGCAGGGAGAAGGGAATAGTTCCAGAGATTCGTTTCGTTCCAACTGTTTGTATTTTAACAAAAAAGATGTATCTTAAATATTGATAGAATGAAGAAAAAGTGATTTTTGCCTTGAAAAACTGAAACTTTATTAGAATAACTAATGTTATTTCCATTTCCTGCATCTAAAGCTGCAGGTCTTACATGAGGTTGACAGTGAATAATTCGTTACATTTCAAAACCCAGCAAAAAGTCCCAAAAATCAATCCAACATTAACCCTGATTAAGTTCATCATTCCAGTGGAACAACCCTGATTCACTGTAGGTTTTTTCCCGCAGCGAATGGAGAGGGAATATGGCTGTCCTTGCACCATGGGGAAGCCCAAAGTCGCCTTCAGGGAGAACATCTCTGCCCCTGTGCCGTGAGTATTCCTGCTGGGAATTGCTGGATTGATTCACTTTGATGTGGAGAAAGTGCCTTTGGAATTTGCAGATCAGAAATGCCACGGGGAGTTCAATTTCATGTTTTTGTACCGTGCTTGATTCCCACTCCCATCACCCTGTGTGCCTCCTGCCCAGCTCTGCAGCTCTTCCAGCTGTGCTCAGGTGCTCCCTGATCCCAGGGTGTGTCCAGGCTGCCGCTGATCCCGGGACACTCTGGCCCCACGCTGGGGGTGCCACAGCACGGTCACTTCCCAGGGAATCACCTCCTGTGGGACACAAACACCCTGAGCAGCTCCTGCTCTGAGCACTCGGGAATGTCCTCCATGGGAAGGTTAGGAGTTAAAAGCCCTGTGGAAGCCCCAGGGGAGCTGGGAGTGCAGGGTTAGGAGCAGCAGAGCTGAACTGGGAGGGACATCCCTGCATTATTCCAGCCAAGAGCTTTCCTTCCCATTTCCCATGTTTTTCTTACCAAAACACTCACTCAGATCCCAAACTTTTGATGGAGAGTGGCACAGGCTGTAAATGCTGTTCTGGGAGTGTTTCTGCTGGAGTTCTGGGATTGCTGATTTCTGTCCTGGGCCAAGGGAGCATCCACAGCCCAGCTGGAACTGAGAGCATCCAGGATGCTCCAGCTGCCTCTTCCCTTTATCCCTGCCCACTTTGGCACTGGGATGTCCAAGGGAGAGCTGTGAGGGACCAGTTTTGAACCTCAGCCATTCCCCAGAAAGCCCAGGAATAGCTGGAATTGCTGCTGGAATGCTGAGGCAGGCAGGGCTGGTGACCCTGAGCTCACCCTGGAGGATCAGGTCTGTGTCTGAGCTGCAGCTCACACAGCTGGAGTCTTAAATCACCCAAAAAAAGCTTTTTAGGAGTAAAATGATTTACCTGGGACACCATTTCGTGGAGTAGAACCACATAGTCAAACTGGAGATCTTCATCACTTCTTTTCTGGAAAGACAGGATGACAAGGGGTGAATTTGGAGGTCTTCCCACCTAGAAGGTGACTCAGTTCTCTGTGGTTATCCCAAAAATTCCCTGATGTATTTCAGATAAAACTGGCAGCTCCTGATAATAAATAAAGCAGATGGAGCTCAATCACTGTAACAAAATTAAGAGCTCCTGCTTTGAATTTCTCAAAAAATTTTGGGAGACACTAAATGTAAAGCTTAAAACTGCTAATTCCTGCCTTAAAGAGACCAGATCTACCAGGAATTCTTTGGGATGAGAACACCTCATTCTACAATGTGTCAATTTAACCCAAATAATCCCAAATAAAATTGTGAAGAGGATAAGAAAACACTCCAGAGGCCTTACAGTGGGGGACAGTCAGGGACTCTGAGTGACAAAATACACCCTGGCCTTTGGAATAGACTCTTTTCAGTGTATTTTTCAGGAAAAAAAAGGGAAAAAATTACCCAGGAGAGATGGCAGCTGGATTAATTAATAGTTATTTGTCTCCTTTATCCTTAAATTTATTAGAGAGGAGTTTAAAATCTTTCAACTCCCGCTGGTGCAGAGCCCTGCAGCAGCTGTGAATTGCTCTAAGAGGCCATCAGAGGGAGCAAAACCTTCACAAATCCTGCTCCCACAAGGAATTCCTGTCTTTCCTTCTTACCCACGACTTCCTGGCAATTCACTGTCTGTTCAGAGTGGGTTTTCTGAATACTAAATCCTGCTGCTTTTTCCTTGCTCTCAGGGAAAATTGCCTTGAATTTAAAGCTGATGATCATTTTGGGGTTATTCTTAACTCAGAATCGATTTTTCTCAAATGGAACACAGAAAACCTGGTAGAACCTACAGAATTCTGATAATTTAATTTGTTCTCCTTGCCACAGCTGCTTAGCTCTTAAATACTGCTTTCCATGCCGGTTGGGTGGGCTCGGAGCAGCCTGGGCTGAGGAAGGTGTCCCTGGAATGGGATCAGCTTTAAGGTCCTTTCCAACCCAAACCAGTCTGGGATTCTGTGCCTGCTGGGAACTCACCACTTGCTTCACGTGTTTAACCCGGGCAAGGTGAAACTTGGTGTTTTCCGTGGAATTCTGCCAGATCAGGTAGCCAGAGGCCACCCCGGCCAGCAGGTGGATGGGCTGCAGGGCTGGGGGAACATTCCCGTGGCTGTCTGCAACCAAAACAATCCCTGGGTGTTAAACAGAGCCATTAGCAGAACATTGTCACCTCACACAGGGCTTGCTGCTCTCAAGACATTCCACAGGGTTTGCAAGAGCTGCTCCAGCACCACAGGTTTCCTCGCACTTCACAGAATCCTGGAATGGGTTGGGTTGGAGGGATCTTAAATCCCATCCAGTGCCACCCATGCCATGGCAGGGACACCTGCCACTCTCCCAGGCTGCTCTGAGCTCCATCCAGCCTGGCCCTGGACACTTCCAAGGTGTTCTCCTCCACTTCTTCCCCTCAACATGAATTCCAGAAGGTCTGGCAGGCAGGGCTGGCTCTGAGGTGAGAGCAAATCCTGGCTGTACATTCGGGGTGTTGGATGGCAGTGCTAAGGACACCCTCAGAGTGAGCAGGGACAGTGCCAGGTGCTTTTCCAGAGCAGTGACATTCAGGAATGAGGAATAAATGCAGCAGTTGTGAGTGGCAGAGCCCCACAGAGAGGAAGGGAAGGTGCTCAGAGCAGGGGGAAGGCCTGGCCCCTCTCCCAACCCTTGGCTGTACCTGGGATGTTCTCAGCCACAAGCTCCTTCTCCAGGCTCCTGATTCGATGGTAGAACTCCTGATCTGCTTCCTCTGTGCTCCTGAGTTCTCCTTGCACTGTGACCTGCACATCTGGAGCTCTGCTTTTGCTGCCCAGGTGATACAGAACCTCAGCAGTGCAGTTCACAGTCCTGTCCTGATGCAGAGTTAATTATGTGCATTATTATTTGGTTAAATACATGTGTAATTAGGGTAATTTACACTTCTAAAATGGAATTTTTTATGTAGTTGATTTTTTTTCTGAGTCCAGCCCGTAGAGATTTGTTATTATTTGAGTCAGGGTTAAATTCCTGGTATTTCTGAGAATGTTTGAGGATGGGATTTGCTTTTTGCAGAGCTGGAAGGGGCAGTGGTTGGGGTGCAGAATGTCCCTTGTGCTATTCAGTTGGAGTGGAGTGACACTGCAGTGTCCTTGTCATCCCTCCAGCATGGTCTGCTGTTGCAGTGGCAGGTACCACATGGTCAGTGGGTTCCTTTTTGGTTAAAATTCAGCTTTTTTTTGGTCTGTTTGGCAGTATAGAAAAATCAGGAACGCAATTGCAAGTGTTATTAAGTGCTGTGTCCACAGAGGGTGTAATTAGATCAGTCTGACTCACTTTGTCCAGGACATCTTCCAGCTCCAATTCCAGGTAGTACTTGTGTCCAACATCATCAACGTCCTAAAAAAGGGGAAACATTAACAACACTTATTTTGCCAAATATTCAATGGCTGCGTCCTGGACAAGATCAGAGAATCCCAGAAGGGTTTGGAGGGACCTTAAATCCCAGCCAGTGCCACCCTGCCATGGCAGGGACACCTTCCACTGTCCCAGGCTGCTCCAAGTCCTGTCCAGCCTGGCCTTGGACACTGCCAGGGATCCAGGGGCAGCCTGTGCCAGGGCCTCACTTCTAGCCTTGAACACCACTGAATTGCCAGTTTTGGGATCCTGTGGGATTCTGTCCAAGAATCTGTTGCTTGGTTTAATTCTCACCTAGAAGTTTTCAGTGGTTCCTTCCATTCCCTTTGGCAGTTCATTATGAATTGAATCACGCCCTGTATTTTTTTGCTTTGAGAGGGGGTTTGCTGTGCCCTGCTTGTGCCAGGTGTGCTGCGCCCCTCTCGTGCCAGCTGTCCCTGCACACCCAGGGCAGGGCTGAGCTGTGCTGGCACCCAAGCCGAGCACCCTCCTCCTCCCCGGGAGGTTCCCCATGCCCGCTGCCCTGGGCTCGCTCCGCGGTGCTGTCCCCGCAGGTGACACACGGGCTGTGTGTCACATCGCTGCCCCGCCCTGCGCTCACAGCCCTGCGCTGCCCGGGACCCCAACGGGCACAGCCGCTGTCACCCCCGCGGGGCCACAATGCCAGAGGATCTGGGGGTGGGAAGGATCTCTGGACCTCATCCAGTCCAACCCCCCCGGCCAGGCAGGCTCACCCGGGGCAGGGACACCGCAACGCGCCCGGGTGAGGTTGGGATGTCCCCAGAGAGGGACACTGCGCACCCTCTGCCCAGCCGTGCCCGTGCCCTGCTGCCCCATGGGAGAAGCCCGTCCCGGTCCCGGTCAGTCCCCGCGGTGATTCCCGCTCCCATCCCGATCCCATCCCGGTCCCTGGCCGCTCACCTGGCGCCGGGCACGGCGCAGCTCCCGCAGATCCAGCCCCCGCCCGGGGCCACCCCGCAGGTACCGCAGGTAGCCCAAGGCCACCGCCGCGGCCCGGGCGGCCGGGAAATGGCTCGTAGGAAGCTCCATGGCCCGGGAGCAGCTTCCTCCTCCCGCAGGAAGCGGCCGGGCGGGGCGGCAGCGGGGCGGGCACGGAGCCGCGGGACGGGGCGGGTGCTGCGGGGACAGCGCATCCCTTCGGGCCGCGGGGGATAACGCTTGGAACGGCGTTAGCTGCGATATTGGGAATAAATGCTTCCCTGGGCCCAGGTTTTCCAGGGAGTTGGTGTCTGCCCCATCCCTGGAAGTGTCCAAGGCCAGGTTGGACACTGGGGCTTGGAGCAGCCTCGGATAGCAGAAAGCATCCCTGCCCGTGGAATTTTAGATTGAAATTCCCTTCCTGCCCAAACCAGTCTGGGATTCTCTGAAATGCAGAATGGGGATGTTTTCCATAGAAAGCTGTGGTTTGTGTCATGAGTAACTTGGGGTTTGGGGGTATTGCTTGGGTTTAGGTTTGAGTTTACCCACAAGAAGCAGTCGGGAGGAGCAGGGCAGTACGGCAAAGTGATCGGAGTGCTGGAGCCCCTGGATCCAGAGGACTTCACCAAGCTGGAATTTGAGGACAGAACCATTGGCACAAATGTTCCCAAACAGTTCGTGCCTGCTGTGGAAAAGGTACAAACCTCTGTGTATAATACAGAAAATCCTGATCGCTGCTGTTTTCCTGTGATACCACCCACGTTTGCTGTGCCTGCCTTGCTCCAGGAAAGGAGGCTTTTCCCACTTCTCCAGCGGCAGCAAGACCACACTGGTGTGGTTCTACTTCATGTCTTGTATCCCTGGGGTTTCCAGTTAGTTTGGAAGCTGCTGTGTGTTTTCTCTGGTGCTGTGTTCTGGCTCTGTTTCCTTGCAGTGCCTTCTTTTCTTGCAGTCACAGCCTCCTGCTCGTGCTGCTTTTTCCTGGCCTCTTCTGCCTCTGGTTGTGGCACCACAATTGTCCTAACCCCAAAATATGTCACTTTTTCTGTGACTTCTCTGAGGCCAGTTATGGAGGAAACTGTAATTAAGCTGCATTTCCTGCCTCAATTCCCAAATTCTCTTTCTTTATCCCCTCTGTGACTGTCTCTCTGTATAATTTATCACATGCTACTTCAATTAACCTACCAGCATCTTGGAATTCCTGTAATAACCTACAGTTATTCCTCCTTTTTTCCATAATGCAACACTTAAAGATTTTTGCCACATCCTGAAAAAACCATGCAGTCTCAAAGGAATCTTGTTCTTGAGGAAGAACTCTTCCACACAGAGTGGAAAAAGCATTCTTTTGGGGTTTGGCCATAGAATCCCTTAAAAAGGCAAATCCTGAGGATATTTTTCCCTGTCCTGAGCTTGATCTGTGATTTTTATCTGTAAAATAAAACAAACTGAGCTGTTGTTCCCAGGGATTCCGAGAGGCCTGTGAGAAAGGTCTGGTGTCAGGACACAGGATCTCCGGAGTGCGCTTCGTGCTGGAGGATGGTGCTCATCACATGGTGGACTCCAACGAGATCTCCTTCATCAGGGCAGGAGAGGGAGCCCTGAAACAAGGTACAGGCTTCTCCTTGGGATGGCTCCTGCTGCCTGGGGGATCCCTCATCCCTCCCTCCTTCCCTCTCTCCCTCCATCCCTCCCTCCCAAGTCTGGCCAGTTGCAAGGAGCAGAATGTGTCCAAGAGTTTGTAGAATTTCTGAGGGAGGCACAATAATCTCTGTGGTTATATAAAGGAAATCCTGTTGTCCTAGAATTCTGTATAGCAACACCAACAGCTTCACCCTTGCAGGGTAGGAAGAGAACATTTGGCCAAACTGGGCCTTTTTTAGGAAAAATTCCTTCTCTGAAGGAGTGGTTAAACACTGGAAGGGCTGGCCTGGGAAGTGGTGGAGTCACCATCCCCGGAGTGCTCAATGTGTGGATATAGCATTTCCCAGTGTGGTTTAGTGCTATCAGCCAAAGGTTGTCTTGCTGATCTTGGAGGTCTTTCCCAACCTTAACGATTCTGTGCTGGTGGCTTCAGGAATAAAAGGCCAGGAGCTGCAATTCCATGCGGGTGATGACGGTTTTCCCTCACTGATGTAAGAAACACCCTGCATTAGCCATAAACCATTTGCTGCTGTGTGTGGGAATATCCTGACTCCCACCAGGTCCCCTTTGACGTTGGATTTTCCCATGTTTTCCCAGCCATGGAGAATGCCTCGGTGCGCATCATCGAGCCTGTCATGGCCGTGGAGGTGATGGCTCCCATGGAGTTCCAGGGAGCAGTGATCGCTGGGATTAATCGCCGCCACGGCGTCATCACGGGCCAGGATGGCTCTGAGGGCTACTTCACTCTCTATGCTGAGGTCTGTGCTTCTCCTTTCCTTGATTCCAGGACTGTTTTCCACAGTTTTTATGGAAAAATTTGTCGGTGGATTGACACATCTTCAACATTCCTTCTTTTATGTCCCTCCTGTGTGTTTTCCTGGTGGGTGGCGGGCTCAGGACAAATCACACACTGTGGCCCTTCTGCTTCCCAAGTTGTGCTTGGAGGAATGTCTGGAGATCCCTCAAACCTTGCTGGTTGGCTGCTCACTGAATTTGGGATATTCTAGTTCCCGGTGCATTCTAGGATTCTCAGATTGTTGAGGTTTCCTGCTAAAAACTCCCAGATTTTTGAGGTTTCCCACTAAAAACACATTACAAATATAAATTAATTAAATTAACAGGTACTTTATAACAACAGATGATTAAATCAGAACTATTTACAGACAACACTGACTCATTATGTCATAATTGGGATTATTAGATGATAGCCCAAAACCGATGGAGAAAATACCTTATTACAAGGAAATATGTTTGGATTGCAGGTGCCACTGAATGATATGTTTGGCTATGCCACTGAGCTGAGGTCTTGCACAGAGGTGAGTCCTTGAGGTCCTTTCTGCTGAAATGTGTTTAACTCTGTAAATTTGGGTTAATTCATCTCCATAGCACCTGCAGCAGGGAATGAGGGCAAATCAAAGCAGAGCTGTGGGATTCCTGGCCAAACAATTCTTCCATCCTTGAGGAGTTTTGTTTGGGTAGGATTGGGAAGATCCCTGGGTGTTATTTCACAGCCAAGGGCTGTGTGCTCAGCAGGATTGCACACGGCCCTTCCTCACCTTCACTTTTCCCACCTCTGCAGGGAAAAGGGGAATATACCATGGAGTACTCCAAATACCAGCCGTGTTCAGCCAGCGCGCAGGAAGAAATCATCAACAAATACCTGGAAGCCACAGGGAGACTTCCTGCCAAAAAGGGCAAAGCCAAGAGCTGATTGGATTCCATTGGAGCCCACGGAACAGTTTTTGCAGAACCTTCTTCCCCAACAGCTCACTTTTCCAAGCCATGGAAGCAGCCCAGGCTGGCTGGGTAAGGTGGGCTCCAGTGGGATTTGGACTTGGAATTTTCTCACCAAACCTTTCCTCTGTGGTGCTGTTGGAAGCACCAGGGGATCAGCCTGGAATTGCTCACCTGTAAATGCTGTTGGAACAAAATAGATGCTAAAGCATAGCTGATTTGTCTTGAGATTTGTTTTAATTAAGATCTATTAAAACAATTCTATTTTTTACTTGATACCTCATTATTTTGTGATTAGGTTGGTTTCTGGGTTGGGAATGTTAAGCCAGGTGAGAGCTGCTGGACAGGCATGGGGAGTGGGACATCATCCCACATGGAACACTTGTGGTGCTCCAGCTTCCTTCCAGGGAACAGATGGAATTTTCCCTTCCAAATCCTTTGGAAATGGCACAGCATCCTCCAAAGTCAGCCCACTGGGTGAAGCCATCAGTCAGTGCTTGTCACCAAATCCACTTTCACTGCTGGCACAAGCATGCAGCAGAGCTGACAAGTTTTGGTAGGAGTTCACTCTTCCCGAATCTGGGAACAACATGGAATTATGTGTGGGTTGGTGATGTGGATTTAATGGGCTTGGCTTTTGGCTCTTGGTTAGAAAACCAAAGCAAAGATCCCTTTTCCCAGAACTTCACCATCCAGAGGCTGTGTTGCAGCTGACGCTCAGCTCAAGAATCGCTTAACTTTGCTGACTCACAGCAGAGACAAAACAGGAGGCTTAGTTGAGAAGGAGAAGATATTCCCATCATTCTGTATTTTTAATGATTCCCAGAATGTCCACGTTGAATTTTCTTCCCTCCTTCCTGCCCTCCTCAGCTGCAGAAGTGTTTTTGCAGATTCCAGTAAACAGGGAGTGAGTTCCAGTTCAAACCCAGCGACATTCCTGGCACAGCACTGGGCTTGATGCTTCCCAGACAGGAACAACTGGAGCAGCCAGGCTGCCTCTCCTCACGGAAAGACTGGGAAAATGATTTATTTCAACCCTGGGAAAGGATTTGTCAGGACCTGAAGCTGCTGATGGATGCCAGGAGAGATGTGGTGTATCCATGTGGTGCTGCCTTGGGAAAAATCCGTGATTGCCCTACATCTGTGGCTTTGTTTTTGGGAATGCTCAGCTGGAATTCATTTCCAGAAAAGCCCTGCAGGTCCTCAGACATTGGGAGGGTTTCTAAAACAAGCAAATGGAGTGCTTTTCCCAAAATTTGGAGATCTCTTAAAAGCAGTGTGAACACAAGATAGAAACGGGGTGGGTGTGATTTTATTTATATTTATGGGGTTCACATTTGTATATATGGAGCTTTTAATGATATTTATGGGGTTTCTACTCTGTTTAGACCAGTTGTGATGTGAATTCCTGGCTAATGAGTTCTGCCAGATGTTCTGCTTCTCCACCAACCTGGAAATGAAACAAACCTCAAGAATTTTGCTGTATGATTTGAGGTTTTAGGCTGAAATCTTGGCCTAAAAGCAGCTGGGGGAAGCTTTGCCTTAGAATTCCAACAGCTTTGCTTCTTCTCCAGAAGTTCTATGGAGCTCCTTAACTGCTGTGATTTGTGAGTAGCCAGTTGCAGCTCCCTGCTGACTGGGAAGTGTCTGATCCTCTGTTCCAGCTCTGCAGAGCAGTGGCAGAAACAAGGTAAGGAGACTGCTGTAGAGCCAAATCCATCCTATTTTCTTGGTTTAATTCCAGAAAATATTTATATCACCAGCTTCTTTAAGAAATGATGGAATTCCAAGCCCTGATTTCACACATTTGATGATGGGAAATGTTCTTTCAGCAGGAAAGAAAACACCAAGAGGGTGTGGAGTGCTGCTTCCCTGAGTTTATTGTGGTGCCTGTTGTGTGCTGAGGGAAGAAGCTTCAGTCAGGAAATCAGATTTATTTGTGTAAAATGCTGGAATTCGGGAAGTTGACATTGCCCAGCCTAAATAAATAGATCCAGGGAAAGCTGTGTGAAATCCTGGAATGGTTGTTCCCAATTACAGCTCAAGGGTTGTGAAAACCACGGAACAGCCATCCCAGAGCCTGTTTTCCTCAGCAAGGTGGTGTTCTTGGGAAGGATTTCATTTATCCTGGCACAAATCTGGCTAATGGAGGGAAAAAAGGTGAATTTGGGACAGTTTGACACAATCCCAGAGAGCAGAGGTGGGACAGTGGTGGCTCTGCTGGAAATCCAGCTGGAGAATTTGGTAGAAAGGACAAAGCCATGACTTTGTAGTTTAGGATGGGACAGGACAGGGCAGGAAGAGCTGTTCCCAAACATGGGAGTTCATCCTTCTGGAGCCTTCCTGGCTCTGCAGGTCTGGTTTGGTTCAAGGTAAAAGAGAAGGTGGAAATTTAGGCTCCAGCAGCAGCAGAAAGAAAACCCAGCCTCGACCCTGAGTGATGGTATTCTGTTTATTGGAGACGTGAGTTATAAAAATCAGCATGATTCTAGCCCAAAAAACGACCAAAAATTAGTAGACAAATATTTCTTAGTGTCAGATTAACACTTTTCTCACAATTTTGATCCAAATATATTAACTTTGTTTACAAACTCTTTAAGTAACTGTTAATCAGTGATAATCAGTTAATCAACTGGTGTATGTTCATCTGGGTATATATGGAGTAGCAAAGATTTCAGGCAGAGATGCAGAACTTGAATCTTGCAGGTTGAAGAAGTGATAGGAATTAATTTTGGCACAGAACACATCAGTGAAACCATTCCCATCCACTGATTGCATGGAAAAATCCCAGCTCCAGGTCTGTTAACACAAGGATTTGCTCACTGGTTCCATATCCACAGAACTGAGGGTTTCAGTTAGAAATTGGCTCCCTTTTCAGCTGCAGGCCCAGCAGCTGATCCAGACTCTGCCCCAGAGCCCTCCATGCCGTGGCTCTCGGAAGCACAGAAGTGTTTCACCTTCAGAGGGTGCCCAGGGAGCCACGTCAGGCGCATGTGGCAGGAGATGATTTCCTGCAGAAGGGATTGAAAACCACACAGATTGATCACCTTCCTGCTGTGCATCTCCTGCTGAAAGGAGAGGTTATCCTAACTTCCTTACCTGTGTTGGGATTTCATGCAGTAGGACAGTGTAGTCAAACTCAACGAAATCATCTTTCCTGATCTGGGCAGGTGTAAAAAAGAAAAGGATTTATCAAGAACATAGGTTTAGATTGTTGAAATGTAATGTGTGCTCTGATTTACTTGAGCTTGCTCAGGGAAGGAAGTGAGCAGGGCTGCATGGCTGGAGTCAGATGTGCTTTGATCATGGAAAGGTAGGGAATTAGGAGCACTTCCTGCCTGGAATGTTGAAGGCACCACCAGCAGTGTGGCTCTGCAGCCTGACTGTCTCTGCAATGAAACCTGGCTGGCTCAGGTGCCAATTAACTGAGTTTAACCTTCAGTTTGAGAATCTTCCCTGCCTATGAACCTCTCCTTCAGAGAAACCTCCTGCCCCATAGCTAAGGAGCAAAACCTGGATGCTGCCTGTGGATCCCAGCTGGCTGAGGGCCACAGAGCTCTGGAGGTGCTGCTGGATTAGCTGAGTAGCTAAGGAGCAAAACCTGGATGCTGCCTGTGGATCCCAGCTGGCTGAGGGCCACAGAGCTCTGGAGGTGCTGCTGGATTAGCTGAGTAGCTAAGGAGCAAAACCTGGATGCTGCCTGTGGATCCCAGCTGGCTGAGGGCCACAGAGCTCTGGAGGTGCTGCTGGAGTGCTCAGGTGTTGGTGGCAGGTGTGGCACTGACTGAGCCTGGCTGGGGGCAGAGGGCCCTGGGGCTCTTGAGTGAGGCTCAGCAACTGAAGTGAAGCCACTCCTGCAGATCCAGGTAAGTCCAGTTTTCCTACTGGACAAAGTGTTTGTGCAGAAGTGGAGCTGCTGGTGAGGAGAAAGCCCTGGGATTTGGGGGAATCCCACCCCTCAGAGCAGTGCTGTCTGTGGCCCATGCCCTTCCCACCCCACTCACCCACTGCTTCACAGACTTCACTTGTGCCAGGAAGTATCCCAAGGTCTCTGTGGACTTTTCCCACATGACGGAGCTGCTGCCAGCCACAGCCAGAGCCCACACTGGCTCCAGGGCAGGCTCAATGTTGCCATAGCTGTCTGCAAGGCGTGGAGAAAGAGAAAATCATATTAATTCTGACTGCTCAGCAGAAAAATGATGAACCTCAGAGTGGTTCTGCCTGGCACAGCAGCATTCCTGGGATGGACTCTTCCCTCTGATGTGTCACAGGGAGGAGAGAGGAGAAAACTGCTTAACCTGCAGTCCCAGTGAGGTATGAAAGTGTGGCAGAACTGACATTGCCAAGGGACACTCTTCCCAGGGTCCCCACAATGGGCAAGAAACCCAAAATCCACAGCAATGGGAGTCCTTACCTAGCTGGGAGAAAAGATGGGATTTTTCCAGGATGGAAAAATTGCGTTAGTCATCCCCAGTGAATTTCCAGCCACAGCTGGGGAGGTGTGGGTTAGGGCACTTGTTATTCCTGGAGGACATCCTGCATTTACTTGATGTAAAAATGGTGTGGATTTGCTTTTAAACCCAAACCACCTTCCCAAGATGGGGCTGAGTGCTAGTGGTAAATGCAGAGGGGCTTTGTTCTCCCAAAATCCCTGGGGAGGTGGGATTGTTTGGACGGCGGGATGCTATCAGGGTGCTACTGTCAATAACGTGTCTCCTTTTTCAAATGCTTGTGTTCTTTGTGCTCTTCAAGATAAAATGAAATCCAGGTGAGTATTTGGAGGAATATACCTGGAATATTGTTTCCAGTGATTGGTTTGGTTTGGTGCCTAATCCTTTGGTAAAGTCTGTTGTCCTCTTCCTGGATTTCCTTCAGGTCTTTGGTGTGGGAGCACTTGATGCTGACAACGGGAGGAAACTTTTTCTTTGGATACAGCACTGTGGCCAGGCAGCTCCCAGCATTCTCCTGTCAAAGGGGAGTTAACAACTTTAATCAAGATTTTATTCACCAGCAACTCCTTGTATGAACCCCTTGTTCAGGGGTTAGGAAAGTGTCAAGAAGGATTTTATTTTTTGTTTTTCCGGGAAAGAGGTTAAAAGCACAAGGCTAAAGGGATTTAACATAAGTTTTTAATTAATGCTTGTCCTGCTTTCAGGACATGATGATGCTCTAAGTCATCTTGGAAATATGTTTGTGAGAGCTCAGAAAATAACATTAATTGATAACAGGGACTTCCATTGTGTAAGCCTTGAAACAAAAATCATTTAAAGCTCCATAGTAAGTTCTGAAAATCATTTGCATTCCACAAAATGTGTGTGTGTAGGAAGAGGACAGTGAAGTGCTGATGACAGCTGGGGCAGAGCGAATGGAGGGGGTTTGAATGGGAAAGAACATGGAGCTGTCAACTCCTGATTCCCATTTTGGGGTGTGGATAGCGGGATAACGAGGACCACAGAGGGATAACGAGGACCACACTGTCACTGAGCTTGGACCACTGGGAAGTTCCACTGGTTGCCTCAAGTGACTCGAGCAAGAAATCCCTTCAGGATTGAGGACAGATGAACTCTCAGGTGAGCCTCGGAGCAGAGACAGGCAGGGAGGAGCAGGAAGGTCTTTCCTTTGTGCCAAATCCATTTGGGACACCTGTTTTGGAGCTGTTGGGGTTGATTTAAGCCCAGGGCCAGGAGGAGCAGCAGGAACTCACCCCAGTTCTGTAGTCCTCAGTGCTGAACTGCAGGTAATACTTGTGGCCAGACTCAGGGATGTTCTGGAAGAGAGAAAACAGAGCAAGCAGTGGAATGAAAACCTTCTGTGCTGCAAGGAGCACTGAGGAGGGAATGTCACTTCTGGAATTCCCTGGGTTTGAGTGCCAGAGCGCAGATTTTTAGTCTTCCTTGGTTTTTAAATACAATTCTGGCTGTTTGCAGCATTTTTCATATTGGACCCAAAGCAAACCTGTGGTGTTATTTATCTAACCCTGAGCCTTCCTGTTCCCAGCACATTTTTCCCAGGAAGTTATTATTGCTATAAGGTTAATGAAGGATAACGAGGACAGCAGATCCTGAGCCCAGCACCTGCCTGTGGTACCTGCACAGAGCTGGAAAATGCAGGTAGAATTAAAAATTGCTTTAGTCACTTGCTCTGCTTTTATAGAATTCCCTCCTGGAGCTTTAGGATGAGAAAAGTCCACTGTGGAGCCAAATCTCACCATGAAGGAGGTGAGGAGACAATGAGGATGAGCTCAGACTTTGATAATTTCTTTCTTCTCTGCATCCTCCTCCCCTTCTGCCCTTTTCTGTGTGTTGCCTAAACAATTGTCCTCAAAGTGACAATGTGACACAGGCAGAAGGTAAAAACTGGCTTTCTGAAATGCAGGCTCACCAAAGAAGCAGTAATTAAAAGGAAATTAAGTCAAGAAGGGTCTAATCCCTTGCAATAATCACATTTAGGTCTAAGTTTCTAATTGTTGTAAATCTGCCCAAGAGGTGTTATTGCTATGGTTTATAACATCCCTAATTTGATGAAATTTGGGGATTTTTACAGTGACCCAGGCTTATTCCTTTATGTCATCAGTCCTGCCGACGAGAGAAGCCAAAACAGCAGGACTTCTAAAAGAGCACAGAATTCTGTGTTGCTGTGGGTTTTGAATCAGATTTTCTCTTCATTTACAACTCCTCCCTCTTAGTACTGCTAGTAGGTACTACCACTCTACTACTGCTGCCTAGAAAGCTTTCAAGTGGTGCTACACAGCTAAAACAAATATTTAGAACACCTGAGGCTTCCTGAGCTCACCAGGGAGAAGGCCCTTTTGGCAAGAAATATTTCTAAATGTACAAAAGTCTTTGTAGTCTTGAAGAACAACTTTTATTTTCACCTCCCACTCTCATCCCAAAATGCTGTAAATCAGTCCCAGAGTGTGAGCTGATCAGAGCTCAGGGATATCTGAAAACCCCCAGGGAAGCAGCCAAAGATAAAAGTGTCCAAAAAGAGAAGAAAACAAGTGAGTAATTCATTTTTCCACTCAATATCTATGCCACAGGATTATTTTACTTCTGGGCTCCAAGTTATTGCAACTTTCCTGACAGATTTTTGGTCCTGGGAAGGCCAAACCAGCAATTTCAATTTTTGTGCCAGGTCCCCAAGGAATCAGTTTACAATCAGTTTGCACTTCCCTCACTCCCCACAGGCATGGAAAGGGAAGATTTCTCTTTCTCTCTGTGCTGCAGGAGGTTTCCATCTCTTCCCCTCTCCTTCCCCACCAGGATTTCTCCTCTGGGATCAGTTTTTGCCTGGATCACTGAGCATGGAGAAGCTGGGAAAGGAGTGAGAGCTGTCCCTGCCAAGGATTCTGCCTTTCCCACCCAAATGTGGGGCTCTGACTGTTGGAAATAAGTAGGAAAATTTTAATTGACTTCCAATATTAGGAGCAGAGAGGTGGTATTGCACTGTTTATGTCCAGATGATGTTGTGAAGAGAAATACCCACCTGGAAAATTGGATTTCCTAGTCCAATTTCAGCAAATGTTGCAGTTTAGCCACAGGGTTACTTGGCTTTTCCCTTTCCCCTTCACCTCCCTACTCCTAAATTAGGATTTCCAGGACAGCCTGGGGTGGGAAACAGCTCCATCAGTGTTTGGAAAGCTTCCCTTTAAATTCTGGGATCTTCAGCTGGCACAAACCAATACTTCTCTTATCAAAAGGGCATTTTAAAGTGCAGCTGCCAACAGCTCCAGGGGCTGCTGTTTCCTAGAAGATCCTCACTCAAGAAAAAAGAAGGGACAACAAAAAGCAACCTAGCAAGGTAAGGATTATTCCATGTTTGGCATTTTGTTGCCAGGAGAGAAAAGCTCTGGAGTCTCATTTTACCTGGACTTCAAAGATCCTTCCCATCTAAGAGACTTTCCAGACTGGGGACTGTCTCCAGTCCTGCTTTTAATTATCAGTTTCACCAGCCCGTGGGCTAATAAAGTTAGTATTAAATTACAATGCTCATTATTAAATTCCATGAAAAAATGATCCTGATTTTATGAGAGTCAGTGATATAGTAACCAATAGGAAATTAGCCCTCTTAAAAAAAAAATTATTAAAACCCAGACAAACAAAAAACCCCCAAATCCCCAACATTTCTGCCTCTTGCCTTCAAGTAATAGAGCACATTCCTTCCAGGAAATGCTTTTCATTTTTTTCCAGGGGAGGACAGGAAAGAAGGAAGTGCCCACTTCTAGTGCATTTCTCCTCTTGTTTTCACAGCATGTGCAAAAAAAAAAAAAAAAGGGAAATGAGCTGCAGAGAGTCGTTACAGGGAGCTCCTACAGCATCCAGCACCGTGAGGAAATGAGGAATTTCACTTCTCCATAATGAACCAGGTCTTTTCCTTCCTATATCAGGAGGCAGGTGGCTGTTAGAGGGTGGAAAAATCCCTTTCTCTCCCCACAAAAATTCACTTATTCTTCAGATAGGCACAGGTATTTATATATGCAAATATAGACATATAGACATATGCAAAGTGCCCAGGAAATACAGAAGGAGCACTTGTACTTTTGGAGAGTGTAAAATGACACAGTAAATCCCTGTCAGAGGTGTCTGTAGCAATTCCATAGGAAAACTTTAACATCCCATGAGCACTTCCATGCTCAGCACCTAAAGATCTGTATAATATAAGGGCTGCATTAATGAATCCTAAATATCTCTAGTTATTTGGAATATCTTTCTTGAAAGGGGAGATTTAACACTACATCCTCTCACTCAGTTTTAGCAGCGAGGGCCTGGATTGCACAGGACAAGTGGTGTAAGAAAGGATTTCTACTAATTTCTACTAATTCTAATTTCCACTGGAGAGGATCCGGTGGAACCTCAGCCTGGCAATCCAGAACAAGCAGCCCTTGCTTTCGGGAGCTGCCCGGCAGCTGGACTGCATTGAAATCCCATCCCTCGGCTCTCCAGGAAGGTGATGCATTCCTTCCAGGATATACAGCCTGGGACAAACATCCCCCAGAAGTTTTTGCTTGATCTTGTACTTTCAGAAACGGACTTAGCTGTAAAATATACCCCAAACCTGAAGGAGGAGAAGGGCTGTACCTGGAGCAGCACCTCGAGCATCCCCGGCAAGCTCTCCATGACGGGAAGGCTCTGCCTTGTAGCTGCTTCTCTCTGGGACTCCTGTCCCCTTCTGTCACCTCAATTCCATGCGATTTGTGCAGGATTAAGGTATATTTCCTGATGGGAACTGCATCGCCTTTAGATGAAGCTCGTGGTGTGAGGGAGGGACTGCAGGACAGCAGCCCTGAGGGGAGCCGGGACAGAGGTCCCTGAGGGGAGCCGGGTGTCCCTGAGGAGAGGGAGATGGCACAGAAGTCCCTGAGGGGACTCAGGTGTCCCCTGAGGAAGAGGAGATGGGACAGAGGTCCCTGAGGGGAGCCGGGTGTCCCCTGACGATGGGGAGATGGGACAGAGGTCCCTGAGGGGAGCCGTGTGTCCCTGAGGAGAGGGCAGCGGGCCAGCGGCTCCTGACGGAGCGGGAAGGCGCCCGGTGCCCAGCGTGGGAACGCGCTAAGCTCAGTTATACATAACAATAATAACATAATAATGATTGCTAATTGCACTCTCCCCAGCGTCCCTTGAACCCCTCCGGCCCCGCAGTCCCCCTTACCTTGAGCGTAGCCTTGCGGACCTGCCCCAGCGCCCTCAGCCCGCCCAGCGAGCCCGCCTGGAAGTTGCGGTACTGCAGAGCCACCCGCGCCGCCGCCGCGGCCAAGCGGCTGCCGGGCTC
>VZRM01003607.1:462858-474648 GCA_013397955.1 Grantiella picta | reverse complement strand
TTAATTATATATATATATATATATATATATAGTGAGAGAGGAGTAACCCATGATTGAAATACTGACTATTGTGGCTAAGGTTCCCTTCCTGAATCCCTGATATCATCACCTTTCCCTCTGAGTTTTTAATTGAAGGTAATATTTAATTCTTGGTCTTGTCCCAACAAATCTAAAAGGTTTAAGGGAAATTACTACATAAAGGAAAAAGAGAGAACTTTCCCTTTTTTCTGTGTAAGACATTAGAGAGTTTCCTTGCAGAAAGCTCCAACCTATATTGACATTTTGGTTTCCTTTTTTTCCCCAGTCCTGGCTGACCTTGATTCCAGAGGAAAACAATGGGAGGGCAGTGAGTGCTGAGTGTATTTAAAGCACAATAATGGGAAATGCTCCCAGAGCCCTTTTTCTTCCCCTGGCAAATCCTCTGGCTCTACCAACCTCTTCACCAAGGTAATTGTTAAAAATATGGAAAACTCCTTGATTCCAGGGGCACGAGGGAACCTCATGCAAGGCCCAAGATCCACTTTCTTAATGCATTCAGAAGGTGCTGCTGGGGGAGTTATGCTGATTTTAACAGCTCAAAAGGTCAAAGATTTCTTTTTAATGAATTAATGTTCCCAACCTTCTTAACTCTGATGATCAACTTTGCATATTTGTAGTGATTGCAGGGTTTGAGAAGCAGCAGAGTAAATTTGATTAAGGTATNGGGCAGAACTGCCCTGCCACGTGAACAACCCCATCCCAGCAAACAAAACATAGTGCCACATGTATACGAATTATAAATATATATATATTATAGATTATTGGATTTATAATTAATTATAAATTAATTTTATATATATATATATATATATATAGTGAGAGAGGAGTAACCCATGATTGAAATACTGACTATTGTGGCTAAGGTTCCCTTCCTGAATCCCTGATATCATCACCTTTCCCTCTGAGTTTTTAATTGAAGGTAATATTTAATTCTTGGTCTTGTCCCAACAAATCTAAAAGGTTTAAGGGAAATTACTACATAAAGGAAAAAGAGAGAACTTTCCCTTTTTTCTGTGTAAGACATTAGAGAGTTTCCTTGCAGAAAGCTCCAACCTATATTGACATTTTGGTTTCCTTTTTTTCCCCAGTCCTGGCTGACCTTGATTCCAGAGGAAAACAATGGGAGGGCAGTGAGTGCTGAGTGTATTTAAAGCACAATAATGGGAAATGCTCCCAGAGCCCTTTTTCTTCCCCTGGCAAATCCTCTGGCTCTACCAACCTCTTCACCAAGGTAATTGTTAAAAATATGGAAAACTCCTTGATTCCAGGGGCACGAGGGAACCTCATGCAAGGCCCAAGATCCACTTTCTTAATGCATTCAGAAGGTGCTGCTGGGGGAGTTATGCTGATTTTAACAGCTCAAAAGGTCAAAGATTTCTTTTTAATGAATTAATGTTCCCAACCTTCTTAACTCTGATGATCAACTTTGCATATTTGTAGTGATTGCAGGGTTTGAGAAGCAGCAGAGTAAATTTGATTAAGGTATAAATTCCTTAAAAGGGAGGGGGGTGATATGAATATTTCAGTTGCTAAAAAGAGGAAATGCCTGGCAGTCCCAGGGGAAGAGTCACAGGCACCTGTGCTAAACTCACACCGATTTTTGGCAGGAATGGTCTAATTGCTCATCATGAGTGGAGGAGAAAACATTTTCTTCTACAAATAAAGAGAAGCCTGGCTCAGGAGGTGACATCACTGCAATCAATGCAGGTTGAAATGAGCTGGAGAAGGTAAGAGAAACAGGTCGTGTATTAAAAGAAATCCGAGATGGTAGATCAATACCAAAAATCAAACCAAATTATTTTTTCCTTCAGTTATTTTTGCTGTGTTTCCTTTCCAAAGCAAGGAAGGAGCAGGAGTTTAGCAGGCTCTGCTTCAGGTCAGTCTTGCTAACATTTAAAGCAATTCTAGTTTCCCTGATCAATCTGTTTACTTAACTAAAAATGCAGAATTGAAAAGGTTGTTGGATATTTCTGTATTTCTCTGCAGTTGGCTGCAGGAGACTTTTCTCAGGCCCAAGGCTGAGGGATGGGAGTGTTCAGCCTGGAAAAGAGAAGGATCCAGGAGACCTAATTGTGGCTTTTCAGTACCTGCAGGGAACCTAAAGAGAGCTGGAGAGGGACCTTGGACAAGGGGGAATAGCTTTGAATTAAAAGAGAAAAGATTTAGATGGGATATTGGGAAGGAATTCCTCCCTGTGAGGGTTCTGAGGCTCTGGGATGGAATTCTCAGAGCAGCTGTGGCTGCCCCTGGATCCCTGGCAGTGTCCAAGGCCAGGCTGGACAGAGCTTAGAGCCACCTGGGATGGTGGAAGATGTCCCTGCCATGGCAGTGGTGGCACTGGATGGGATTTGAAGTCTTTCCCAACTCAAACCATTCCAGGATTCTAAACCAAACACAACCTTTTTGTGGAGCCAGCAGTGTCTGAGGTCTAAAGCACAGCTTTAGATCAGAACAGGAGTTTCAGACATCAACTCCTTGATTTTTATCCCTGTTTTTTTTAACTTATCCCTTGGCTGAGAGGTGATGGGAACAACCAGCAGCAGGATCCCCAAGCCCTGGAAGGAGACCCTTTGGGATTGGGACTTTTGATAACCATTATTGGCTTATCCTGAGACAACAGAACCACCAATAAATCATCACGTCAGAGCCAGCATTTAGTGCCAACTCAGAGAAATAAATCCACGATGGCTGGGGCAGGTATTGGTGATAAACACCCAAATAAATCCTGCAGGAGGATCCCAGCGTAACAATGCTGCTTGCCAAATCTGTTTGCAGAGTGCACAAAGCAACCAGGAGAACATTGCAACAGCACCGAGATTTCCTTCCAGATCCAGCACAGGCTGCTGTGTCAGCAAAGCTGTTCTTGGTGCTTTTCTTCCAGCCCACACTGGGATCGAGCCAGGCACTGCATCCATCGGGATTGGGATGCTGTGGCTGCAGGATAAACCCCCAGCCAAGACCCCCAGGGAGCCGATTATGCCATTTGGAACCCAGTTACACCGTTTGGAAGCTGTTTATTTTTCCCTGATTGCCTTAAAGATGTGTGTGGGGAGCAGTGATTCAACCAGCCGTTCCTCCCAGTCCCCTGGGATCTGTGTTTCTTCCCCGTTTCCTGGAAGCACTCGGTGTTTGGGGAAGGTTGCTGGGCTGTGTGGAGCTGCTGGACACCTTCCTCAGCCACTGTCAGGCATTATCTCCTGGGTGGAACTGCCTGGAAATCCCAGCCCTTCAGCTTTGGAGGAAAATCACTTTTCCTGTGGGGCACAGGGTGTGGGAAATATTCCCAGGGAAGAAAGGCTGGGAATGTGCTGACAGCAGCATTGCTCTTTCAGGTGCCAGTATAAGAAGCTTATAAAAAGCTTCATTCTTGCTTGGTGAGCAGAAAGTGCAGGGAAATGAGCTGGGAAAAAGTGGAATAGAAACTGAAATGATGTTGGGACAGATAGCGATGGAGGCAGGAATGCTCAGCAGGATAAAACCAGGCAGCTTTAAAAGGAAGAGAAAACTTGAATTATAGACAAAAAAAATATACAAAGGTGAGGAATTATGATCAGCTGGGAAGGCTGACCTGGGAAAAGAAGGTTTTTGACTGCTGAGGATGCAGCTTTGGAAGCCCTGACCATCAGAGCTGTGATTTGAATTCAGTGGTGGTGCCATCCCTCCTCCCCAGCAGAGCAGGGCTCAGATGGGCCTTGTTCCAGCCCTCATCTCCAGTGCATCTGCGGCTCTAATTCCCTGGAATAATCCGATTTTAACAAGTTATAAAAGCATTCATCACTTGTTTCTCCTCTTCTGGTGGGGATGTAAACACAGAGAAGGCAAGCAAAACACCGCAGTGGTTCCCAGTGCTTGGGCAGAGCCCGAGGGGTGCATTCCCAAAGAAATGAGGAGTCTGTTCCCAGTGAGCTCGATGGAAATTGGATCCAGGGAATTCAACTGGAGATCCTGAAGCCAAGGCCTGCCCCAAAGCACTTATTGTTGGAGTGGAACATGAGAAGTGTGAGCTCACCCAGTTTGCCAACAAACTGAAACAAGGAAGCAAACACTCCAGCTGCAGGATGGGATGTTCTGACTTGGCCTGGCTCTCCAAAACAGGATTCTTATCTCTTCCCTTTCCTGAGTTCAGTTTGCTGTTCCCATTTTCCATTCCCTATCACTTTCCAGAGCAGTGCACTTGGCACTTGCTGTCAGATGTCAGATATTTGAACCTGGAGTTTTATTTTCTGTGAATTCTTTGTGGTTGTGGATCTCAAATTTCCAGGAAAAAAGTTGTATTTTCTTTCCAGATAAGAGAAAGAAAGAAAACTACATACTTTTTCCCCTTCAACTTCTAATCTAAGACTTGATCTCATGGTTACCAGGCAGGGCAGTGGTGGAGTCTCCATCCCTGGAAGAGTTTAAAAATCCTGTGCGTGTGGCACTTGAGGACATGGTTTAGTGCTGGGCTAACAGCTGCACTGATGGTCCTGGAGGGCTTTTCCAGCCTTTGGGACTCTGGGATGATTCTAAAAGGACAAAGAACTCGTGGCTCAGAAGGGTTTTTGCTCCTCAGAGTGTAACCAAAGCAGATCCCACCGGAGGTGTCCATGGGCAGCTCAGTGTGAGGAGATTTCCTGCCCCATCCAAGGAGGTCATGGTTTATATGTCAATTACAGTCATTAAATATTAATAACATTGAGAATGTTGTTCCCAATGGAAGCAGAGAGGGAAAGCCTTCCCACATCTCTGGGATCCATTCCTTGTGCTGATGGTTAAGAGGTGGGTGGAATTTAGGATTTGCCTAAATGGAAGAGGTGAATATAGAAATAAACCAAGTTGGGAAGCAGAAGTTCTCCAAGCACAGCATCATTTCCACTAAAACCATCTCAGAACTTCGCTTTACTCATTTTCTTATGCTCAGATCAGGTTATTTTCAAAGAATTCTGTCCTTTTCCTCCTTTCCAAGGAACCCAGTGAAGCCCAGGAGCAGCTCTGACTCAGGTGGTGAATGCACAGCACCATTTTCCCAACCTTGTGGGAAGAAGGTGAGTCCTGGAGGTCCCCTAAGAAATGACAAAATTTTCCAAGCCATCAAAGCTGGAATGACTTTTCCTTGAAACTCTGGGCCAGGAATAATCCCCTTCACATTTTCTCAGTGGGGATGACGTGGCTGTGGTGCCACGAAAGGTGAGGGGAATATTTCAGGTTGTCACCTGTGGGACTTGTATTTATTCACTTGGCATTTATGGGGAAGAACATGAACTCACTTGTTTCCTTCTCTCAGGCCATGAATAATATTGATGAAATTGTTTGCACTTGGAAACCACAAGGTGGGGAGCTTAGGGATATAAAAATGCAAAGAATTGTAATCTGTGAGTGAAACTATGAAATCAAGTGTTGAGCAAGATGTGTCTAAAGAAACAATATATTTTCAGAATTAGATCACAAGTGTTTTTTTTTTTTTTGCTGTGCAGAATATTTTTTCATTCACTCTTTGAAGGAAATAAAAAAGAAAATTGCATTTCATCTCCCTCACCAGCCCCTTACTTTAATAAATACTGAGGCAGAATGTCTTGTCTTCAATTTATTTTGAATTATCAGTTCGTGAAATGGTTTTTTCCACCCCTTTCCAGCTTGTTTCCAATTCTTTGCTTATAAGGACATTATTATGCTCCCCATTCCCACTCTGTTTGCTTTCCCTCTAAATTAGAGCTTTTTGTGACTTTTTCTCCATGGCATCACTTTCTTGGGTTATGAAACTAAGCCTGATACTCTCAGAGGTGAAGCTGGATATGTGGAGATGACTCAGGATTATTGGAATAACGGTGATTTTTTTTTTCATTTTTGGTTTTATTTTGAAAGGTCTCAATCCAGTGAGAATATTTAACAAAACCATGCCAACTACAGGGACAGAATTTAATGTAATTTCCTCAGATCCAAAGCCTAGGAGAGTGGTGAGAAAGAATTCCACAGAAGTGAGGGATTAATTTCAAAGTGAGGGATCAGGTGTATCAGCAAAGGAATTAGAGTTCAGGGAACAACAGGGCCACTGAGTAAAGTTGTTTGCTTGGAAAGTTCTCCAAGCTGCAGCAGAGAGAAGGAGAGAAATCCACCCCACCTGAGCCAGGCCTGGGAAAGTCTCCAGCAAAGTTCAGTCACTCGAGGGCAGAGGAAATGCCTGAGGATGAACTGCTGGATGTGCATAAAATCCTCAGCCTTGGGCGGAGGAAAGGCAGGAGTTTGACAGGAGATCTGCTTTGGGAATAAAGTAACCGAGGAGAGAGCACAGAGCTGAGAGGGGACAGCAGAGGCTGCAGAGAGGAGGTTCTGCCTGGATCCTCGGGGTGTCTGACAGCCTGGCTGGTGGAACAGCCCTGGATTGGGGACCAGCAGGATTTCTGGGTGGGGAATGTTCACACGGATGCCAAGGGGACACTGCAGCCTTGCCATGGAGTCAGAAACATTCCCCTTTCTGCCATCCATTCCTGAGTTTCCAGACACTCCTATTCCCAGAGAATGAAGAGCCCTGGTGACAAAGAGCTCTCCCTTGGCCTTCAGCCAGAGGAGGGAAGCAGAGCCCTTGTCCAGGGTGGGAACTTCCTTCACTCCCAGGGCACTGAGGCTGGGTGGCACCAACCTCCAGCATTTTGCTCAGAATCAAAGCTTCCTCCTGAAATTCCAGGGCCTGGCTAGGAAATCCTTCGTGTCCATCCTGCTGGAAGAAACAGGAGAGTTTTAAGACGTTTAAATGTTATGAGAATTCATCTTTTCAAAGATGAACTATCCAGTAAATGTTCTGCTTCAGTGGCTCTCAGGCAGCAGTTGTTGTTCAGTATTTCTACCAAATCACCTCTAGCTGTTCAGTATTTCTACCAAATAACCTGGAGATTTTTAAAGCTTGGCACTGTTGACACACACCAGGAATATGTGCTTCCTGAGGAAAACAGGCACAAAGGGAAAGTCAGGCATGGAGACAAGTGTTATCTAGAAATTCAGCTATAGTCCCAAAAGCCCAAAGCTCTGAAATCCCACAATAATGGAATCCCAGACTGCTTTGGGTGGGAAGGGACCTTCAAATCTTCTCATTCCACACCTTCCACTGGACCAGGCTGCTCCAAGCCCTCACCAACCTGGCCTGGAATACCAAAAGATCTTCCTGAAAGTCCTTTATTTGGCTGAGAAGCTGCACATGGTTAATGATGCTCCTACCCTCTCCCTGGAGGTATTTTTCACCCCATGACCTGATGTGGGGGTTGGAGAAGCAGCCTGGGACCATCTGCCCTCGGGAGGAGCTGTGTCATTTCAGGAAGGATGCAGAACAATATTTCTCAGTGAGTTTTGTAGGAAAAGGAGCCATAAACCCACCCCACTGGGTGCCCGTGTGACTCAGCACAGAGGGCAGGAAGGAGCTGTTTGCTTTGGCACAGGATCCCTCCCAAGCCCAGCATCTTTGCTCTCACAGACACTGATGGGGCAGAAAGGCTTCCTCAGCTTTTTCCCAGCACTTTGCAGACATCAGACTTGTCTCGAGATGGTGCGTAAAAGCCCAGTGATATTTGAGTGAGACAGAGAAGTTTGTGATAACCCAGCACGTGGACTGATTAAAAACTGTTTGCATGCCTGTGGATGACAGATCCTTCATCCTTTTGGGGGCCAAGCACGAGAATATTTCTTTCAGAAAACAGCTAATGGGGTAAGGATGGTGGAGTCAATTGAATCATGTTTAATGCAGCTCCTGCTTCGTTGCAATTTTGAAGCATCTTCCCAAAGGCAGCAATAACTCAGAGGAGCTGAACTCTGAAGCTCAACCTTGTTTCCTGGGAGTATTTCCTCCCTACCCTTGATTGATCTGAGCACTGCAAAGAGGGGAGGCCACAAGCACAGCATTTTATGGTCCCCATAAAGCCCTGTGCACAGGTTTTTCCTCAATTTGCTGCTGTTAAATGGAGCGTTTGGGATCATATGGCACTTTAGGTGCTCTGATTTATGGGGAGGCAGCAATTGCATCCGTAATAAACATTCTAAAGCATCTGCAATGCATGTGGGAATCAGCCTGGGCTGAACTCCCAGGAACATCACAGCCATGAGCTTCGGGCACAGCAAGGTCACAGCCAAGGTGAAGGTGGAAGTGATTGGGAAGAAGAGTAAATATTGGGAAATAGCAAATGGAAAACTGTTAAATATTCTGGATACGTGGCTGTAATTCCTTACTCTCCAATGAATGGCCTGGATGTTACACAGAACTAGATAAAGTATAACCCCAGCCTCATTTAAAAGGAAATATTTATTACACAGCCATGAAGAGAACAGGAAAAACCAACCGAGAGCTTTGAAAAGAAATATAATAAAACTGCACGTGTTTCAGGTTTACGAAAATTGCCTCCTGGATGAGTGAAAGCACAGGAACCCTCTGTGCTTCTGGAAGCTGCTCAGTTCTGCTCCACATGAAGAATCATTGGCAATTCTGGTACTGAATTAATGGTGCTCAGTGGATGATTAGGAGCAACATTAGGTAATCATTTTAAACTCATTACTGTAGCTTTTTAAACAGTTTAAATAGTTTAATCCTTCCACCTTTACATATTTTTCTGTGAGAGTAAAAGTGATGGAGTGTGGCATGAATGAAATTGCTGTTATTAGGAATGGATGTCAGAGAGGGACAGTGACACTCATCCATTTAATTCTGAAGATGAGGAAGGCACTTAGAATAAGGAAATTCAGATGAATCTCTGGTTTCCCCAGGGAAGTAAGAAGAGAGGACAAGGAAAAACACAACATAATGAAACTGTGAGCTTAAAGTTTTCAGGGCAGCACAACTCAGCTGGGTAATGACTGAAACAAAAAAGACAAATTCAGGATTCTTGTGTTTAAATAATAAAATGGGAGATCAAAACAACATTCACCCTTTGAGGTCATATGGTTTTGTCCCACTGTTTCCACAGGAAAAGGAAGGAGATTTTCTCTTTTTACATTAGTTACAAATTGATACAGGAGTGACACAGTGAATTTCCCCCAGTAAGGAAGGCTTGGACTGTAATGCTACAGGGATTTAATGAACTAAAATGGGACAAGAGATCATAAACCAAGGCTCAAAACCCTCCTGGGAACGTTGCTGAGACTCAGGATGCCATTCTAGGCCGAGCTTTTATTTTTCCAGGAATCCTTTGTCATTGCACTTGGCACAGCCAATCCCCCAGGGCTGTTGGAAGCTCTCAAAAGTATTTTTGCAGAGTGAATTTTTGGGTGTACAAAACTCTGTGACGAAAGTTTGCAGGATAAAATCCTGATCCATAAGATTGGGAGCTCCTTGTTAATTGATCAAATGAAGTCAACCTAAGGAGTTTTGGTGAGGAAATCCCTAAAGCCTCTGCCAGCTTTCCCTTGGAATACACAGCTGAATCCAAGCCAAAATATTCTCATCCCACATCAGAAATAGCAGCTTAATGTGTTGAAGATGTTTATTCACTATGTGGTTTTGCCTGTTGCTTTGCTTATGGGGCAAAAACACCTTTGTGAGACTTAGGGAGATAAAATCTGCTTTTCTGGATCTTCCTTTAAATAATGATAAAACTGATCCCAAGTTAGAGGAGAAAGTTTCTGTGGGATCCTTTTGCCAAATGCTGCCCATCTGAGTTACACATTAGCTCAGTTTGAAATCCATAGGAGAACAGTTTAGAGAATGAAATCAAAGTGTTGCTGTTAAAATTTCCCTGGATGTAGCTTTGCTTTCCAAAGTTATCCCTTTTATCTGTGCATATAAATTGTCTCCCTGGAGTTATGAAACTCGAGGTGCTCTGCAAGGTCAATTATCTTTGAGCTCCCTCAAGTGGCTAAGAAAGTTTGGAGTTCGTCACCGGAACCCTCGAGTTTGTCAGAAAAATCAGTGAATTTGTCATAGAAATCCTCGACTTTGGCACTGGAACCCTCGAGTTTGTCAGAAAAATCAGTGAATTTGACATAGAAATCGTGGAGTTTGGCACTGGAACCCTCAAGTTTGTCAGAAAAATCAGTGAATTTGTCAGAGAAATCCTGGAGTGTGGCACTGGAACCCTCGAGTTTGTCAGAAAAATCAGTGAATTTGACATAGAAATCCTGGAGTTTGGCACTGGAACCCTCAAGTTTGTCAGAAAAATCAGTGAATTTGTCAGAGAAATCCTCGAGTTTGTCAGAAAAATCAGTGAATTTGTCAGAGAAATCCTNAGTTTGTCAGAAAAATCAGTGAATTTGTCATAGAAATCCTCGACTTTGGCACTGGAACCCTCGAGTTTGTCAGAAAAATCAGTGAATTTGACATAGAAATCCTCGACTTTGGCACTGGAACCCTCAAGTTTGTCAGAAAAATCAGTGAATTTGTCAGAGAAATCCTCGAGTTTGTCAGAAAAATCAGTGAATTTGTCAGAGAAATCCTCGAGTTTGGCACAGAAACGCTTGAGTTTTTTACAAAAACCCTTAAGTTTGTTACTGAAATCCTTGTTTGTCACAGAAATGCTCAAGTTTTTTACAAAAACCCTTAAGTTTGTCCCTGAAACTCTCCAAATCGTTGCACAACTGCTTTTGCAATGAATCATTTCAGACCATATTTTTCACAGCAGCTGTAGTAAACTGCAATGCTTGGATTTCTAGAAATTGAAGGCACTTTTGAGCAGTTGAAAATGTGACCCATTAATTTAATAACAGTTCTCTTCTGACAGGTCTCTGCAAAGGCACATTTCGAGGGAAACGAAGCATTTTGTGCCCAAGAGGAGTTTGCAGCTGATTCACAATATGATGCCTGAATGTTATGAGAAGTTATTTTGACCTTTTCTTAATGGTTCTTGATTGAATGAGTGGCAGAGTAGCTCAAAAGTGGAAGTCTGAATTCAGTTCATCAGGTAAAACTCAGCCTTTTCCTTTCTACCACCTTGAAAAGGGAAATAAATCCTTTGCTTAAATCACAAGTGGTTTTGCCTCATGAAGAGCTTATTTTATTAAAAAAGAGCGTATTTTAATCAAAAAGCCCTTATGTCCATACAAAATTCAAGTAGTTTTTGGTGTGAGAAGATGAAATTTGCTGGAAAACTGGAGTTTTTACAGCAAAAAAGTAGTTTTTTCAAGGGTTTGTCTAATACGGGAAGAACCTTTTGGAGCAAACAGCTCAAGAAGAATGACTTTGGAGAAGAGAAGCCCTGCAGTGCCTGAAGGGGCTACAGGGAAGCTGGAGAGGAACTGTTCACCAGGAGCTGGAATGCTCGGCCAAGGGGGAATAGGGCAGGGTTGAGTGGGAGAGTGGGAATTAGGAATTCCTGGCTGGGATGGAATTCCCAAGAAGCTGTGGCTGCCCCTGGATCCCTGGGATGTCCAAGGCCAGGCTGGACAGGGCTGGAAGCAGCCTGGGACAGTGGAAGGTGTTCCTGCCATGGAATGTGGATGACCTTTACGTCCCTTCCAACCCCAACCAGGCTGTGACTCCAGGACTTTAATACTCAGGAGGACAACGGAGCACCTTTACGATCTGTTGCGTTTCACTGGATGCTCATTGAGGGCTGGCTGCAGCCTGGCCCTCGCGCTTCATTTACACTTCCGTATTTCCATTCTCGCCATTTATTTTCCATTTCTATTTCCCAGGGCTGCATCTCCCCCTCACAGCCCCTAGGCCTCAGCAGCGCTGCCATGGCAACCATTCGGGTGACGTCATGGCTCACGTGACGTGCGTAGCGCGCGCGCCGTGCGTGCTCACGTGGCGGGCGGTGCTCACGTGGCGGGCGGTGCTCACGTGGCGGGCGGTGCTCACGT
>VZRM01003607.1:437599-462712 GCA_013397955.1 Grantiella picta | reverse complement strand
GGGGTGTGGGGTGCCCGGGTGTGGGGTGCCCGGGTGTGGGGTGTGGGGTGCCCGGGTGTGGGGTGCCCGGGTGTGGGGTGCCAGGACAGAGCCCTGAGCCTTCCCCTTCTCCTGGCAGGGAGCTACTTCTGCTACGACAACCCAGCCGCTCTGCAAACGCAGGTTCAGCGGGTGAGTTGCTTTTTTCTCCTTGAGAAATAGGGAGTGACCTTTTCCACGGCACGGAGTGACGGGATGAGGGGAATGGCTTCCCGCTGGCAGAGGGATGGATGGGATATCCGGAAGGAATTGTTCCCTCAGAGGGTGGGGAGGGCTGGGATGAATTCCCAGAGAAGCTGTGGTGCCCCTGGATCCCTGGCAGTGTCCAAGACCAGGTTTGCAGCAGCCTGGGACTGTGGAAGATTCCCTGGGGTTGGAACAAAATGGACTTTAGTCCCTTCCAGCCCAGCCCATCTGGCATTCTGTGAGTTACAGAAAATGCACTTATTTCTGCATGGTTCTTTTGCATACTCTGTGTCCCTGCAATTAGCTGAGGAATAATTGCTTGTCTAATTGCCCGGCTGTGCAGGACATGAAGGTGAACACGGCTCAGTTCATGGCTCTCTATGCCTGGTACTCCTGGCCCAATGTGGTGCTGTGCTTCTTTGGAGGTTTCCTGATAGACAGAGTGTTTGGAATTCGGTGAGTGCAATGCTTGTGTCACTCGTCTTCAGTGAATGCTGAGCTAAAATTGCAGCTGAAGTTTAGACTTTGTAACATAAAGTTTGTTCACATTGCAACAAACTTTTTCATTTTTTTCCCCCACGCAGTTTAAGAATTTCCACCAGTAAATGAGTTTCCTTTCCTTTATAACGTAAATAAATTTACTCCAAAAACACCACCCTGTACTACCTGTATTTTAAGGAAACTGTTGAGCTGCCCAGTTTATTGTAGAGACATTTTATTGCACATCAGCCTCCCCTTGTTTCCCTGCTGCAGGTCTAAAATAGTGTTTTGTGTGGGGGGGGGGAAATTATTCTGGTTATGCATGAAGTGATTTGATTTTCTTTCCAGGTTGGGCACTGTGATATTCAGCATCTTTGTGTGTGTTGGGCAGGTGAGTGCAAGGAAGGGGTCAAGGATGATCTGTGTCTGAAATTTTTGTTTCCCATGGGATTAGACAGCTGAGAACTGCAATGGGAGAACCCTGGGCTGGGCTGGAGTTCCTGGGAAAAGGGAATCTTGGAATGTGGGTGAGGTCATGGGAAGGAGGCACGAGTTTGGTGTGTTTGATGTGGAATTGGCTGAGGATGACACAATCCCAGGTTGGGTGTGATGAACAGCAGAGGGAGCAAAGACAAAAATCAGAGCAGGAATTGGATGTGAAGGATTTCTGGGAAGGGAAAAGCATTTTGGTTCCTGTTTGCAGGAAGTTCTGGTTTGTTCCATGCCTGAAATGCACAATTATAGTTTCCTGCAACGCTCTTTGCAGGTGGTTTTTGCACTGGGAGCACTGTTCAATACTTTCTGGCTGATGGAAGTGGGCAGATTCATATTTGGGTGAGTATGGAAGAGCAGATTTGTGCTCTCTGAGGTAAGGCCATCTAGAAAACTATGAAAACCAATCCTAGAAAACTCTCCTAGAAAATTCCTGCCACTTGGAGACAAAATTGTTGGATTCTGAGACCTCTAAAGCTGAGGAATGCAAGATCTTCACTTCTTTTCCTTGTGTAACTTAGAAAACAAAAAATAGAACTTTGCGAGTCTTGCTGAATCCAAAACTGTGGAATTACCAATTATTCTTAAGTCACTGCAATTCTATTTTTGAATGCTTGCCTTCTGTTGCCACCTATATCTATAAATATGCATTAAATCTGCCTGTACACAGCCAGATTTCTCTGAAATTCAGTCGTCTTGCTCCTGCTGCATTTTAAATGTTTCCTTTTGCCCTTCAGAATAGGTGGAGAGTCCCTGGCAGTGGCCCAGAACACGTATGCAGTGAGTTGGTTTAAGGGCAAGGAGTTAAACCTGGTGTTTGGATTGCAGCTCAGCATGGCCAGAATTGTAAGTTGGCACCAATTCATCCTGGGAATGAAGAGAGGAGTTGTGTCCCTGCTTTTGGGACAGTCTGGGACACCTGGAGCCTGGCCGTCTCCTTTTATCTGAGCTGTTTAACTCCTGGTGCCCTTGGGATTGCAGCCTTGGATCTTTTTTGGGGGCAAAATGAGGGGAAAATGCTTCTTCCTCCTGCCTGTCAGGTGGGAATTCTGTTAGTTCAAATGTATTAAATTCAGCTCAGTTTATGTGTGTTTATGGCACTTCTAAAGCCTTGCTGAAAACACTTCCAGATTTGTGTAAAATGTCAATTTGCAATGCTGTGTTTTTGTTGCAATGATCAATTTGTTTCAAACCAACCCAGCAGGGAATCATTTGTATCCTTTTTCCTGGTGGTTGAAGTTCTCTGTGTAGCATTTCTCGTGCTTGTCTCCACCAAACCCTTGTGCCTGCTGTTCCCGTGGAATTCCCGGAGCTGGGAAATGCTGGGTGCCTCACATGGCTCTGTTCTGCCTAGGGGAGCACGGTGAACATGAATATTATGGGATGGATCTACTCCAGGGTTCAGCATCTCCTGGGCTCTGCTGGTCCCAGCACCCTTGGCTTGGCTCTGCTGATAGGTCAGTGACATTTTACATTGCTGTCGCCTGCATGTGTGTTAATGATTTATTAATTCATCACTGCAAAACACGCTGATCTATTGGAGCTAGGAAGAGCAATCCCAACACCTTTTGTGTCATAATCTCATTTTCTCTCAGGTTACTGCAGCTGCTAAAAAGCTGGGGCATTTTTGGGGTTGCCAAATTTCGATTTGGTGGCTTATGGAGATGAAATGTTTCACATCCTCTGAACAAAGGACAGGCTTGAAAAATTTCCTGAAGGGTGTCAAAGCTTGCCTGTGGCTGTCTGATTGTAAAAGTGAAATTTGAACAATTTTGGGGTGTGTTCCCTTCCCTCAGAGCCGTGGGCATGGTGACTCTGGTGTTGGGAATAAGGCCAGGCTTTGTTTCTGTCACTGCAAGGTGCAAATGAGGAGCTTGGCTGTGCTGAGTGGGAGTGGTGGTCATGTTTTAAATAAAATCAATTTATATACACAGTTATGGCTCCAAGGCAGGTATCTGCCTTGTGTCAGACTTCACTTTTACACTTTAATCTTTGAGTTGTGCAGCTCTTGAGCCTTGAAGTTGGCGTTAAACTTGGTGTACCTTGTTGTGTCCAACAAAAACTGCACTAATTGGGCTGAAAACCCAAATTGCTGCTTGGATTGTCAGCTGACCGTATGGTGTTGCCTTCCTCAGGGGGTGTCACTTGTCTCTTCTCGCTGAGCTGTGCTTTAATCCTGGGTTACCTGGACAGGAGAGCAGAGAAGCTGCTTTGTAAAGAGCAGGGCAAGACAGGTGAGTGCTGGGGCTGAGCTGGAGCAGAGGCTTCCAGCTGCTCTGCACGGGGTTTGCATTTGCGGTTTGCATTTGGGGTCATTCAGTGGCTGTTCTGCACGTCCTCACAGTTATAATCCTCATTTTTTAGTTCATTTTTAGATTAAATTTTAGTTTTAAGCACTAGTTGGACAGACAGAGGCATCTGCCTGTCATTTTTTCATAAAAACAAAAGTTTACACCTAATTAGATCTGTGCCATGACCACTTGTTCCTTGTTTTTTGGAGCTGGTCTTATTTCCTTTAGTAGAAAGGCAGAACCATGGAGCTCTTGTCTGGCAGTGTGTTGGAGGTTGAGTTTTCCATGTGGGAAATTTAGAGCAATGAAAAATGAACTCAATTTGAGATCCAAGGAAGAACAAATGGAATCCATGGGATGGAAGGACCTCAGAGCCCATCCATCCCACCCCAGCCATGGCAGAGACACCTCCACTATCCCAGGCTGCTCCAAGCTGGCTCCAGGCAGGAATTTTTCCAGCTGATGGAACATCTCCTTGACCAAGTTGTTTGATTCTGCTGCTCAGGACTTGCAGAGGCTTTGGAGCTCTTGTCCATCAGCTCAGGGAGAGAGGGACAGCTTGGTTTGGCACTGTGGGTTTTACACTTGGATCTCCTGGAGTGACTCCCACTGGGGAAACTGCAGCCAGGCAGGGACAGGGATGTGCGTTAGGAGGGATTTGGGATCAGATCTGGGATCCTGGCTGACTCCACGCTGTGCTTGTCCCTCTGCAGGAGAAGTGATCAAGCTCACGGATGTGAAGGATTTCTCCTTGTCCTTGTGGCTCATCTTTGTCATCTGTGTTTGTTACTATGCTGCAGTTTTCCCTTTCATTGGCCTCGGGAAGTAAGTGCAACTCACTTGTCCAGCCATTCGCTTGGAATTTGGCCAGAATTTTAACCAACTGCTTCCAAACCTTCCCATTCACCTGCTGAGCTCTGTGGGAATTACCCTGCTGAGGTGGCAGAATTCAGCAACGTTTGATTTCCTGATTAAAGCTTGATGCAGATTTCAAACATGGGGGGAATTTTGGGGTGCAGTTTGCTGTCCTGTAGGATTCTTTCCACAATTACAACCTGATATCTCATCATTTGGGTTAAGTGTTGGTTGTGGACTTGGAATGTTTTTCCCAAAGTATAATTTGAATCATCGTTAGGTTAAAAATGTGATCTTCTTCTCTGATAAAAAACTTCCAAATGAATTATAAATGAGAATCTCTAGTATTTTTGTGTTCATCTCTAATATTATTGTGTTAATATTCAGAGCTGTGTTTAATTTTCTTGAAAATGAGATTCTTGTGTCTTTATCTAGCTTAATTTTGATTTCATGTCCTTCAAGTCTGCGTTTTCCTAAATAGGTTTTTTTTCTTCCTTCAGGGTTTTCTTTATTGAAAAATTCAGATTCTCCCCTCAGGAAGCCAGTGCAATTAACAGGTATTTTGTGGTTAATTAAGTAAATAACAGTGCCAGGTTTTAGGAGTTCAGGATGTATTTTTTGGGCTCTGGGCAGGTGGGAAGAACTTTGGGATCTCCTGTGAGCTGCATTTAAGTGGAGAAATAATTTCACACAGCCCAAGGAATAACTGGGAAGTGTGGGTGTGGTTTTGATTAAAAATAGATGTTCACACTGGAAAGAAAAAACATCTGAATGTTTTATTTTGATATTTAGTGATTCTTTCCTGAGTGATAAAGCATTTTAATAACAACACTAAATTTCTGTGGTTTGAGGATGGATTTGTGATGTGGCAAAACCCCAAATAAAACCCAACAAGAAACCACTTGCTGGGCTGTGATCCCAGGAGCATCACGATTTCCTTGGATGAGGAAATAATGTTGAGTTTTCCATATCCTCAGACCTTTTGGGAATTGTAAATCACTGGGATTTTTCAGGTGTGTTTTTCCTACATCCTCACAGTTAACAAAGGACTCTGGTGGTGTTAAATACATGAATTTTCCTCTTTTGCAGCATTGTTTACATCATCTCAGCCCCCATGTCGCCAGTGTTTGGCCTGCTGGTGGATAAAGTGGGCAAGAACATCATCTGGGTGCTCTGTGCTGTGCTCACCACGCTGGCCTCTCACATCATGCTGGCTTTCACCTTCTGGAACCCCTGGATAGCCATGGTGAGCTGCTTTTCTGGCACTCACAGCTGCACTGAAATGAAATCAATACCAAATATTGCTTTTAGAAATAGAAAACGAGCAGTGGAGTTGGTGCTGAGTTACTCTGTGTGGAAGAAACTGCTCACTCCATTGTTAAATTCCTGTGCCAGGTGCTCACTTGGCTCCTAAAAATGATTATTTTAATTTACTTCTTAAGTTTGTTACTATTACTTAAACTGCCTCTGATGTGCTGGATTGAGCCTCAATACAAATCTGCTCTATTGAGGGCAAATTCCCTGAAGAATCTGTTTGGAGCTGAGGTTTGTGGTGCTCACCAGTGGGGCAGGGCTTAAAAACTTGGATTTTCAGGCTTTTTTTTTTTAGTGAGGTGCAGCTCTGGGTGTTTAAATCATTAAATCAGACTCTTTAATTTTAATGAGTAGAGTTTAGTTTGAGAGGCATTGCTGGAAGAAGTTTTCCTTCTAAATGTGGATATTTATTTAGAATTTCATTGCACAAAGTGTTACTTGAGCTCCTTTATTTTATTTTTTCACTTTCAGGAGAAAGGGAAAGGCAATATATTAATTTATTTAGCACTTTGCAACACAAGAACTTTGCCTCTCTAACCCCATTTTCTTGTCCCTTTGTCCCCAGTGCATGCTGGGAGTGGCCTATTCCCTGCTGGCCTGTGCCCTGTGGCCCATGGTGGCATTTGTTGTCCCAGAGCACCAGCTGGGAACTGCCTATGGCTTGTGAGTATTTCCTGGGATTTGTGCAGAGCCAGAGCTCTTCCAGGAGCTCTTCTGGGAGGGAAGGCTGGAATTGTCCAGCCTGGAGAGGAAAAACTTTGGGGTGACCTAAGTGTGGCCTTTAGGGAGTGACAGGGAGCATGGAGAGGGGCTTGGGATGGAGGGACAGAGCACAGGGAATGGCTGGGATGGATGGGATATTGGGAAGGAGGGTGGGGAGGAGTTGGGATGGAATTCCCAGAGAAGCTGTGGATCCCTGGAATGTCCAAGGCCAGGCTGGACAGGGCTTGGAGCAGCCTGGGACAGGGGAAGGTGTCCCCAGTGGCAGAGATGTGGCTTTACTGTCCCTTCCATCCCAACCCATCCCACCATTGCTGAAACTCCTGATCACTGAATGTGAGCAGATCCAGCACATTCCTGATTCCCAGCACATTCCTGATTCCCAGCACATTCCTGATTCCCAGCTGCTCCAGGTGTGTGCAGCAGGAAGCTCTGGCTGCTCTGGGATGTGGCTTTGGGACACACAGAGCTCATGGCTGGGTGAACCCACTGAACCTTCTGCAAAATTGAATTAATGACTTTCCCACATCCCACAGACAGGGGAAAGTTCACTCCTCATCAGCTCAGTGCCACTGAGGAGTGTTCCCTGAGGAATTCCATCCCCATTTCCCTGAGCAAAGCAATCAATGAGTTCCTCTCTGTTCAGCATGCAGTCCATCCAGAACCTGGGCCTGGCTGTCATTGCCATCGCTGCTGGAATGATCCTGGACACACGAGGCTATCTGTTCCTCGAGGTCTTCTTCAGTGCCTGTGTGTGCTGTAAGTGTGAAACTCACTGAAAATGGGTGCAGGAAGCTTTTTTGGCTTCTTTTGGCTTCATATTTCCTGTAAAACAATCACAATTCTTCTTTTAGAGGTGTCAGCTGGGGCAGTGTTGAGATGAACTCACAGCTGGTGAAGTGTTTTGGGGTTTCCTTGAGGTGTAAAGAGTTTCAGTGTTTAAAAAATGGAGCAAAAGTAGACAAATAATACTTTAAAAGTGTAAATTAGAAGTTTAAAATGAAAATATTTTCTGAAAAACCACCTGCTGTGAGCAAGCACGGGGGGATTTACAAAAGCAAAAACCTCCTCTGAGTTACAACTAGCACAAAAAATTGTGGTTGTGGGTTAAATCTGTTTATTGTTGTGCATTTATGGTCAGCTAAACGTGTCCCTTTCCCTTCCCAGTGTCACTGATAGCTGTGGTCATGCTGTATTTTGTGAATCACCTCGCAGGTGAGTCTTGGCAGCTTCTCTTCCTCTTTACCTCAATTTCTTCTATAAAATCATTCCCCTGATGTCTCAACTCCTCTGAGAACTCCTGGGGGAGTTCTGATGCCAAAGACACAAAAATACCGATTTTAAAGGTCTCAAAGTGCACATTTCTGCTGTTGCAGGTGGTGATCTCAACTGGTCTGCAAAGAAAAGGGAAAAACTGCAAAAAGCAGCTGCAGCTGAGTAAGTACAAACCCAATAAATGTCAGTGTTCTTAGGAAGTGTTTATCCTGAAGGGATTAAGTAGATCATTGCCTCAAGTCTGTTTTATATTGGATTTATTTTTTTACCAGTCTGTGGTAGGATTTCATATTCCTGCCTGCTGTGAATCAATATTTGAAGTAGCAGTTTTACCCAGGTGTCCTTTCCTGGCACTTTTCCTTGCTATTTTCCTTTATTTCAGTGGCTCTCCAACTGAAATGTCTTTAAAAAATGTTGTGGTTTGAGTCTGAATCCCAGCACTGATGGGAAACTCAGCTCCCTCAGATCTCAGAACTCATTTCCTTTAATTTTGTTGGAATTCTTTCTTTTTTAATAGGTAATTCCATCTCAGCTGCAGATATTGTACATCACAACTTATATATGTGTATATATTTTATAATGTAATCTATGTTTGATCCAGATAAATAATTTGTTAGTAAGATATTTCTTATAAATGGATTTATGGACTCCTGTAAAACTGGACTGTGTTCATATGGTGGTACTTAAATTAATCCCAAAAAACCCCAAAACACCTGAGCAAGATCTATCCAGGTGATTTATGAGGTTTAATATGATTTTATTTCTTGTTCTTTCCACACCTCAGTCTCAAGGAAAGCTCAAGGAAATTAAGGACTTAATTACAATGGGTCTCCTTGAGCCAAAAAGAATTTTTAGTATGAATTTTTTGATACAAATACACCAAAGCCCTCCCAAACCTGTGTCTGAACAGAGCTGCTCCTTACCCACACGTCCCCATTCAAGCTTGCTGTGGGTTCTGTGGGGTTTGGGATGCCTCAGCCTGGTGTTTGCAGTAATTCTTGTGCCCTGTTTCTTTCAGAAAGGACAGTTGAGTAGCAATCCCCAGCCCGGATGGGGACACTGAGCAGCACCATCCCAGCCATTTCCTGCCTGAGCAGTGCTGAGCTTGCACTCTAGCTCCTTGGAAGATTCATTAACACCTTGGGTTTACAGCATTTCTGCTTTGTAACCACTTCTCACTAATGCCAAATGTCCTTCTGACCTGGGCACAGTCTGCCCGAGCTCTCACCCCACACTGAAACACCTGCAGAACACAAAACACCTCGTGGCATGGAGGGTTTGGATCAAAATCCATTTTTATTTCTGGGATAAATCTCTCCCAGAGCTCCCAACAGGTCACTGCTGCTGCTTTTGTTCAAAGTCTTCGTGCAAAAACCACTTTTTGAAATGTGTTTTCAACTTTTGGGTTTTCCTTTCACTACTTCACGGAGAAAGAGCCACAAATGCTCTGCTCAAATGGACTTTTTTTGTAGGAGATTTCAGAATTCTGAGACTGCTGAGCGGTCTTTTATTGCCTTCTTGATCCTCTTTATATTGCAAGGTTTATTTTAAGGGATTGAAAGTTTGTTTAACAGATAGGAAAGCTGTTACAGAAGCTCCCTGAGCACGTTGGAATCTGTGAAAAACCAAAAAAAGGTTTCTCTTTCTACTGAAAACTTGGAATGAAATAAAAGGAACCTGCAGAAAACAGCCTCTCTCTTTCTTTACACTGAATTATTTATCCTCCACACCTCAGGCTCATTAATCTGATACCCCTGAACATTTCCTAGGTGTTAAAATCAGAGTATTTCCATTTTTCCCTGCTTGGCTTGGCACTGCTCAGGGCAATCGTCTGAAAACACTTTTCTTTTGCAGTGCAGAAGAACAGCAGAAGCTCAGACGTCAGAATGAAGATGATTTGGCAAAATTGCTGCCAAAAGCTGATGCCTTTAGTTTAAGGAATAAATACCTTTCCAAACTTGGAGCTCAGGTATCTGTCAGGGGATGCACAGGACAATTAAAAACTACAACAATTAGGGGTTCCTTTGAGGAATTTGGCTGTTTTTAATAGCCAGCAACTCCACCTCAGAGTGAGATTGCTGAGATTTGTTCTCAGAAATAAGCCTCACAAAAATTCAAAATCTAAGAAAGGAAACCAATCAATGGCCAACCCCCAAAGCTGAGCATTTAATGATACACAAATGTCTTAATTTTATTTTTTTGCAGCTCCCAGGTAATTATTCCTCCTCTTTATCAACTCTGGCTCACAGAAGTGTGTTGAAATAGCACCTTGGCCCTCTGGAAAAGCAGGAATATTGAATTTCCTGGGACACAGAGCCCAGCACGAGCTTTGCTGCAAACCTAGATTTAAAATATTGCCAAAAACTCCTCCTTCCTGGGCCATTCAGGGATCCTGATGGGAAATTGTGGCTCTGGTGGAACCTCTGAGTGTCTTCTCCAGCCTCCTGTCTCAAATACCCCGTGAGTAGCTGAGTCAGATGCAGGACTTGATCTCTGTGTGTGAGATGGGGAAATCCAATCATTAATTTGCTGGGATGAGCCTGGATGGAAATGGAGGTTTGTCAGCCTCTCCTCTTGGACACCTCGGCTGCTCTGCTTCACTTTTCTGGGAGAAAAAGGTGAGGAAAAACTCACAAGTGAATATTTCAGAGGAAACTCCAGAAGTACAGAAAATGCTAACCGTGGAATTTGCACTCGAGCAGGGACAGCAAAAACCTCCTGCAAGCCCTGAATAATGTGAAAGTTGATTTATTTTTTAGAGGCTCTGACTAAAAACTATAAAAAGAGTTCAAGCAAGAGCTGCATTTTGCTGCCAGAGGGAAAAGCCTTGAATTGCATGATGAAACCCAAACTTTTCCCATCATTTCAGTGGAAATTATGGCTCCTTGCTGAACAGGGAGTTCCCAGAGCTCCTGCAGAGTGCATTGTGCTGTGGTTTAATTACTCCTCACGGTAATTGGATAAATTATCCCTAAACTGAGCTGATCCTGCTTTAAAAGGCAGAAGCAGAAGGTTTGTGGAGCCCCAGGAACAGGGAATGTTCTGGGATGACTCCAGGGAATCCTCGTGTGCCACAAAATGCTCAGTGAGAGGAGTTTATTAGAATAAAAAAAAGTTACATTTGATGCAGAATATTTTATTTTTAATTTAAGCAGAGCTCATAGTCTTAAAGTTGGTTTTTAAAGAGACTTTGTAGTGGAGATTCCTTCGTTTTTCCTGGAAAAACTGATGTCTTCCTGAAAGAAATTGGCTGAAAGGTGTGGAATTCTGCAGGACAATCTGGGAACAGAAAGCAGCAGGTTGGGATCTCCCTGCCCAGCTCAGTGGTGCCTTTTGCTGGTTTTTCCTGGTGCTCTCTGGGCTCCTCAGAATCCACATGAGCTGCTTGGTTTGCTGCTTTGTTTCCCTGTGGATTTGTGAGTTTGGGGTGTTTTTAAATAAAACCTTTCCATGGACAGTGGTGTTTGTGTTTTTGGGATGTGGTGCTGCCTGGGGGGTTGTTGAGGTGATTTGTGCCCTGAGAGGAGGAAGAGTTTGGGGGAAATTTCTCCTTGAGGATCCAAAGGCAAAGCTGCTCTCACTGATGGACTTTTCTTTCCCGGGGAGGGAAGAAATTAAATTGTTCTTTTTGCTCTTCATCTCCTGCTTCTCTTGAATTCACACATTTTGGTTGGAAAAACTTCCCTGCTGCTCCCTCGGGGTTAACATTTCCTGTGTGATCCAACAGTCACCCTGCAGTTCCTGGTTTCCTGAGCTTCATTTTCAGTGTCTGAACTCTCTGTTCCCTTGAGGATCCTGCTGCAGTGCTGTGGGGATTTCTGCAAAAGGGACAAATTCCTCTGTCAGCTGCAACCCCTCCAGCCAGGATGGAAAAATGGTTTAACCCTCACTAGGTAGTGATGGATTTATTGAAAATATCCCAAAATTTCTTGGACAATTTCCTCAGAATCTGCTTTATGCCACTGCCCAGAGTGGCTGAGGAGCCTTTTGGAAGGTGGGGCAGTGCAAGAGATCCAGGGAAGAGATGGGAAGGGAGATTTATCCCAAGGAATTCTTCTCTGCCTTTTGCAGGGATCTCTCACTAGAGGCCAGCAGTGCCACACTGATGGCTCAGGGATGTTGGCTGTCGTGGGGATTTTAAAGTAAAGCCTTCGAGGCTGCAACTCCTGGGATTTGTTTGGGTGATTGGTGATTGGTTTTTATTCCCATGGCTTGGTCCTGGCAGTTTTTCCATCCCTGGCAGTGTCCAAGGCCAGGTTGGACAGAGCTTGGAGCAGCCTGGGACAGTGGGAGGTGTCCCTGGGGGTGGCACTGGATGGATTTAATGTCCCTCCAACCCAAATCACTCTGGGATGCTGTGATTCCATGGAATAAAGCCCAATTTTTATAACTGAATTGATTTCCAAGGTGGGTCAATTCTTGGTGTTCTCCACTCAGGGTGGACCTGAGGAGGAATTTCCCCATGGAAAGGGTGAGCAGCTATTGGAATGTCCTGCCCAGGGAGGTTTGCAGTCCCCGTCCCTGGAGGTGTCCCAGGAAGGCCTGGCTGTGGCACACAGTGCTCTGGGCTGGGGACAAGGTGGGGATTTGGCACAGCTTGGACTCAGTGATCCTGGAGGGCTTTTCCAGCCTCAGTGATCCTGGGATTCTGTGGTTATTCCCTGTGTTACTGAGTGGGATTGGGGAGCAGTTTTGTCTGTTCCAGCTGACCTGAGCTTTGGAGGAAAACCTCCTTCTCCCTTTGGGATCTGGGGCTGAAATCTTAATTCTTCAAGCCAAAGGTGGGGCTTTCCTTCCTTCCTAAGGAAGGAAATAATTCCTGCTGTTTCCCCCAACAAGCTGCCCTTCCTGGGATTTGATTTCCCAGCTGTGGATCTGGGGCTGCTCTTCAAATTACCCCAATCAGTGTTAGCCCTTAATTAACGGAGTTGTTTACATGTCTACAAAGCCCTGTGTGAGCTCAGAGCAGCTGGGAGTGCAGGAATTCTGCCCCGAGGAGCTGAAACCCCACAGTTCTGGCAGCTGGAATGGCGATGGAACATCATGGGAATTTGCTGAACCTCCTTCAACTCCATTCCTCAGGACTTTTTAAAAAATTCTACTTTATTCCCAGAAGCTGTGAATGCCTGCAGGTGAGCATTAGGTGGATTTTTAATATTAATTCATCTTTTGAGATCCATGTTTTGGGGGTTGTTTGACCGTGTAGCAGCAGGAACAAATCGGCTGTGATTTGCTGGAGCAGCTGAGGTGGTTTTGGGTGTCCCTCGATGCCCATCCTGCATTTCAGACCCTCGTGAAGATGAAATTCAGAGCAAACCCGGATTTTCCAATCCATCAAAACCTGCGTTGCTTACAAGAGCTCCCTAAAGCCAATTTCCTAGTCTTTTACATCACAAAAACCACTCGCAGCAGTTTGTAGTGAGGCTGGAGGTGACATCCCAGCTTATGAAATGTGTCAGGAATGATGGATCCACCCAGGAACAGCCCAGGGAACGCTGCAGAGGAGGAATGGCATTCCCAGGCTTCATTTCAATACAACAGCTCTGCATTCCCATGGATTGATTCTCCAGCCAATGCATGCTGACATCAATACAGTGATCTACAATGGATTGGCTATAATGTCAATATTATTTTAGAGCTGACTCCAGGAAAAATCTCTCCCTGGTGGTGCTGGGATTTGGAATTTAGTGCTTTGCACTGCTGGAGGGGAAAGTAAATCCAACACTCTTTTTTCCAAGACCTTTTTTGATGGCTCTTAAAATGAGGGAATGGGAGCAGAGGTGACCTGGCTGGGGGAATTCCATGGCCTGGAATTGGTTTTGGGATTTTCAGGGCAGTGGGAGGCTGAGGAGGAGGAGAACATTCTGTGTTTTGGAGTCTCCTGAACTTGCATCCTTTGGGTTGGATGAGGGGAATGACTGTCATGGACAGAGGGGAAGAGTTGGGTGGGATTTTGGGAGGGAATTCCTGGCTGGGAGGGTGGGGAGGATCTGGGCTGGAATTCCCCAAGGATGCCCCTGGATCCCTGGCAGTGTCCAAGGCCAGGCTGGACAGGGCTTGGAGCAGCCTGGGACAGTGGAAGGTGTCCCTGCCATGGCAGGGGTGGAACAGGATGGGTTTAAGGTCCTTCCAAACCATTCCGAGATTCTTCCATAATGCCACATCCACACATTTTGTGCCATTTCTATTCCCATTTAAATTCTTCTAAAGGTGTCAGGTGGAAAACATTATCCACAGACTCATTTTTTCCCCTTTGCATGCAATAATTAGCTTTTCCTTCTCCTTTCCTCCTGCACTTTCTGCTCTCCCTTTGCCCAGGCAGCTCGGAAAGGTTTATTCATGAGCCAAACTTAATTAGTGCCTCAGAAACAAAGGCTGATTAGAGCCAATATCCTTTTGAGATCCATCATGGGAATATTCCCTAACACAGTTAGCCCATGGCCTCCCGATGAACCGAAAGGATTCAGGAGCTCATTCAGCTAGGAGCTCATCCCTGTTTCCCAGTGCTGACAGGAATGTTTGACATTCTCAGGGAATGGCTTTACTGGGGATTAATCTGCATTTTGCTGTCTGGAGATGGAAAATGCTGTCTGGATTGAAAGCAGCACTTCCGGAATTGCTGATGTGACTCCCAGGCTGAGATTTCACCTCAGACAGCTGGGAAGTTCCCCTCGAGCAGCTGCAGCTCTTGGAATCAGGAATTCAGATGGATTCCTGGAGCTGCAGGGGGAAAAGGCAGGAATTTGGGTGACTCCTTCTGTTTTCCTGGCTTGGAATGAAGGTGATCCATTTTTCAGGGAAGAAAATCCTTGGGGCTGAGTGTGATCCAAGGGAATTGTTAATGGGGATGGATGGATGGATGGATGGATGGATGGATGGATGGATGGATGGAGTTTGGGATGGAAACAAACATGAGCTTCAGGCTCATGGCTCAGCCCTGGGCTGCCTCAGGCACTTCCCATGACCCCAGGGGTTGGAATAGATTCCCAGAATTACAGAATCGTTAGGGTTGGAAAAGCTCTTTAAAGCCATCAAGTCCAGCTGTCAGCTCAGCACCTCCACGTTCCCCATGAAATCACAGCCTCGAGGGTCACATCCATGGTTTTGAGCAATTCCAGGGATGGGAACTCCACTGAGCTTCCCATGTGCTCAGCCTTCTCTGTGCTCATGTGAATGCTGATGGAATAACCTGACAGAAAAGCTCATTTCAGCTTTTCCTGATGCTCATCTCGAGGCAAACGTTCCCTGCTCCTCACTTTCCAGGCTCCCCAGGGAATGAGCACATTCCCAAATTTGCCAGAGCTCCAGGAATCTCGGGACAGCATTCCCAGGGATGCACAGGGTGGGATGGTTTGGTGTCTGGACAGGGTTAGGAGCTGCACTGGGTGAATCCTTTCCAGCTCAGGATATTCTGGGATTCATTTATTTTGGTTTTGGTGGGAAAACCAGAAGTGGGAAGTGAAGGCAAAACGAGATTTTTCCCCCTACAGATAATCTTTCTATGAAGTGAATTCTTGCACAATAAAATTTAGATTTAGGTTTCCTTCTCCACAGTAAAATCCAACAAATCCTGTTAAAAACTGTCAGCAGCAGATTTCCATGTCCTCTCTGCTGCTACTCCCTTGGCTCCTGCAGGAATGTGGGAAGAAAACTGGGGAAAATTCGTTAAGTTCTTCACCCAGGACTGGGATAATTGCAATTAATTATGATTTCTCTTCAGCGGGAGAAGTTCTTCTCCAGGAGAACCGTGCAGAAAGGGATCTGCTGCTCCAGTGGGTGCAAATTCCAGCTCGGAGCCAGGGTGGTGCCCAGAGGAAAATCATTATTGCTGTGACTCCCTGAACAGCTCCTCGGGCTGGGGATGGATCCACGGCAGTTTGGCATCGCTAGGTGTTAACGGCTCGCTCGGGTTTATTTCTCCTGGCAGCTCTCCCTGCTCCATGCATCATCCCCAACCACCCCATTTCCCTGTCCAGGGCTGAACGAGGACCTCGAGCCAACTGGAGCTTAATGGCATCTCCAGTTTTTCCTGGTGAGTTACGGAATTTCCCCGGAATATTTGGCCACCCTCGATGACCTCCTGGTGACATCTGTGCTGTCCCCAAACAGCTCCTGCTCCCCAGCAGCTCTGCCCCAGCCCTTTGGGGATGGTTTTGTCATCCCGAACTCCTTCCCGAGCTCCAGGAATGCTTAAATCAAAAGCGGATCCCAGGGAATTCTGTTGGAATCTCAATATTCTATATTAATATTAATATTCTGTTGGAATATTTGATATTCTGTGGGATATTAAAATGAGTATTTATTTGTGAGAGCCACTTTGAGGGCTAATTGGAGCAGGTTTGGTGCTCAGGCTGCAGAGTGGAGCAATAAAACCAGAGATGGATGATCAGAGCAGATTCAATGCTCTGGCTGGGGGTCCAGGTTATAAATTCCAGCCCTGCCCGAGCTGGGATTGGCCAACAGGGATCTTGCTAAGTGCCACTGCTTTTTAATGAGCTCATTTAATTGCAGGACTCCAACCGCATAACCTCGGGGGTTTATTGGAACTGTGCTCAAAATACCAGCGTGCTGGGGGTCAAAAACACTGCTCGGGGCTTGTGCTGGCTGGGGCAGACAGCCCAGAGGGGAAAACAGGAGTGAAAAAAGAGATTTGGATTTCCAGGGGAGTCTGAGAGCTTGAGCAGCATGAGGGATTCTGTTCTGTGGTTCTATGCTGATGGAATTTTGGTTTCTCCTGGTTTTTGTTTATTTCTGTAAACTTGAGGCTTCAGCTGGGTGTGAAAAATATTGGATATGGGTTGTGGTCAGATATTCCAGGGGGAAAAAACAGGAGTTAAAAAGAGATTTGGATTTCCAAGAGGAGTCTGAGAGCTTGAGCAGTATGAGGGATTCTGTTCTGTGGTTCTATGCTGATGGAATTTTGGTTTCTCCTGGTTTTTGGTTATTTCACTGCAAACATGAGACCTCAACATGCTGGCTGTGAAAAATATTGGATATGGGTTGTGGGCAAATATTCCAGAGGGAAAAGCAGGAGTTGAAAGCAGAGTTTTGGATTGCCAAGGGGAGTCTGAGAGCTTGAGGAGTGTGAGGAATTCCATCCTGTGGTTCTACACCGATGGAATTTTGGTTTCTCCTGGTTTTTGATCATTCCACCATCAACACGACACTTTGACATGCAGCAAATGCAGACGTTAGTGGAATGTCCCTGCAATGCTGCTAAGGGAAGTGAAATATTTCATGGAGACACATGGAATATTTCATGGAAGTGAAATATTTCCTGGAGAGACAGAGAGACCTCAGCAGCACAGTCAGAGCTTGGAAAGATCTCTCAGACCATGGAGTGGTGTGGATAAAGTTTAATGGCTGGTTTTTCCCTGGTGACTCCAGCAGTTCCCCCAGTGCTCCTGAGAGGAGAGGAAATTCAGAGTTCTCCAAATGGGAGCAAAGTGGAAATATCTGATATTATTTGCTCGTAGCTGGTAAGGCATGGCCTGAAAACCCAAAGCGCAACAGAGATGTGATGAAAGCAGCTGAAAGCTGAGATAATTCTGCCCCATTGCTCTCGAGCTCCACGGCTGAGAGCTGACAGAGAATAGCTGGAATTCTGTCTGCTGTAGAGGAGACGAGATTCCATCGCCCTCCTTGCCGGGGGAGGTTTATAATTGGGGTGAAAGCTGAGCTCTGAATTAATCTCAGCGCAGGATTGTGGCATCAAAAGCTCCCCATTGTCTCCCTGTCCCCGGGCCGTGCTTTGTTAGAGAATCATTTGTTTTACTCCAAAGAGCTCCTTTCTTCTTTCTCCATTAAAAAGTTGCTCTTTTTTTTTTTCTTTTTTTTTTTTTTTTTTTTTTTTTTTTTTTCCCTCCTCCTCGTGGCTGCATTTCCTTCTGGGAGATTCTGATTAAACACTTGAGTTCAAAAGAGTTTGCACGGCGCAGGAATTTGGGGAGGGAGGATCCGTGGGGATGCTGGGGGCTCAAAGCAGCTCTGCCTCCTTCCTCTCCTTCCTTCCATCAGCACTTTGCATCATCTGCCCTGGCTTTGGGAGAAGGGAGAAACCCTTTAAAAGGGGGGAAATGGGATTTGAAGGGATATTTTTTAAAGGGATAGTATTTAAGGTGATGTTATTTTAAAAGGATATTATTTCAGGTGATATTGTTTAAAGGGATATTATTTCAAGGGGTATTATTTAGGGTGATGTTATTTTAAAGGGATATAATTTAGGGCGATATGATTTTAAAAGGATATTCTCGAAGGTGATATTATTTTAAAAGGATATTATTTAAGGTGATACTGTTTAAAGGGATATTATTTCAAGGGGTATTATTTAGGGTGATGTTATTTTAGAAGGATATTCTTGAAGGTGATGTTATTTCAAAGGGATATTATTTCAGGTGATATGATTTTAAAAGGGTATTATTTAGGGTGATATTATTTTAAAAGTATATTAGTTAAGGTAATGTTATTTAAAAGGATATTATTTAGGGTGATATTATTTAAAGGGATATTATTTAAGGTGATATTATTTCAAAAGTATATTAGTTAAGGTGATGTTATTCTAAAAGTAAGTTAAGGTGATGTTATTTCAAGGCTTATTATTTCAAGGGATATTATTTAGGGTGATGTTATTGGAATGGATATTATTTGAAGGATGAGTTGGTTATTCCCAGCCCTTCATGAGGTGTTTTTTCCCTCATTTTGTTGGTGTTTGCAGGAGGAGCTCAGAGCCCACCTGGGCAGAGGGAGAAGCTCATTTCTGCCCCTTTTTTGGCACTGCAGGGTAACAGGATCTTGGAATTGTCCAGGGAATTGTTCAGCTTGGAAAATCCCCCCAAGGTCACTGAGTCCAACCATTCCCAGCAGCTCGGAGCCCCTGAGGGCAGCAAGGAAATTTAACCATGAGAAAATCCCCCCAAGGTCAAAATGTGGGCTTTTCCCAAAGAAATGGGGTGAAGCCTTTGACTCAGTGTTGGAAGCTTTATTTACACGTTTCCTGGAAAACCTGAGGAATGTCTGGGAAGGTGACATTTCCAGCCAGGAAATGGAGGCAGGAAGATGTTCAGGGGTGCAGGAATTCCATCCTGGCCATGAGAAATCCCTGGAAGTGCCCAAGGTCAGGCTGGATGGGGCTCGGAGCAGCCTGGGGTAGCAGGGGAAGGTGGATGGAATGGGATGAGCTCTGAGACCCCAAACCTCTCGGGGATTCCCTGATTCCTCTCTGCTGAAAACCAGGAATTCCTGTGGACTGGAGAATTCCCTGACTCCCTTCCTAGAAGGAGGGAATTCTTCTCCCTAGAATCTCCAGCAGCTTTCTGGGAGCACAGGAAAACCAACCCCCACCTCCCATCCGAGGGAAATAAAGCACCGGAATTATCCCAATAAATTCCAATAATTGGGCCTGGCAGCAGGCAGTAATTTAAAATAGATTAATCTAACGAGCCTTAAAGATGAATAAATAATAAACATCTTCCTGTGGTGGGAACCTCATTGAGCCTGGATATTAATTACTGCTCATCAGCCGCTGCAGAAATCCAGCCGGGAGGAGAAGGGACCAGGAATTACCAGGATAAATTGGACAGAGCCTGGAGGAATATTCCCATTCGATTTATTTGGATATTCCCAAATATCCATAAATTGGACAGGGCCTGGAGGAGTATTCTCATTCGATTTATTTGGATATTCCCAAATATCCATAAATTGGACAGGGTCTGGTGGAGTATTCTCATTCGATTTATTTGGATATTCCCAAATATCTATTAAAGTGGGATGGTGCTGCCTCTGTCCCTGCATGCCCGAGGTGGGAAGCAGGGCTGGGAATGCAGGCTGGGATCTTGGGGCTTGGATTTGATGTTTTATCCCTCATTTCCTGGCATGTTGGAGCAGGGATTTTCCAGTGTCCCCATGGAAAAGGATGGAGCAGGGATCCTCTGGTGTCTCCAAGGAAAAGGATGGAGCACAGGTGTTGCCTGGAGCAGGGATTTTCCAGGGTCTCCAAGCAAAAGGATGGAGCAGGGATATTCCCGGGTCTCCATGGCAAAAGGTGGTGCCTGGAGCTGGGATTTTCCAGGATCTCCATGGAAAAGGATGGAGCAGGAATTCCCCAGTGTATCCATGAAAAAGGATGGAGCACAGGTGGTGCCTGGAGCAGGAATTGTCTGGTGTCTCCATGGAAAAGGATGGAGCAGGAATTCTCCAGCATCCCTAAGGAAAAGCATGGAGCACAGGTGGTCCCTTGCCTGTGGAATGTGCCAACATTTCAACATTCCACCATTCCACCATTCCACCTCCACACGCTGCTGGAGCACAAATCCATGGATTTGGGATGCAGGAGTCTCCTCCTGCCAAACTGAGGGATGAACACCCCAGGGATGGTTTGGGGTGGAATTGCTGCCATCACGGGCAGGTTGGTGGGACGAGTTTGCCCTCCCAGGCTCTGGGTGAATCCTGCTGCTCTCTGTGTCATTTGGATTGGGATTCCTTCCCTCTGGAGTTGTTCCCTGGGCAGAGCAGGATGTCGCTGGGGAGCTTTGGTTCATCAGCAGGGCTCTGCTCGGCTGGTTTGTCCTCCCTGGGATCTCCATGGTAACGGAGCAGGGGAATCGTGTGCCTTAGATTTTTATCCTGGCTGGAAATACCAGCGCTGGCTAATATTTGCCTTTGCTTTTGGCCACTGCAACCCTTGGGCAGCAGCAGGTTGTGCCTTTGGCTTCGAGGGGATTGCAGCTGCCTGGGAATGTGGGGCCAGCTGGGATTTAGGGTCCCTTCCCACCCAAAAAAAGAAAAAAATTTTAAAAAGAAAAAACAAAAAACCACAACAGTTTGGGATGAGGATTCCGTGGTGTTTGGGATGAGGATTCTGTGGTGTTTGGGATGAGGATTCTGTGGTGTCTGAGTTTAGGATTCCCTGGTGTCTGGGATGAGGATTCCATGGTTTTTTGGGGTTGTGCCCTGTGGGTTTCACCCCGCAGCTCTCTTCTCCTCTGTGTCACTCTCATGACCTCAATCTCAACAAGTAATTAGTTAATTAGCTTGGTTAGGTGGGTGGTTTTGGAGATTAGCTTGTTTCCCTCCTTTCCTTCAGGCAGACTGAGGAATTCATTCCCCAGCAGAGTTGGGTGTTTTGGGGAGAACATGACCACGATTTTGGGGTCAACAGAGCAGAGTTGTCACCTCAAACCATCAGCAGCACCAACTGTGCTCTCATTCCCAGCACATCCAAAATCACCTGGAGGATTGTTTGTTCCTGTCTTGATTTTTTTTTTTTTTTTTTGTTTTGGGTTGCTTTGTTTCTCTCTTGAGATATATATATTTTTTTTTTTTAATTTTTTTTTGTTCTGGATTACTTCATTTCTTTCTTTATTTTTTTTTTCCTAATTTAGTTCTGGGGTTCTTTGTTCCTCCCTTGTTTCCTTTCCTTTGTGTTTTTCTGTGTTCCTTTCCCCACTCAGATGGAAGAAATCCACCCAGCCAACCCCGACAGAAACTCCTTGAACATCAAGAACTAAAAACGAGGTTGAAACATCCTGCAGGAGAAAGAAAAAAACCCAACCTCCCGTGTGTGATTTCATTCCCAGGTCACGTTAAGTGCAATTACATTTCTGTGCCTCTGAATCAGTTTCCTTAAATATCTGGGCTGTATATTTAACTTCCCAATGAAACGGCTGCTGCTGTAAATATTGAGGCCATCCGGGGTGATTAAATATTAAAAATGACATTTGCAGGGAGCTGCAGTCGCTGTGGGAATGGAGTTTGCCCAGGTTTCACTCCGAGCTGAGCTGTGCAGCAGCCACTGCAGGGAAAAAAAAATAATTCCCAAAAAAACCCAAAACTTTTCCCCCCAAAAAGTAATGGGGGAATAATATCAGAGCCCTCTGTGACTCCAGGAAAAAATCCTGAGTTTTAATCAGAGAACCCTGTTGGTGAGCAGGAAATCAAATAGGGTTAAAAACTGAGATTGATGGGAGCAGCAGGGCCTGGATTGGGGGCTGAAAGGGAGATAAATCAGGAGGGAATAGCAAACAGAGTTGCTGTCAGCTTGGAGACTGCAGTGACAGGAGCTGGACTGGGCTGGAAGTTTTGGGGAAATTTCCTTTGCTTGCTTCAGGTGGAGATCCCAGCAAGGGGGGCACAGGGTGTGTGTCTGAGGGGGAATGACCCAGGGGGTCCCGTGGGGTCACGGGCATCCTAGAGAATTCCAGCAGCATTCAGTCCCTTCAGGTCTGTGAAGAACAAGGAAAACCAGAAGGGGAATATTGGCCTGGAGAGCAGCTGAGCTTTGAGGTTCCCTTGGTTTGAAGTCCTCACTTTGTTTGCAGATGTATTGGTAATTTATTAGTATATTCTATTGTATTGTACTGTATTATATTGTATTGTAGATATTATATTGTATTGTATTATATTGTATGGTATATATTATATTGTATTGTATTGTGTTATATTGTATTATATTATATTGTACTATACTGTATGATCTATCATTGTCTACTCATATTTATATTGATATCTATATCTATGTCTATATCTATATTCATATTTGTATCTATATCTATCTCTATATTCATATAGAGACAGATAGAGATATCAATATGAATATAGACATAGACATTGATGTAAATATCTGTATACATATTGATATCTATATGTCTAGATCGATATTTATATATTTTTATAATGTTTTATAATGTTCTTTATTAATTGTTCCCAGGTTTGTGTTCTGCCCACTCACAGCTTCTCTCTTTGGGGTTTCATTCACCTGTGGCACTCAGAGAGAAATAAAAGCAAAGTTTGATTTTGAAATAAAACTTCCCTTGTTGGAGCACATGGGGTGTGTGTGTTGTGCTGCTTCTGGGAGTCCTGGAAAAGGAATATCTGGGATTTCCAGCTGAATCCTTTCCAGGCTGACCTGGGGGCTATTTTATTTTATTTTCACTATTTTTTTTTTAAATTTAATTTTATTTTCACAATTTTCTGTAAATTCAAGTTGATGTTGTGGCCACCAACAGGGAAAGAGTTCAACAAGGTTTAAAATCATGAAACATTCTGAGAGACTCATGGAATAAAGGCTCTGATCCAGCAGGACTGAGGAGGACATGGAATCCAAGGGAAACCATGGGACTAGCCTGCTGAGTTTTAGAATTATTGCAAAACAATTCTAGGGGAAAAAAAAGAAGAAAAAATAAAGACAGAAAANATATTATATTGTATTGTATTATATTGTGTTATATTATATTGTATTGTATTATGTTATAGTGTACTATACTATACTATCTATGCTATTGTCTACTCTTATATTTATATTGATATCTATATCTATGTCTATATCTATATTCATATTTGTATCTATATCTATCTCTATATTCATATAGAGACAGATAGAGATATCAATATGAATATAGACATAGACATTGATGTAAATATCTGTATACATATTGATATCTATATGTCTAGATCGATATTTATATATTTTTATAATGTTTTATAATGTTCTTTATTAATTGTTCCCAGGTTTGTGTTCTGCCCACTCACAGCTTCTCTCTTTGGGGTTTCATTCACCTGTGGCACTCAGAAAGAAATAAAAGCAAAGTTTGATTTTGAAATAAAACTTCCCTTGTTGGAGCACATGGGGTGTGTGTGTTGTGCTGCTTCTGGGAGTCCTGGAAAAGGAATATCTGGGATTTCCAGCTGAATCCTTTGCAGGCTGACCTGGGGGCTATTTTATTTTATTTTCACTATTTTTTTTTTAAATTTAATTTTATTTTCACAATTTTCTGTAAATTCAAGTTGATGTTGTGGCCACCAACAGGGAAAGATTTCGACAAGGTTTAAAATCATGAAACATTCTGAGAGACTCATGGAATAAAGGCTCTGATCCAGCAGGACTGAGGAGGACATGGAATCCAAGGGAAACCATGGGACTAGCCTGCTGAGTTTTAGAATTATTGCAAAACAATTCTAGGGGAAAAAAAAGAAGAAAAAATAAAGACAGAAAACCCCCACAATTTCAGAATTACTAGAAAAAAATCTCCCAATTCTAGAGTAGAATTCTTTGACTCTATTATGTATTATTAAAAGAGATGAGGAAAGAACAACCTGTATTTGACTATATGAATACATGGATGGAATATCCACGGCTATCCATTCCTATGGATCAATAAATCCATATTTTACAGACAAAGGGGATATGAGAAATCCCAAATTATGAATGCATGGATGATATTCCCCAGTCCTGCTCAGTGGATCCTGCTGGAGTCTGGGGGTCACTCCAGGTCATTCTGGGGTTACTTGAGGTCATTTGAGTTTTGGCTCAATGTGACTTGGGGTTACTTTAGGTCATTTCCGATCCCAATTGGGGTTACTTGAGGTCACTTTGGGGTCACTCAAGGTCATTTTGGGGTTACTTGAGGTCGTAGGGGTTATTTGAGGTCACAGAGGTTACTTGGGGTCATTTGAAATTTTGGTCAGTGCACTCAAGGTCATTTTGGGGTTACTTGAGGTCGTAGGGGTGGTTACTTGAGGTCACTTTGGGGTCACTCAAGGTCATTTTGGGGTTACTTGAGGTCATTCTGGGGTCACTCGAGGTCATTGGGGTTATTTGAGGTCATTGGGGTTACTTCAGGTCATTTGAAATTTTGAGCAGTGTGACTTGAGGTTACTTCAGGTCATCTCAGACCTCATTTGGGGTCATTCAAGGTCATTTTGGGGTTTCTTGAGGTCATTCTGGGGTCACTCAAGTTCATAGGGGTTATTTGAGGTCACAGAGGTTACTCGAGGTCATTTGAGTTTTGGATCAAACAAACTTGGGGTTACTTTAGGTCATTTAAAACCTTATTTGGGGTTACTTGAGGTCACTTTGGGGTCACTCAAGGTCATTCTGGGGTTACTTTAGGTTATTGGGGTTATTTGAGGTCATTTGAAATTTTGTTCAATGAGACTTGAGGTTACTTTAGGTAATTTCAGACCCTATTTGGGGTCACTCAAGGTCATTTTGGGGTTACTCGAGGTCATTCGTGGTCACTCGAGGTCATTTGGGGTTTTTCTTCCCCCAGGACAGACTCGATGCCCATTTTTGGGGAGCCAAAGGCAGAGCATCATTTTTGGGACTGCTGCTGGGATTTCAGACCAGAGCTCCACTTTGGGGCTTCATTTCCATTTTTCAATCTTCCACCAGAAGTGCTGGAGCAGAGAGGAGATTGGGATTAGAAACTGCATTAGAAACCTTTAACACCGAGGGGGAAAAAATTCCCGTGGATTTATCCATGCCTGGAATGGAGTTCACTTTTTGGGATGGAAATGGATTCCCTATCCAATATCCCAGTGACTGCAGCTGCTCTGGGAGCTCCAGTGGGGTCTGCAGCTTCAGCACCCTGGGCTGGCAGCAGGAGAGCAGCTGTGGGGTTTGCTTCCCTTGCTGGCAGCTCCAGAGTGGGAAAATATGGGGGGGAAATGGGAAAAAATGGGAAAA
>VZRM01003607.1:382544-437500 GCA_013397955.1 Grantiella picta | reverse complement strand
GGGATGGTGGGGAAATATGGGGAGGAAAATAAAATATGGGGGGGGAAAATATGAGGGGAAAAATGGAGGAAAATTGGGGGGAAAAATGGGGAGAAAAATATTCTTTTACGCATTTTTTACCCAGCCCTGTTGAACATCCAACACGCCCATTCCCAGCAGGCAGCCAGGCGTTGGTTATTGGGTATTCCTCAGGGATTTTCCTCCTTCCCAGCCTTTGAAGGATTTGGATAAATCCCTGTGCTCCTGGTTTCAAAGCCAGGAATCTGCCCAGGAATCCAAAAACCTTCCTGGGCTGGAAAACACAACCTCCTTCCCTCCAAATTTTTCTAACTTTGAAATTCCGGGGCTTTCGGGCAAAGATATGGGGAAAGAATAACAAAGATATGGGAAAATTCTAGTTTCATACTAACATATATCAAATGAGACAAACAAACAGCAGCAGCAGCAGCAACAACAACCAAAACCAGAATAAAACCCCAAAATATGCTTTTTCAATCCTTTTCCCACCTTTTTCCACCTGCTTCCCACCCAGCCACAGCTTTTGTCTCCTAAGTACCTCCCAAGTACCTGCAGTTCTCACGGCTGAGGCAGCAAATGGCAGAAAAATTCCCTGGGAGAAAGGAAAAAAAAAAAAGAAAAACCTAAAAAAGTTAACTTTCCCCAGCTGTGTCTCCTTACAGGGAGGATTTGCACAGCTGGGATCTCATTCCCCTCAGTACTGATGGACTTGCAGCACCAAAAAATGCAGCAGCGGAGTCAAGATAGAAAGGAGTAAAGAAACTATCAAAAAGTGCTTTGATTCAGAATTAATTTGTTATTTAAATCGGTTTTGTGTCATCCCTGGTGGTGTCTGCTCAGCCCGGCTCTGTCTGAACAGAATAAAGTGTTTATTTGAAAATAAATATTCCCATTTGGTACAACGACAAGTTGGTTACCTCTGATTTTATATCTGTTTTCCATGAATTTGAAATCCCAATCCTTCCCGCCCTGCCTGTCCCAGGATGTTGCTGTGGTGTGGTTTGTGTTTTTATCAAAGCCCCAAAAATGATGATTTCGTCCCTAATTTGGCCTCAATAACCCAGGCTCAGCAGCCAGGCTGATGGGGAGAGGGTAAAGCAGCCGTGAGGGTGAAAATAATCAGAATAATCATCAAAATTAATCACAATAATTATCAAAAATACGCCAGGGCTCCTCAAGCGAGGAGTGTTTGTAAGAAAAAGGGTGGATTGGTCACTGGGAATGGCAGGGCTGGTAGGAAATTTGGAATGATGGGATAATGATCAAATTATTGATTCCCAGCAGGGTTGGACTGCCTGACTCCAACCAGGATTTGGGGAATGCCAGAGGAGCAGACTGGGAGCAACTCCTGCCAGCCCAGAAATCCCTTTGTGAGGAGCCTGGGAAGGCAAAAATCAGCGTTTGGGAATAAACTGGGACTTCAGTGAGGCTTTGGGGGTCAAACTGGTGCTGGGAATCACAGAATTGTGGAATACCCCGAGCAGGAAGGGATCCACGGGGATCATCCCAGCTCTGCCCCTGGAAGTTCTCCAGGTCCATCTCCCCTTCTCCCTGCTCTGTATTTCGGGGATTTCCATCTCTCCGATCCGTGCTGGAGCACAGCTCCTTTCCCAGGGCATTTTCAGGGAATTCCCCTCATCCCACTCAGGTCCTTCAGCTCCAGGCTCATCCGTCAGAGATCATTCCCGATTTTCCCTCGTTTAGATTGCTGCCACCTCTGAAATGTGATAAACCAGGGGGGACCATTTATCTTATTCCCCAGGCGCCACTCATGACTAATTAAAACCATAATTAACTGGAGCAAACCCTCCAGGAACTGCGAGGCAGCAGGAATGCCATTCCCGGACAATGGGAAGAGCATTTCCCACTGGATTTGCATTAAAAAATGCTATTTTTTTTACTATCAGCTCTCCAACATAAAGATTTAACGTTTAAACGGGATGATTAATTTTTCCAGGGGAATTCTAGCTCAAAATTCCATTGGTTTTCCTGGAGCCAACAGACAGCCCTGCCCTACCCAGTGCTGGATATACCCAATTATTCCAGGGATTTTTGTCTCAACAGCACCAAAACCCCCAAATCTTTTAGGAACGAGCCATGAACATTCCCCTGCAGACAATCCCTCCCATTCCCTCGCAAAGCTTTGGAGTTTCAGCTCCTGTAATCCCGGTGATCCCCAGGGAAAAGGCTGGAAAGGTCATTCCAACAGTTTAAATTGTGTCCATAATCAGCAGGATGGGATTTGGGATTTTTCCCTTTCGTTCCTCCTTCAGGCTGAGGGATGCAATGCCCTGGATTTGATTTAAGCTCTGTGGGAGTCAGGGTTGGGTTTGGAGGGACAATCGAAAGAAAATCGGATTTTTCCAAGAGTTCTGCTCGTCTTGCACAGCAAAAGGACACCCAAAATAAATATTTTGGAGAGAAACGAGGACTTAAAATCCCTAATTCGCTCCAAGGGCTGTGGGGCTTTGCTCTGGGAAGCCTCTTGGGTGGAAAAAAAAAGCTGCAGGAAGCTTTAAGTGGAGCAAAATCCACAATAAAATCGGGAAGGGGAAGAACAGACAGGGCAGTAATTAGGCGTGATAAAGGGGTGGGATGAGAGCACCTAATTAAGGAGAAATTAATGGGAATCTGCATCATTCCAGATGCTTTTCCCAGGAAAGCTGTGCTTTGCTCAGGGAGTTTGAGTGAAAAAAAAAAAACTTGAATTTTTGGGGTTTAGAACAGAGGCAGAGTTGAAAATCCATCATTCTTTCAAAATTTGTGGAATTTAAGGTTGGAATGATAAATATTTAGCAGATTGAACCAGGAACAGCAGCCAGGGAAATCCTTCTAAATTAGCCATGGAATTAGGAGAATAATTAAGCAATATTTACTTACAGTTATATCCAATCGCTTTTTTTTCCTGCTGTGATTAATTGAATTCCCAGATTTCCTCCCAGTCCCTGCACTTATTAAACATGGAAATTAATTTTCTCTGACAACTCATTAAGGACCCCAAATGCTGGGGATTCCACTCGAATCAGTCATTCCTAACTTCCCTGTGTTTTATACAGTGAGTTCCAGGAAAATCATAAATCCCTGGATTTATAAATAACATAAAAATAAATAAATATATATAAATATATAAATTGTAATGGAGAAAATTATTTTTGCACATTGGGTTTTCCGAATTCAGCAGGTAGAACTGAAAGGGGAATTTCCCACCTTCAAAATGGAGTTCCCAGGATGTTGAGATATGTCCAAAGTCATCTCTGGCTGTTTCCATGTCTAAATCCAGTATTTTCCAAGTGTTTCCGTGTGGGTTTACTTGAAAATATTTCCATAATTTAAAATTCTTGAAACGGCATCATTTGAAAATTAATTGTGATTTTTAATTATTAAAATACCCCCCAGGGAACAATTCCATCCCAAAATCCCATCCAATCCCAGCTCCCCACACAGCCGATGCTCACTGCTCTGCAGTTCTCTGGGTTTTCCTTCCTTCCCCTTGCAAAAGCAGGAATGATGTTTTCCCATCTTCGTGGCTACAGGAAAACTGCATTTCAGGCTTCAAACTGCAAGGAATTCCATGTTCCTGTGATCTCCCCTGTGAGCCACAGCCAGGATCCATTTTCTGTGGGATAAATCCATCTGGAAGCAGATGGCACGAGACAACTCCAGCTCAGGCCAATGTCTGACCGAGGCAGTTCAACAATCACTTTCTCAAATATCCAGGATCTGTTCCTGGGAATTCGGGGAGGCTGAGGGAGCAATCCCGGAGATTTGGTTTGGCTGGAGCATGCAGGAGTGGGAATTCCAGGCAGAGCTGCTGAACATTCCCAGCAGGTGTTTCCAGGCTAACGAGCTCCCCGGGGAGGAGGTGTGAGCAGAGAGATCCAAATCCATCGGCATTCCGGAGTGTGGAGCTCCTGCTCCCGAGCCAGAGCTGATCTCCATCCATGATTAATGTGCTGCTTATTTGGCTGATTTTCCCTGGGGTTAGTCAGCCTTGCAGGGCTCAGAAAATCGGATTTTGGTTCCAGGCTCCTCGTTAGGCACAGCTTTAGTCCAAAGCCTTGAGGAGCTCAACGCTTCGGTCAGGTTTGGATGTCTGGAGCAGCAAATCCTCCTGGAGGAGCTCAGGGAGCTCAGGGCTGGCCTGAGGACAGCCTGGAGTGACCTAAACCCCTCAGCTGTGTGGGGTCAGATGTGCCTGGGTGGGGCAGAGGGGCTGCAGGTGCGCCTGGAGAGCAGGGCTGGGAGCTGGGAATGGGGCAGGGGGCTGGGAGGGGAACCCCATTCCCCAGGGATCATCCCATTCCCCATGGATCACCCTGCTCCAGAGGGACCATCCCACCCCACATGGACCATCCCACTCCTGATGGATGATCCTGCCCCACGTGGACCATTCCACCCTACATGGACAATTCCGTTCCAGAGGGATCACCCTGCTCTGGATGGACCATTCTGCCCCACATGGACCACCCCGTTCCCCATGGATCCCCCTGCTCCACATGGACAATCCCATTCCCCATGGATCACTGTGCTCCTGATGGAGCATCCTGTTCCAGAGGGATCACCCTGCTCCATATGGACCATCCCACCCCAGATGGACAATCCCACCCCGAAAGGACAATTCCACCCTACATGGACAATTCCACTCCAGCTGGACCATCCCATTCCAGATGGATGAGCCCATCCCACAGGAACCATTCTTCTCCAGCTGGATCATCCCACTCCACGTGGACTATTCCATCCCACCCCATACAGACCATCCCTCTCCAGATGAAGAGCTGACCCGAAGTCCTGAGCAGGTCCCCTGGTGATCACCCGACACAGCCACATTCCCAGGGCTGGGATCACTGGGCTTGGCCTTGCTGAACTCCCATGGGCACATCTGGGCACAGCTGGGCACAGCTGGCACCTCCTGCTGCTCCCCCAGCAGGGCTGGAGCTGAGCCCTGGCCAGGAACCAACATCACTGGTGTTAAGGACAGTTCTGCTTCCAAAAATCCCAAATATTTTGCTTCTGTCAGGAGCTCCTCCGCCTTCCCGGGATTGCCGTGGCGCTGATGAATTCCTGTTTGTTTGTTCCCGTTGGATTCCCTTCCCACGGAGGGATGATTTATTCATAGGAGGAAAACAAACGCTAAAAATCCCTCCAGTTATTCAGCTTGTCTTGACTTCCCATTTTCTTTGTGGGCTAAAGGAAAATCCAGCCCAGCCCTGCAGGAATTTCCCTCCCAAAAGGGAGAGCTGGAATTATTGGGAGCTCTGTTCACAGGGACTGAACTTGGAATGAGATTTGCAATCAATAATTATAAAATAGAAATAAATAACAGTGGAATGGAAGAGGCTGAATTCAGTCCTTCAATTCCAGTTTAACCCATGCCCTGTGGAGTTTTTTGGGATTTTTTCTCCTTTTCATGTGTGAAAAAATGTTTATTTACAAGTTTTCCCTGGGTTGACATTCCTTTTGCCTAGAGGGTTGGAAAATATCTGAATACATCCCTGAGCCATGCCAGAGCTGGGGTTCATGAGGAAACCAAATTAAATATATTTAAATTATTTTATATCATTAAATTATATTCTTCAAGATATTTAAATTATTTCATCTTTAGATTTAAAAACATTAAATACACATTTCCTACCAGCATTTAAAACCCTCAAATTTTTGCATTTCCTATAAATTCAGATTTAAACACTTTCTTAGTGATCATTTGTTTGCCTGTGTCTTACAGAGTCTTTTGGCCTATGAAAAATTGACAGTTGCTAATATTTTGGATTATTATTACTTTCCATTTTATTTCCTGCCAAACCAGAAACATTTGCACAAATTTTGGTTCAGAGCGCTTTCACCACGTGCTTGAAATCACCAGAATTACCTCTGGAAAAATGGATTTTTGGCAATGCTGGGAAAAACCCCTAAAGGAATTTGCTGAAAAGCACCACAAACCCCAGCGAAGCCACTTTGGGGCAGATTTGGGATCGGAATTAGGCGCGTTGGGGTTCAATAAAATTCCCACGGGGATGGAAGGAGCCGCTCGGAGTTCGTGCTGGAAGGTGGGTTTGTCTAGATCAAACCGAATGTAGCACAGAACACAAAATACAAGCTATAATCGATATATTTCCGTTCGCCCTGCCCACACCCCGCTCATCCCCGCATGGCTTCCCTGCAGCGCCGCCTGGAAATCCAAATTTCCCTCATTCCCGCGGCTCGGGATGACAGCGAATCCATCGCCGCCCTGGAGCAGAGCCAGCAGCTCCTCAGCTCGCTGCCTGCGCGCTGCTCGCTCCCGCTCTGCCTCTGCCCCTTGCCATTTGTTATTTTTCCCTCTCTTGGAGGTTTCTCTGATGCCGACAGAGTGAGCTCAACTCCGAGCTTTGCAGCTTCCCTGCCTCCTGCTATTCCAGCCGAGCCGGCGGCGGGAGGAGCAGCATTCCTGCCTCCTTCTCCTGGGGAACTTCACCATGCGGCTGGTAAGGGATTCCATTTGCTGAAGGAATTGCCCTGGAGGGCTGGGAATTCCCGGCGCATTCCCAAATCATTCCCAGTCCATTCCCTGCTCATTCCCAGCTCAATCCCAGTTCATTCCCAGCTCATTCCCAGATCATTCCCAGTTCATTCCCATCTCATTCCCAGCTCAATCCCAGTTCATTCCCGTCTCATTCCCAGCTCATTCCCAGCTCAATCCTAGTTCATTCCCAGATCATTCCCAGTTCAATCCCAGTTCATTCCCATCTCATTCCCAGCTCATTCCCAGCTCCCTCGGGAATGCCGAAGGGAAGGGGTGTCGGGGGTGTGGGATGCCCGCCGGGATGTGGATGGTGTGCGTGTGACTGGCCAGGACAGAATTCCTTAAAAAATCTGGGATCCGGCAGTACTTTTTCCCCGGGAGGAAGGGGCTGGGAAAGCCGCGGTGCAGTTCCTGGCGTGCTGTAAGTTTATTAAGGGAATTCATTAAAGGTTGGGTTCTGCTGTCGGCTGGGGAATGGGGAATCATCTCCGGGTGAAAATTCCAAGCTGTGCTTGGAAAAGATGCCTGAGGATTCGCAGGGCTCTGCCGAGCAGCGGCCAGGCTGCAGTGGCAGAATTCCCCTGGATTTCGCAGCCTTTTCCCTTTTTGCTCCGCAAACCGGGAGACAAAAACGCGGCCGTGCTTCCCGCGGGGAGCAACCCTCGGCTCAGCCTCGGAATTCCGCGGGGATTTCGGCTGCCCGCGATCCATCGCAGCCCTGGAACAGCCAGGGAAGGATGCAGCAGCCAGGAGTTCAGCTGTTTGTCAACACGGCGAAGCTGCCGGAGCTCCAGCCCTGCCGGCCGCATCCCGATGAAGTCATGCCGGGGATGCTGCGGGACCAATCCGGGCTCCGGCGGTGGGCAGAGCGCTGAGATAATTCCTCGCTGCTGGACTGATTCTTTATTTCTGGCCTCCCTGCCGGAGCGGTTGGAGCAGGGCTGGCTGGGCTGGGCAGCCAGGATTTTTCCCTGGATGGAGCAGAGATTCCCTCGGGAGGAGCTTCCCCAGGGCGCTTCCAGCCATCCCCAAATCCATCCCGCACAGCCCGCCAGGCTTTCCCAGACCGCATTCCCGGGCGATCCGTGGGGATGTGATGGATGGGAGCGACTGTGTGTGAACACCAGAGGGTGGGAATAAACCAGGGATTGGGAATGGTTCCTCGGGAATGCCGGGGGCAGCGAGCAGAGCGCAGCTGAGGATCCGCCCCGCACATCCCATTCCTCGGGGGAGGCTGGACACGCTGGGACTGATGGCTCTGCCCCAGCTCCGAGTTCCAGGAATAACCGAATATTGAATTGTCGTTTCTCCCAAGCTGGAATCCATCCGAGCTTTTCTGCTGTCCAGGACAACTTGTCAGACGGTGTAAACTCATTTGTGAAATTGCACAGGGGAAAAAAGCTGCATTAGGAATATCTCATTTACCTGGAGCTGAATATATTTGGATTCTCGTCGCTGGTTCAAGTTTTTCAGCTTCCCAAAAGGCCAGAGAGGCTCTTCAGGAGTCTCATAAATAAAAGAAATCCAGAAGAATTTCCCTGAGCCGTCGGTGCTGGGATTCACTTCATATTCCCAATGCAGCACTGTCAGACCTCTGGAATTATAGCCAACACTTTTCACCCCTGTTTCCCTGAGTCTTTCAAAGCACAGGCAGAATTGAAGCCTTTTCCCTGCTTTAAATCTCTTAAAACTCGGATTTTCTGCCACTTGAGTACCTCCTGCAGGTTCCTGCTCTGGCAGTTTGGGGATTCCTGGAATCCCAATAAAATCCCAATAAAACCAGTGAGACTCTTTATGTGCCCAAGGGCTAAAGCCTGGCTTAGTGTTCAAAAGCTTGTGCAGACCTGAAATCCAGGGATGAGCTCAAACACCAGGGAATGTTTGGACTTCCAGTGGTTTCCCTGGATGCCAAAGAAAATACAGGAATAATTGACAAACTGGTTGGGATGAGCTCTCTGAAGGGGGAATTTACCTGGGCTGACCATTGGCCTGGGTGGCCTTTGAGGCCTTTCCAAATAATATTTATTAATTTAATAATTCCAGCTTTAATAATTCCGTGGTTCCCACTGGAGGCAGCTGGATCTGCTCTCCCAGTTGCAGGAATTGTTTTGTGTGTAAATCCAATTATATCCTCCAGTGTTCCTGAATTTCCTTCATCAGTGATTAATTTATTTGCCCTCAATTCAATCCAAATTCAGCATTTTCTGAACGCAGCAAATTCAGGATTTTCAGGTTTCACCACATCCTGGTGTCACCTGCAACTCTTCCCCCTTGCTGCTCCTCTTCTTTGCCCACCTGATCAATAAAAGGGATTTTTGGGAGCTCTGGGAAGCTCTTTCTAGGCTGTGCGAGTTTGGCTCATTTTAATTCCTGAACGCTGCACATCCAAATCCTGATATCCAGGCAGGAAGTCATTGACATGCCGTGGATGGCTCAGCCACCCCTCAACTGCCGGCATTTCGTCCCTGCTTTGGAATATTATTTACATTTATTAAAAAGCACTTGGAGAAAGTTCAACTCGGTGCCTTTTGAACCAACGTGGAGCAGCTGCTTCCAGAAAGACACAGACGAGGGTCTTTTATTAATTAATTCCTTATTAATCCTTTCAATTCCTTCAATTACCAAGCATTTAAAATGTTTTCTATGAGCTAATAACTGAATAAATGAGAAGTGTTGAGCATTCCCCTTTTCCCAGGTGCTGGAATTTTAGGCTGATTTTGAATCATCTTCCTTCTTGTTTTCCTTCTCCACAAAACATTCCAAGGTTTTTTCCTCTCTTTCCTCCTTCCCATGAGGAATCCGATGAGGCCAGCCGCGCCTGATGGGAATTTTCCACCAGACGGTGACGTTGCTGTGGTCATTGATTGGAATCCTGATGGAAAATGTCCACTCCAAAAGGGACAAATGACAAGGGAATTTGGGATTTCAGCCCACAGGGGGGAAGGTGGGAGACCCTCAGGGTTATTTTGGGGTCAGCATTCCAGCTGCTGGTTGGTGTCAAACTCCTCATCCCAAAGTTCTCCCAAAAGCAGGATCTGCCTACACCTGAAAATAAAGACCTGCACCAGGTGAAATTAAATTGAAACCAGAGTGTCCAAACTGCAATACACCCCAGGCAAAATGAGCCTGAATTATCCTGAATTATTATTTACAAACACAGCTGCTGGTGGGAAATGATCCTTGTCTTTCAATGTGGGCAAAAAGCACAACTCATTTTAAAGTGATTGGGACTTTGGGCAAACTCTTCCTTCGTGGAGACTGAAAACGGGAATGTCTGCCTTGGGACAGGGGACAGCAGCAGGGGAATGTCACTGGAGCTGGGAATTCCGTGGGTTCTGTGCAAATCCAAAGCTCCTTTCTCCTCAGGTCTAGGATTTGAAGGATCCTGAGGGCTGTGATTAAAAACAGAGCAGAGACCTGGTGGATATGATCTGTCCTGAGGAGAATCTGGGATTTTTCCTGGCAGAAATGTGACGGGAGTTCACCATCAGGACAGAGCAAACACATCCACACGGGATGGGGAAGGAATTGCAGGGAGATCTGGAACTGGGAGCAGCTTGTGGATATTGCAGGGCAGATTTGAATTGAAAATATGGCTTTGATTGTGGGAATTTTGTGTCACTTTGTTAGGGGGTGAAGTGACCTCAGCCTTGTGGGGCCCACAAATATCAGAGTTAAGGAATTAGGGGATGGAACATTTCACTATGGGTTAGAGGTTAGAAATCTCACATTTCCAGCTCTGGGTTCTGACAGTGGAAATGGAGCTCAGGGACTCCAAACCAGTGGCAAAATTGATGCTCCTCTAATGGGGATAGAAATCTGCAAACTCTGCACAGAAATGAAAAGGCATCAGTTGAGATATGAGAGCAGAAATGTTTGGAGACATTGGCTCGCTCGGAGTGCTAACATCAAACCAGCACTTTGGGAGTTTGTTGCTGTTTCCAGCAGCCCAGACGGCTGCAGATCGCAGGTTTGGGGTCGGTTGTGTCAACCCAGAGCCAAATGAGCGAAGGGATGCTCAGTCTGGCCATCCCCAGTGCAGTGCTGTGCCAAGGGTGGGGATGGCTCCGTGGTGCCACCAAACGGGTGGGAGAAAGGCAAGATGGGGGAAATGTGTGCTCTAGTGGGATTATTTTGGGATCCAGGCTTCTGCTCCGGGGCTCTCTGGAAGATGAGTCCGTTTGCATTCCGTGTTTGCCAGCTCATGTCTGCCCTGAGTGCTTCCATCTCTCAGTGGCTCCTGGGTGTATTTTGGGACAGAAACTTGTGTTTGGTGGAAGCCAGAATCTCTGGGAGGTGAATAATCCATGTTTGGCAGGAAGCTCCTCTCTGGAGGGTTGCATCCCGAATGACCATGTGTGTTTGGGATCAATGTGTGCTGTGAATCCTAAAGAGATTCCTGCTCAGCCCAGCTGCTGGGGGCTGAAAGGTCGGGAAAAAGAGATTCACAGACCTTGTGTTCCATTCAGCCCTCCTGGAACAATCCCAACATTGTGTTTTTCATTGTGGGAAAACCCAGCTGGATCACCAGGAGCTCTTCTTGACCTTTTCACTGAGCTGCTGGAATTCCCTGGAACGGTGCTGGAATGAGAATTCCTATTCCCATGAGGAAATCCTTCTGATTTCAGCTCCTCCGCCTGCCCTGTGCCATCGCTGAGCCTGGATTTCCCAGGGTCACTGCAATTCCCGGGCACTGCCCAGCCCTGCCTGCGAGGAGCTGAAAGCCAAACCCCGCCGTGTGTTGTGCTGTAATTTATGCCAGGAAGCAGATTCAAATTATGGAAATTGCTGTCTGCACCGAAGCTGCCATCTGGAAAAAGTTCTGCGTGCAAAAATCTGTCGGGGCCAGGCGAGGGATCACTGAGAAGGAGAAGAGCTGATGGAATCAAAACAAGCTGCTCCTGGAAAATTGATGTCCCTGCTCCAGTCCAGTGGGAAACTCTGCAGGAGCCAGGTTAATATAGCTGGGATAAAGCAATTGTTAAAGCTGCTTTGGAGCTGGAAGCATTCCTTGTTCTCCAGGGTGGATCAAATGCAGTTGGGATGGACAGGAGGAGCAGGAGGGAAGGGTGGCATTTCCTGGGCTGGAGCAGTGCAGGGTCAGCAATGAAAGGCTGGGGCTGAGAGAGATGTGCCCCAAAATAAAATTTCTGGGGCACTGGATAAGTTCTGGAGCAATCCCACACGAAATATTTCTGCAATAAACGGGAATTGCAGAGGTTAAAGGATGCAGGATTTGCCCAGGATTCTTTATTTTCCATCAGAGCAGACCTGAGTGATTCCTTCTCTCCAGAGCTCCCCTGACAGAAGGAATGTGCACCTTGGAGTTTCGTTTCCTCGTGGTGTGAGTTTTCAAGGCAATCCATCCCTTCAGGAGCAGGAATTCTTTCCTGGTGCCCCCAGAATGTCCCCAGTGACCCCAGGATGTCCCCAGGGACACCTCTGCAGACCCTGCTACAGAAATCAGTGTTGGTCAAGGACTCGAGGAGCTCCCTGGAAAGGCAGACTTGGTTCTTCACTCCCTGCCAGATGGTAAAACCTCTCGGTTTTCCAAAGGGGTTTTCCAAAGGGGTTTTCCAAAGGGGTTTTCCAAAGGGGTTTTCCAAAGGAGTTTTCCAGAGGGTTTCCTTGGCCCCTTCAGTGGCTCAGTTTGGGGAGCAGCAGTGGCTCTGTGTCCTTTGTCACCAGGGTGGCTCAGGCTGTGTTTGGTGACATTCTGTGTCAGTCAGAGCAGTAATTACAGAGAGCTTTGTCAAATGGGGTTGTCTGCCCCTGCAGAGGATCCCGAGCACAAGCCCTGGGCTGTTGACACCCCTCATTCCCGTTAGCTCTGCAGGCACAGCGTTAATTTGGAAAAATAACAGTTGGAGGCTGTCAGGGATGCTCCACACAAACCCTGCCAGCTCCTGCTGCAGAGCAGCCAGGAAAGAAACATTTCCCATTTAAACTTGGCACGCTGGGACCCCACGGAGCTGACTGACTTCCCAGGATAAACGACTGCCGTGGAACTGTATTCCCACAAGCAGCAGGAGATCCTGTTTAAAAAGCATCACACAGCCTCATGTATTCCTAATTATTTGTGTGGTGAAGGGATAAACAGTGCTGTGGGTTTGTTGGGTTTTTTTTTCTCTGCTCACCATCCTCAAAACTCAGCTGGGAATGCTTTGCCTCTTTCCATTGAGCTGTTCTGGTGGATGGGATATTGGGAAGGAATTCCTCCCCGGGAGGGTGGGGAGGAGCTGGGATGGAATTCCCAGAGAAGCTGTGATTCCTGGAAGTGTCCAAGGCCAGGCTGGACAGAGCTTGGAGCAGCCTGGGATGGGGGAAGTTGTCCCAGGTGGAATTCGATTGTCTTTAAGATCCCTTCCAACCCAAACCATGCTGGGATTCTCCAGCAGGAGAAGGGGCTGGTGAGGCTTGGATCTCAAATTTGCTCGGATTGGGATGGCACAGCTTTGGAGTCCTGATGCTTTGCCCATAACAATGGATTTCCCAGCCAGGAAGTGCTCCATGAACCAGAGACCCTCTTGATATTCCTGGGCTTAATCCCTGAATTTCAGGCTCAGGTGTTTTGTGGGGTTTGCAAGGCTTTACACAGGGTTGAGAACCATGGGCTTGGGATTCCCCAGTCCCACAGTTCCATGTCCCCCAGAGAGCTGCACAGGGATGGAAGGGATGGAATTCCTTCCCAAACACCACAGCAGCCAAACAATCCTTGCGTCATTCCCAGCACTGAGCATCGCCTGGCTCACATCTCAGAGCTTCCCTGCCCCGACCTTGCCTTCCCACGGCCAGAGTTCATCTCCCTGGAAAGCATTTTCCGCAGGATCTGACCTTTTCCGGCTGCAGCAGCCCCTGACAGAGGGAACAGGAGACCTCCCAGCACCAACATTTGTATTTTCGAAGCCTCAGCTCCAGCCTGTGACAGGTCCATCCTGGGAATGCAGCATCTCCAACCTAACATTTCAGAACATTTCCCCTCAGCTCCCCCTCACCCTCCACCCACACAGGGATGTGACTCCTTGTGCCTGTTTGACCTTTTCTGCAGCTTTTCGGTCGATAAATTCACTCCTGTGACCTCGGTGCAGCCCGGCAGGGGCTGCGTGTTGCTCCAGTGGTGTTTCTGAGGTTCCTGTGGCATTAAACCTGCAAAAATGGGATGTTGCACTCTCAGGCTCGGCTGTGAGAGGTCTTTGGTGTCATTGTGAACTTGGGAAATGGAAGGTGTTCTACAAGCCCCTGGAAAAGCAGAGCTCTAATCAGTGGGACTCCCAAGGGAGAGCCAAGGGTTTGCCTCTCCTTTTGATACCAGAAACGTTCAACCCTCTGCTGAATTGACTTTGTGTCTTTTCTGCCCCTCGGGTGGAGGAAGGATGGAGACATTCCAAAGGAAAGGTTCTCCTGCTGGCATTGCAGGCTTAGGAATGCAAAAATTCAAGTTTTGGTCTTGAAGATTCAACAGAGAGGCTCCTCCTTCGTGGCAGAGACTGCAGGGAGAGCAGGCAGGGAGGGCAGGGGGGCTCTGCTCACATCTGGGGTTCCTTTGACTCTGAACAATCATGCAGCATTTTTGGTTAGTTTGGAGAAAGGTCCTGGAAGGGCAACAGAGATGGAGAACATTCTGGAGAGTCATTATTTTCTCTTAGACCCGAGTGACACCAGCCCTGCCCATCCTGTCCCTAAAACTGCTGCAGTTCCACCCCAGCTGTGGCCACAGCCTCCTTTCCCCATCCCAGGTTTTCTCTGTGAGCACTGGGATTTGGTTTGGGTTTCTGATCTGCTCTCGTGACGTCTGCGAGTTGAGACCTTTAATTTCCTGCGTGTGAAAAGTTCCCAGGGTTGTGTGTTTGCAGGGAAATGGGGCTGAGCAAAGCTCCTTCTCTCTGTACAGAAAACCTCAGCCAGGGAGGGCAGAATTAACAACCCAAAATGGTTTAATTCGGTTCATTTCTGACCCATTCCGACTGAATTAACTGGAGATGCTGCAGGTCCTGCAGTCACCTTCACAATTCCCAGCAAGGAAATCTGCTGGAGCAGGAGCAGCTGCTGCAGAAATCCAGGATTTTCGCTCTCTGACTGAAGAATCAAACCTCCCTGGAAAGGCTCAGCCGGGATTATTCGCTGCCAGGCTCTCAGCTGAGCAGCAGCAAGGGCAGTTTTATCCCTTAAGAACTTGTTAAAAAACATGAAATTGGTGTAGTTTGGCCAGAATAGCGACTCCCACGTAGCCAGGTGGGGTTTCACTCATTTTTTTGTTCTTATTTTATACATATTTATATAAATGAGTGGCCCCACGGCTGGTTTCACTTGGAGAGAATTCCCGAAAAATAAGAGTTGAGGCTGGGAGTTGCCTGGGTAGAGAAGCTGGGAGGAAGCAGAGCTTTTCCAGCTTTTCAGCATGGAGACACCAGAGTTACAGACCACAAAAATGGGATGAGGTGTTGAATGAGCTCTCCCGGCAGATCCTGGGAGCTGAGGAGGAGCAGAATCAGGGACCTGGAATTCGGGAAGCAAAGCTCAGTTTGTCTGCCTCCAGCATTCGGGAATAACTTCTGCTTCAGCTCATTCCTCAGAGCAGCAAGGCTGCAAAATCCAAATTGCTCTGGGGACAATTCCATTCCCCCTGCCCGTTCAGCATCAGGATGTTTTGTTATTATTTGGAATTTCCTTGGATGCTGGAGGAGGCTGAGGGTGCTGGGAAACCACAGCAGAGCTCGTGGAAAACTCAGGGAAACAACTGTTGATTTTAGCTGTAAATAAAACACCACCAGATCATTTTTTTCCCCAAAGTGCCATCGAAAAATATCCAAAAGTTTATCTGCAATTTAGAAATGCAGCTCTGCCCCACCATCCCAGCACTGGAGTCACATTTCCATGGATTTTCCATAGAAGTAGCTGCAGCAATGCTAATTTGGGAGTTGTCTGGGGAGAAAACTCGGAGTGTCAGAACAAGACTAATCTCCCTCTGTGTTTTCCCTAATAAAAGGGAAGAACACTAAATAATTAACGTCAACAAATGAAAACTAATTTGCCAATTTTTAATTTTCCCCCCATTGCGTGATCCCTGTTAATGAATAATTTACCAGCCAGGGATGAATATAAAATGAAAGGATTTCTCTGGGGTCTGCTGTGTTCACTGAGCATCCGAGCTGGCTGTTTAGATATACATATATATTTTTTTATTATTATTTTTTTTAAGAGTAAAAGATAACCCCAGAGAAAACAGCCTTCAGCAGGAACCAGGCAGGAATGAAAAGAGCTGCAGCCTCTGGAGATTTCCCATTTCCTTCCAGACCTGAAATAATTTGTCTAAGGCCATTTTTGAATTATTCATATCAAGTGGAGCTCTTTGCTTTCCCAGATTGAATCTGACAGGTTTCCATCCCAGGGTTTCCCGTGCTGCTTTTTGTTTGCATTCCAGGTTTTCCCGGGATATCCTTTATCCCAAGGATTCTGGGGGATTCTCTCCAGTGAACACTCAGATCCTGCTCTGTGCTGAATGCCCAAAGCTTCCCGCAGCAAATAAGGCAGCTGGGGGGAGGCTGAGCCAAGGAAACGAGGGAATGGGATAAATTAGGGGTTGGTAAACCTCTGGAATGATGCTGTGGCTTTGGAGTGAGCCCTCTGAGGGAAAAGAGTTTGTTATTTTAGCTCTGGGCTGATTTAAGGGTGTTCCACATCCCAATGCCTGTGTAGGATGAACAGGAGCATCCCAACCCATGGAAGTGGAATGAGGTGGGATTTCAGGTCCTTCCCACCCCAACCAGTCTGGGATTCCATGGCTGAGACTGACACTGTTGTCCCTGGGATGGGGAGATGCTGCTCTCCTTGGAGGCACCAAGAAATGTTTGGAGCACTCAGAAATTCATTCCAGTCCTGGATCCTTTCCCCCTATCCTGGATCTGCTTCCCCAATCCTGGATTCCTTTCCCCAATCCTGGACCTCTTTCCCTAATCCTGAATCTGTTTCTCCAGTCCTGGATCTGTTTTCCCCATCTGGGATCTCTTTCCTCAGTCATGGATCTCTTTCCCCAGTCATAGATCTCTTTCCCCAGTCCTGCATCTCTTTCCCCAATCCTGCATCTCTTTCCCCAATCCTGGATCTGTTTTCCCAATCCTGGAACTCTTTCCCCAATCCAGCATCTCGTTCCCCAATCCTGGATCCCTTTCCCCAGTTCCATTTACCACCACAAACTCTCGGCAGGTTTGAGGGCAGCTGGAGCAGAAGGGTTTCAAGCTGAGCTCTGTGTGGTTGTTGAGTGCTCAGATCCAAGCCGAGGAGGTTAAACTCACCTGGAAATGCCTCCCAGGCTTGCCCAGGGCACAGCTCTGTGTTCTCCCAGGAGCTGCTGCCTTCCCTGGGAGCTCTTTTTGCCACTGGGTTTGGATTTTTGTGGCGATGCTGTTGGATTTTCCTTCTCCTGCTCCTCATTCCAACCCTCTAGATTACAGTTCTGGTCTCCCTGCAGCCTCCCTTGCCATCTCCTCACTCCACGGTACCAAGCCAGGCTGTTTTCCACCCCAAAAACTTCCCAAAAATCCACTGGAGATGTCTGGTGACCCAAGAAGTGACTCAGGTGCATCTGAGCATTCCACCAGTTCCCTGGGGACTTGTAGCCTCTTATTTCGAATTTGGTACTTGGGATGTAATACAGGCAGGTTTTATTTGGGAACTCCCATTCTGATCATGGCTGGGATGTGGAGCTGGGAAAATGCGTGTGGATCTTTCCTGAATCCTAAATATTTATTGGTCACTGTGTCAGATGTGTGATGTGGGAGATCATGGATGGGACAGGATGAGGTGTGAATGTGAGCAGTTATCCATGTTTAAAATGGGTTACTCAAGTGCTCGATGGTCTCAGAAATGCAGGAATGGCAGCACTGAGCAGCTCTGCAACAGCTGGGAAAGCCAGAGCAGCAGCAGCAGCAGCCTTTAAACAATATCCAGTCACAAACGCAATGAGGGAATCTTTCCTCAGTGCTCCGGAAACAGGAATTTTCTGCGGCTTTCCAAAGCCAGTCCTGTCGGGAAAAGATCTTTGCGTGGCTGGAAAGATTTTATCCTGCAGGGATGCCTTCCAAGGAGGAGAATTCCTGCCAGTGCTCCCTCTCTCTTGGTAAAATCTGGATTTACACCGCCCGAAAGGAGAAGGAGAAGGAGAAGGAGAAGGAGAAGGAGAAGGAGAAGGAGAAGGAGAAGGAGAAGGAGAAGGAGAAGGAGAAGGAGAAGGAGAAGGAGGAGGAAGAAGAGGATGAAGAGGAAGATGAGGGATGACTTTCGCCTACAGCTGAGTTCCCTGGCTTTTCCTGCCGCAGCAGCACCTGTGGCTCTCTGCTGCCGCTGTTTCCCAGCCCCGCTCGGGTTTTTAGGGAATCCATCCCGATGGTTGCTGCTCCAGGTGAAACGCGGCGTTACCAAGCAACCGCAATGAAAAACATAAAAAACACCTTCGGGGACATGGGCAGCGTCTGGGGGCAGGGATTTCACTAAATTCCTTGGACATCTCCGGGGATGAGCACTCCGAACCTCCCTGGGCAGGACATTCCAATGCCTGCCCACCCTTTCCATGGGGAAATTGCTGCTGCTGTCCACCCTGAGCCTCCCCTGGCCCAGCCTGAGGCTGTTCCCTCTCCTCCTGTCCCTGTTCCCTGGGATAAGACCCCAAATCTCCCTCCAGCTGTCCCCTCCTGTCAGCAGTTGTGCAGAGCCACAAGGTCCTCCTGATCCCCCACACCCCCCTCAGGTTTCCTCTTAAAATCCCAGAAAATATTTATTGGGAAGTGATCCCACGGTTAATGCACCTTTTTCGAGCCTCTCTCCAGCTGGAATAGAAATATAAAGGAGTTTCTTCTACAAATTCATGTTTTTCTGCCTGGTTTGGGGATGTCTGGAATTCTCTGGCTGGTTTATTTCTTGTGGAAGAAAAAAAGGAAAAAAAAGGGGGAGAACTTAGGAAGGTGAAGTGCTGCTGAAAGGGGAGGAGAGTGTGGGAACACGGGAGTGACAGGTGTTCCCTGATGGGAAATTCAATGATTTTCAACTCTGAAAGTGCTCTTTTCTAAGCTTCAAAGTGCGCAAATACCTAAATTCTGCTGAAAACGATTCCTATTAATTTTCAATACTAATTTAATTCCCTCACACCAAAGCTGTTCCTGTCCTGAGACCCCAGGCAGGCTCTGGCTCTGTTTTGGGAGAGATTTTGGTGCTCTTGGACTCAACCTCAAGGATTTCATCCCATATTTAGCATCCGCCAGCATCTCAAATAATATAATAGAAATAATTGGAATGCTGAATAGCAGCAGAAATTTAGGATAAGATGTGAAGGAATTAAATCCTGGCTTGTTTCTCTAAGAGATTTGTATCTTTTTTGGGATCTTTAGTACCTGGAGTTGTTTCCTTGCTGCCCACAAAAAGAAGTCCACATGGTTGCTCAGCTGCTGCCCAGAGCAGCCCCAATCGCAATTAAATTTAATTTTGGTGGGGAAAATGAGATGGGTGGGTTTGGATGGGATCTGCAGCCTGCTCTGCACAGCGATTAGGATTCTTTTTCTCCAGGATTCCTGGCGCTAATGTGCTCAAAGCACAAGTGAACAGTTCTGTAATTTGCCTCGGAGACTAATCCGGGCCATCTTTTTAATGGGATTGTAAATTATCCGCGCTTCCCGCGGCTGTGGAGACACTGCAATTGTGTTAATGACTCTGATCGGAGATTAACGAGGGGGAGAGGAGATCCTCTCAAGATTCTCTCATCTGGAGGCTGCAGGGGAGCAGCTCGATGACTTTTCTCATTACTCGGTGCTGTTACAGGGCTGGGGAAGCGACAGGAATTCCTGCTGGGATTTGGGCTGGAAGGGATCCTAAAACTCATCCAGTTCCATGGCAGGATAACTTCTGCTATCCTGTTGGAAAATATACCCATTTAAAAAAATTGTATAACTCTAGTCAAAGGGTTCTGTTTGTCTTTACCCCAGGAAAAGGAACCTGGAAAGGTTTCTTTCTAGGGCATTGTTCTACCGGGTGAGGTCTGGTGGACTCAGCATGTCAACAGACTGGAGGAACCCAAAGATAAAGGTAAAAGATGATAAAGATAAAGATAAAGATTATAAAGATAAAGATAGATAAAGATAAAGATGATAAAGATAAAATAAAGTAACCCAAAGATAAAGAGCTCTCAGCAGAACATCAGCAGAACATCAGTGACTATCTACAAACAGCTACCCCAGAGCACCTCCAGCAGGGCTGAAGATATCTGGGCAGGAAAGGACTGATAGGAAAATTGGAGAATGAAAAATCTAATTAACATCAGAGGCGAGGAGATTCAGATCCAATGGGAAACTGAATACTGGGGGTTTGCTCAACTCTGGACCAATGAACACTGACCCAATAAATTTCTATGTGTTTTTACTGTATAAAATATCTAAAGAATCAGATAAAATCATGTATCCTGGAATGATTCTCTCTGCACAGCCGGGCTGTGTGTGGATGAGATGATTTCTGTGATACATCCTGGCCAGAACAACATCCTGGCCAGATAATAAAGTAATGCCTTGACTCTCTGACATTAAAATGTTGTTGGAGGGTTTTTGTTTATCCTACAGTTTGGGTGACACTGCCCGGGAATTGGCATTGCCAGGAGTGCTGGAGGATCCTGGTGTTAAACCCTGCAGGTTTATCCGAGGAAAGACCCTTGGTGGCATTGGGGACAGAGCAGTGTGGCAGGTATTCACACAGCCTCGCCCAAAAGCAATTCCTTTGGTTGTATTCCAAACCCACATTCATCCACATTTCAGATTCACATGAACCTCTCACCCCTTGGCCTAAATGGGACTTTGAAAAGTGTAGGAAATCATGTTGAAATAGCATTTCTTCATAGATGGAATTGTTATTTTTAACAGAAAAATTGGATTTTTTTACAGGAACGTTCTGGTTCCCAAACTATTCCATCCCTCCTTTGTGAAAATTATAGATATTCCCCCATGCTGGAAAGCTGAAAATTGGATTAATAGATTTCCTTTCAGTTTTCAAACACCCCTCTGTTGTTGTCATCGGAATTAATCGGCTCAGGAGCTATAAAAAGAGCTTCTTGCTTTTCCTGGGGAAAACTCCTCCCCTGGGAATTCAGGAAATGGATCTCTCATGTCAGCTTTCCCCCTGTCTTCCCCTCCCTGCCATGCTGGAATTCACCCTCCCTGGGTTCCAATCTCCTCATATTCCTCTCCAAAGTAATCCAGACTCAGGTGTGTCATGCAATTAAAGCAATAAAAAATGAACATAGCACAAAATTAACAACGCCCAGCGTGCTGAGGACGCTCAGGCTGAAAAATAATGGATGGAAGAGCAGGATGAGAAGTTAAGGACCAGGAAAAGACACTTTAGGTTGCTCTGAATGTGCTCCTCAGGCTTTCCTGGGTTTTTCCTCTCAGTGTCTCCAGGTCTGAGTCTGCAGTGGGGTGGCTTTGGGTGTGGTGTGGGGCTGGGGTGGCACAGCATCCTCCCGGCTGTCCCTGTCCCCTCCAGGTCCCTGCCGGGAGCTTTTCCCTGTTCCAGCACCATGGAGAGCTCCATAAATCCCGTGCCGAGGCGCGCTCCTCACTATCCCACGGTTAATGACGCCCGACTGAAATTAGGATCGATTTTCTGTCTCCTCCTCTTCCCAGTGCTGCAAACATCGCTCTGCCCCTTCCAGAGCTGCCTTTCATCCCAGATTTTAAACTCACTACCCAGCCAGGCTGAATTCAGAATCGTCAAAAATCAACCGATTTTGGGCTTTGCTTTTTTTCCCCACGTTGAGTCTTCACCCCGAGGTTAACAGCAAATGATGTCAAACACCAGCAGCGATTTATGGAAGTCAGGCAGCTTTGGGCGCCCTGAGCTATGGATAAAGTCAATTGCAAATTGTTCTCCCCTTCGGAATTACCGTACACAGCTGGGAAAATGGCCAGAGGGATCAGATGGGAGAAGGAAAGGTTGTGTGGCTGTCTTGGAAATGATTTGTGCCTCAGAGAAAACTATTTGAGTTGCTTGGGTTTAATAGGCCGGGAGAGGATGTTCCTTAAAGCAGACAACAAACAAAAAAGAAGGTGAAAATTCCAGGAGTTTTCCTGACTGGATCGTTTCCAGCAGCAGCAACAGCCTGGCATCCCAAATCCCAGGGCTGGATCAGCTCTGTGGGACCCCAGAGTGGGGCTAAAATGGCACCAGATGGGCAGGGACTGGGGAAACTTCTAAATGGTCATCCTGACCAATCGATTTTATCCATAAATTCCATATTTTACAGTAATGGTAATTCTGGGGCTAGCAGGAAAAGAAAGTTGGGTTAGAAGTACCTCAGCTCCCAGCTGGGATCATGGTGGGTCAAACAGGGCAGAACCACAGACAGGATTTCAAAGTGCCACCTAAAATGTCTTTGTTGCCAAAATTCGGGATTTTTTTAAATTGGGAAGCAGGAGGTGGAGCTGATGTGTTGAGCTCCTGGAGCCTGCAGTGCTCACTGTGAACAAAAACTTTGTTCATCCTCACACCAGATAGGAAATACAATATGGAAATGTTTTTGTTTTGCCTGTTTTTGTTCTACACCTGCTGGTGCAGGGTGGAAATCTCTGAATTCAGAGCCTGAACAGGGTTTGGCTGCAGAACAAAATATTTGGAATAGCTGCTGCTCTTCCCAAAGCCCTCTCTGGAATCAAGGACTCCCAAGATACGAAAGAAAACTTCCCCCTTTTACTCTGTGCATTATTTTTGTAGCTCTGATATTTCCTTCCAGACTTGTGCAGGACTCATCAATAAATATATTGGTTTCTTTGTGGTTATTTTGGATTTTTAAATTTAAAATCTCACCGGTGGCACCTGACGGACCCTTTCGTTCAGGGGTTGACTTACAATATTGAGGTTGAGTTGGGATCTCCAAGGGTTTCCCATAAAAATAAGGAAATTTTTCTCTCTCTCCTTGCAGGAAGAGCTCAGGAGGCTCCAGCCCACCTTGGAACAGGTGAATGATGGCAAAGATTTGCTCCAAAGGTAAATGTGCCTTTTCCGAAAAATCTCACCCACGACAGAGTGAAATGGATTTTATAAGGCAGCAAATCCTTGCTGAGGGTCTGTCCTTTTGTCACAATATTTTCCACTTGCTGATATTCCCAATTTTGGCTCTCTCCCACAAACAACTCCTGGTTTTAGTTCCAGGAGGACAATTGCTGACAATGATGTCATTAATGCCCAGGAATATCTCAGAGTGACTCCACAGGTTGGGCTCTGATCTTCCACATTTCCATGCCATTTCCTGCCTCCCAATTCCTGCTGCTCCCATCGCAGGCAGTGCTCCCAGACCCTGGATTAGATATTCCAGCATTTTCAAACTGCTTTCTCCAAGCGATCATTTCCCACCACCAACTCCTCGCTCGCCACTTATTACCGAGAATTTATTCCTCACCCCCCACCTGGCTTTTGCTGCCGTAATTCATTTGCTGCCAGCATTCCCATTGTTCCTTTCCATTTCCCTCTCCAGCATTCCCAGCGTGGCCCCAGGGATGGAAGTTAATTTAGCAGGAATATCTGTTCCATTTGCCAGTGGGGATTTTTTATTTGCAGCTCCTTTGCTGGGCTTGCCTGTCCCTGGAGCTGTGAGGTTTAGCACAGGGATTCAGGCACATTCCTATTGGAAAATGGCATCCAAATTCCCATTTTTTGGTTAGGAGCTGGACACACAGAGGTCCAGACACCTTCTGATAAGCAGAACTTGTTGGCTCTTGTCCAGATGATGGAATTAATTCCCAGGATTGCAGGAATGTCAGGCTGGGACATGTTAGACTCATTTCCTTTTCTTGCCTGTAGCCATCAGCTCGCCATGGATGAGGAAAATAATATCCAGAAATATCCTCTCAACCTGCAGCCCTTGGAATCCAAAGTGAAAATGTGAGTAAGGGAAAATGTTGGGTCTGTCTTGGAATGCAGCTGAGGTGTCCAATTCCTGATCTGCACTGGATCCATCCTGGATTTCTGTGTAAATGGATAAAAAAAATCTTCTGGCTAGTAAATTAAGTTCTCTATGTTTAAGCTTGTGCAGCTGAGAAAATTGGGATTTTTTGGCCTGGAAAAGAGAAGGCTCCAGTGTGAGGGAATTGTGGCTTTCCAGTGCCTAAAGGAGCTCCAGGAGAGCTGGAGAGTGACTGGGGACAAGGGATGGAGGGACAGGACACAGGGAATGGCTTCCCACTGCCAGAGGGCAGGGAGAGATGGGAGATTGAATTCCTTCCTGGAAGGGTGGGCAGGCCCTGGAATGGCATTCCCAGAGAAGCTGTGGTGCCCCTGGATCCCTGGCAGTGTCCAAGGCCAGGTTGGACAGGGCTTGGAGCAGCCTGGGACAGTGGAAGGTGTCCCTGCCCTGGCTGGGGTGGGATGGATGGGATTTAACTTCCCTTCCAACCCAAACCATTCTGGGATGAACATTCCCTTCGAACCTGAGTGGAGTGTTAAACATCAGCGTTGCACTAATCTTGTAATTTCCTGTGTGACTCCAAGGAACATTTGGGAATCTGATAGATTTTCCACGTGCACAGAGAAGCCAGAGGAGGGAAATTCATCACAGAGTCTTTTCAGTGGTGTTTCTCCCATCTGACCTCAAATTGCTCACGGGATCATGGGATCCCCTGGAAGGAGCAGCCAGGGGCTGGAGATGGGAGCAGAATTCCTGCTCCGGGGAGTTCCCCAGCCCCGTGACAAGGGAAAAGCTGGATTTTCTCGGGAAGGCGGCAGCCGGCAGCGCTCAGCCAAGGCGCAGGGATGACATCTAGCTGCACCGCCGGGAAGGGAGCGATGCAATCCCAGTTAGCTCCCAAGCTGCCAAACGCCGTCGGTCATGGAATGGTTGGGGTGGAAAGGAGCTTTAAAGGCCCTTTAGCCCAGCCCTGAGCGGGGACAGCTTCAGTTAGGGCTGTCAGACTGATTTGGGGTGTTTTTGGGGGTGGGACAACCTCCACCTCACCATCCTCAGGGTAAAAAAGAAATCCTTCCTCGTATTCTAAGTCAAGCTCTTTTGGAATTACAGATTAATTTCAATTTTTGCAGTACATTACATGATGTAATATAATGTAAGGAGTTTCCTCTGGGGTCACTCATTCTAAAAGAATCGACTTCGAATAATTAAAACATCCCCACGTGTTTATCCGAGCCCAGGACACCTCTTGGAGCTTCTCCCATTGAGGATCCTCCAGCCCAGGTGCAGGAATTGCCTCCATCCTCACTTTCAGCCCATTAAAATATTAATACATATTAAAATGTTAGAAGGATGTGAAGTTTCAAATTAAAATCCAGTGTCTTTTGGTCATGCAAATAAAAGTCAGATGAAATAATCAATTTTCAGGGAGCTTTCTAGGAGGGTAATCACAACTTAATTCGGAATATTCTCCAGCTTTAAATAGGAAGTACCTGTAAATATAAATATGTAAATACAAATATGTAAATACTGCTCATCCCAGTGAATAAACCCTCAATTAAAAATCCTTAAATGCTTAAAAATCCTACAAGGAGCTATTCCTACAGAGAAGTTGTGGATTCTGGAATTGTTCCAGGCCAGGTTGGATGGAATTTGGATCCACCTGACCTGTGGAAGTGTCCTTGCCCATGGCAGGGGTGGCACTGGATGATATTTAAAGTATTTTCCAGCCCAAACCATTCTGGGATTCTGTAATTCCATGACACTGCTTTCATTCTCAGCTTCCAACTGCACCTGATTATAATCTGAAATGTGATATAAATATAAAATGTTGGGGGTTGCTAAGTCCTTGAAATGGACAAATGTGTATTTTTATTTGATTGCGGGGTGTAGGAGAAATTCTGAATTATGGATGGTCTCGATTGAAATCACTTTGGTAGGTTTTGGGATCAGGTTGGACTCTGAGAAACGTGGTAGGAGTAACATGTAGGATGCTCTTTTCCAACCCAAACCACTCCAGGATTCCACGATTCTCCTTAATAAATATCCTAAATCATCCCAGTAGCACCTTTTACAAACCATACAGGGGTCATTCCACACGATCCTCATCCAGATGGGAAAACAAAAAACAGGAACGCACAATCCCGATGTTTTCAGCCAGGAATATGGACTGAAATCCCTTCTGTTTCTTCAGCATCCAGCGAGCGTGGCGTGAGCACCTGCAGCGCCACGAGCTGTCCTCACCCCCGGAGCTGCTGGGCAAGCACAGCCCATCCCCGATGTCCCCGATGTCCCCAACGTCCCCAACGTCCTCAACATCCCCAGCGTCCCCAACATCCCCAACATCCCTGTCCTCGGGCAAGATGAGCAGCTCCGTCAGCATGAACACCTTCTCCGACAGCAGCACCCCGGTGAGTCTGCCTGGAATTCCTCCTTTTTCCTTTTCAGCCTTCCTTTCTGGGTTTTTGGATGAGGGAAAGCTCAGCTGTGGGTTCAGTGGGGTGATAACGGGTTAAAAAGGGATTTCTGGGTGTCTCAATGACCTCCAGGCAGAGATGCCTCTTGTAGGCTCCTCAGGATGTGTCGAGATATCCAATGGATATCCGATATCCCTGTGGATATTGGACTTGGATTTCAGCAGGTTTTAGAGATGTTCTTGATGGGGAAAAGGTGCTTCCAAGTGGTCTCGTGTTTTCCCATGTGTTTAGGATATTGTGGTTCCAAAAACTCCCAAATTGTGGTGCGTTCCCTGCGGATCAATGCGGTTTCTCGGTTGATTTTTGGTTTTATTTCGTTGGGGTTTTTTGTTGGGTGGTTTCTATGTTTCCTAAAAGTGACTCTGAGAAGTTGATTTAGGGATTATAGAGCTCCATCAAATATTCCTGGTTTATTTTCAGTTGGGATGACAGAGCTCCATCAAATATTCCTGGTTTATTTTCAGTTGGGATGACAGAGCTCCATCAAATATTCCTGGTTTATTTTCAGTTGGGATGACAGAGCTCCATCAAATATTCCTGGTTTATTTTCAGTTGGGATGACAGAGCTCCATCAAATATTCCTGGTTTATTTTTTGTTTGTAGCTGGAGAGCAGGAGGATAAACTAGGCTGGGATCTTGGGTTGGACACTGATGTTCTATGGACTAAAGAGGTTTGATTCCTTTAATCCGAGGAACAAATGAGGATATAAATGTTTATCTGCCGCTGGAATCAACTTCCACCAGAGGTCCCTCGTACTCTGCACAGGGACACTTCTACAGCGCTAATCCCTTCGGAAATGATACTATTGGGATGTTTGAGAGTTCTGTATTTGTGGGAAAATGAAGCTTGGATTTTGGGATTGGGATTTAGTTTGTGTTAAACAACACCCACTCATCTCACTTCTGCCTCTCTCTTAATGCAAAGGAAGATGGGAATATTTTCTTATACTTTTCATGTCAATAACCCTTGGAAAAGCAGGGAAGATTTCTGAAGGTGGAGGAATCCCTAATTATTTAATGTGCCCTTGATTATTACAAAACCTGAGATCCCACAGAAGGATTAAGACTAGGAAAAGCCAGATTTTCAAGTGCATTTTTCCCTTTTTGCCCTTAGAACTTTTCCATCCTTAAAAAAATCAGACAAAACATGCAAGAAGTATAAACAGTAATTAAACCTGCAGGAAACTGAAATCTGGGGGAAAAGCTGTACTCTCAGAGTGAAAAACTGTCCCAAATCAGAGGTGAGGAATTTTGGCATCGTGTGCAGAACCTGAGCGCAGGGTGGGACACTCACGGTGACGGCCTGAGCACAGCTGGATCCCCAAAATGCCAACACTTATCCCTTTGCAATCATTAAAACTCCATCTGTTCACCCAGTAGGAATGTTTCCAATATTTTCGTGTTGTCCCAGCCAAGAAAACAACCAGAGAACGCGGAGCAGCAATTTTAAGAGCACTTCAGCGGCAGGGGAGGTACCAGGGGTGGTTCTTGCTCTGCTCAGCAGCAGCAGGAATTTGTTCTGCTCAGCCATTCCACAACTCCCATCATCACCAGTTCTAAGTGTTTCCAAAGCCATTTGGTTCCCATGGGATTGGGATGACCAGGAAAACAGGCTTTGCCTCTGATCAGTGTGAGACACCAGCCTTGTAATCCATCAATTCATCACTGATTGATCGATTGATTGATTGATGGGAGGATTGAACCCTCCTTGATTTGCTGAAGATCCTCAAGGTCTCTTACGGATTTGGCTTTTAAAAGGTTTCAGTTCAGGGAGAGACAACCTGATTGTGCAGCTCTGAGACTCAGGATCCTGATAAAACATTCATGGTGTTCCCTTGGAATCGAGTGTTTGAACTTGTTTTGCACCCGCTGCCTCCACACTGCAGAAAAGCTGCTCTCAAAATGAAACCCTGATGAGAAACTTGTCGAGGAGGAAAAGGAACCACGAGATAAAGGAGGGAAAAATACAGCTGGAACAATTCCTTGGTTCTGCTGTTACTCCCAGGTGTTGGTGATTTCCTCTGTGAGAGGTTTTGTGTTCCTCTGATGCCAGAGGAATGATGTCTTTGGGAATGTGGGACACGGAATTCTTGTGGATACAAAATGAGAGGACTTCGGGCTTTGTTTACAGCCAAAGTGTCTCATCTCAATACCATCTAATTGCAGTTGTGATGTCCTTCTGTTAGCAGTTGACAAATAAGGCCATAATTAATGTATTTTTTACTGGCACCACCTTTGTCTTCCTCCTTCTGGCTCAAGGATTGCTCAGAATGGCAGCTGAGGAAAATGGATCATTTAATCCAAATGGATAATTTAATCCAAACTCATGGATGGATCACATAAGAAAAACGGATCATTTTGTCCAAACTCACAGATGGATCACACATAAGGAAAATGGATAATTTAATCCCAACTCACAGGTGGATCACACATAGGGAAAATGGATAATTTAATCCCAACTCACAAGTGGATCACACATAAGGGAAATGGGTAATTTTATCCCAATTCACAGGTGGATCACACATAAGGAAAATGGGTAATTTAATCCAAACTCATGGATGGATCACACATCACTTGGGAGATTCTCGGTAGCTGGGAACCCTAAACTTTTAAAAGAAACATTTTTGCAGGTGATGAAATTTAATAAAACCGTTATGAAGCCTTTTCTGGAAGGCAGTGACCCATGAATGATGACTGGTCCGGAGAATTCCTGGGAGAGCAAGCATTCCATGTCCAGGAGGCTGTGTTATCCCGGCGCCCACCCTGCTGGGAGCCCCGGGATCGCTGGCGGTGTTTTGGCGTTCAGCACCGCGGACAGCGGAGGAGCGCAGCCGCTCAGCACCGCGGACAGGGGCGCGCTTCTCCCGCGGCTCGCTGCCCCTGGGTGGGGTTCTTCCCCAACCCTGTCACTGCTGACCTCCCACCCTGGAAAAGCACGTTTTTTCCTCTCCTAAAAATCATTGGGATGCTCGTGAGAACTGCACTAACAGATTCTGTAAGATTCCCATTTTTTCGCCTGAGCCGAGCGCTCAAATAGGAGACTTTCTACCACAAACTATCTTTTTAGAGGTAAAACCACACGAAACCCGCTTTTCCAAATGGGGATGGTTCTTTTCTCCACTGGTTGGTGGCACAGAAATATCCAGTGGGGAAAAGACCAGGGTTGAACTCCTCAGCTACCCAAACCCAGTTTGTTTTTCTGTCCTTCCTGCCCCATGTGGCATCTTCAAAGCTGGGAATTTTCTTTGCAATTTATTAAGTTTTGGCCCTAAAACAGAACTAAATCTCTCCCCAGGCTTTGTGTGTTTGCAGATCTCCCACCTGCAGGTGAATCCTTGGTTTCCATCGTGCCTGTGGCATTCCCAGGTGTGTTTTGCACCCGCAGGAGTGCTGGGAAGTCAAGGGGCTGGGAATGTCAATGGACGGAAAGCAGCGCAATCCCAAAAATCAGCGAACATTAATATGGAGAACATTCCCTCTTTCCCATGAGCCTGAACTCCCAAATCCACGAGCGGCACAGAGGGAGCCATCTGATAAATATTTACAATGTGATTTCTATATAATGTCAGAATGCAAATCTTGCTCTTGAGCAGTGTGGATGGAATCGTAATTAAAGATGAGGGAGACAAATCCAGCGCTGAGATGAAAAGGCCTTAATTAGAAATCAAATATTTGATGGTTTTTGGAGAAACATTACCACTGATGTGGCTGTCAGATAACATTTGGAATGAAGGGAACATGGAAACAAATGTTGTTTTCAATCCCTTCCATTGGCTTCGGATAATCTCAGCTCTAAATGTGAGCAGGGAATTGACAATGCTTGTGGCCTAACATGAAATTTATCTAATAAATGGGTTTTTGATGGAGAAAGAGTTGTTGAGTTTGTGTTTATTTGTGTACATAATTATCCGGAATGATTATCCAAGTTGAACTCTCTTACAAATAATATCCCTTGGGATTTTAACTGCCGGGATACAAAAGGACCCTGTTGATCCTTTCTGCAGGCAGGAGCAGAACAACAATAATTCCTTCATTTTTGTGTTGTGTGTATTGAAGGTTGAGTATCGATGTGATTATTGGTGTCAATTTGAGTCACTGCGGTTTAGCAGCAGCAAAATCAATCCAAAAACGATCTTGGCTGATGATAAAACATCTGATAAGACATTTCTGAGGGAGTTTCTGTGGGAGTATTCAGCTGCTGGAGACACCTGAGAAGAGTTTTTTTGAGTTCTGGGGTGGGTTTAGCTCTGGGAAAGTTCACAACAGGATGACCCTGGTGGGTACCGAGGAGAAGTCCCAAAAATAGGTTTATTTATGTCCCACTTCAGGAAATCAGGCTGAATATTCATAAATTCTTTCCAAGATAATTTCATCTCCAATATCTCATTTATTCCAAATGGATTTGGATGGAATGGATTTGGAATGGGAAGGAAAGAATGGGAATGGTGGTGTGTCTCCAACATGAAATTATCTGAGACTAGGAGATTTCCAGCCACGGGTTTTCCACAAGGAATTATCTCCACTCACTGAAATGAATTACATTTTGATGGTGCCAAAAAAGGGGGGAAATCTATGAAATTTAACTAATGGACAATATAGCCATGATTAGACTAGGAGGAATTAGATATATGAAATATATTTAATAGAAACTTACTGGGATGGAGGGAAAATCCAATGGAAATTGTCCCATCCTGAGCTATTAAATTGTATTAGTGGCTCTATCACCACTGAAATGTGGCAGCAGCACTTTAATGGGGTCTATTACAGAACAGTGGCTCTTCCCAAATATATCCAGATTATCTCCTCCCAAAGGGCAGAGTATTGATTTCTGCTCATAAAATAAATTTTCAGAGTAAATACACCGGAAAAGTATATTTTGGTTGGAATAAATACGATCTGAGCTATTTCGCTGCTCGGGATTTAAGCAAATATCATTATTCTGTTCTCTGGGAGATTCTGCCTCTATTTCAATACCTCCAGTTTTGGAGCCAATTTCCCACCTGTGAGATGACTTCTTAGGGTCAGATAAAGTTCATTAGGAAGATGTAAATGACATTTTAGGGGGGAGAATGTTCTGCACAGTTCTGCCAAAGGGATGCATTTAAGGAAAGATTTCCTCTGTCCTACCCATGTAACAGTGAATTTGGAAGGAATTTCCCCTTTCTCTGTCTCCATCCCACGCTCTTCTATCCGGTAAGATTTTGTTTATCAGGATAACCTCACACCCCAGTTCTGTCCTTATCTCTTGGATTGAGCTTTAAACTTTTCCTCCCTGCTGACTTTTGGAATTTTGACCTTACTTTGCCCGTCTTTGTGGGCATTTAATGAAATATTTTTCTCCCCATCGGACAAGGTAGGACAATGCTGCGAGCTGAGCAGTTCCCATCTGGAAACACCGGAGATTCCAGAGGTGAACTGTGGACTATTCCTGTGGTTTATTATATTTGACATTTTCCCGCTGTTCTGATATCGCATTCCCCACACCATGTGCGCACCACTTGTGTCCATCATTTCAAAATTTTGGGAGCTTTTGTTTTTCCAACCCAGCCCTTGTTTCCAGCTCCTAATTAAGGTGCTGCTTTAATTGCATTAACCCCCTTTCTTTCATGGCCGTCGAGCTTGGAAAACGCTGCTCCCATCACGTCAACAGCCACGCTTCGGCTTTTCCGAGGTATTTAAAATTCTGCTGCTGTTCCCACGAACCTCAGCCAGTGGATTATTTTTCACGGACAGGCAGTCCATCCTTCTCCTGGGGGTTTTATGGACAGAGTGTATAAAATGATAACACAATGAATAGGCCACCTGCCGTCCTCTATCAGCTGCTTAAATCAGTGCCTCCAGACAGAAATTCAATGCAGGAGAAGCTGTTCCAAATGGATTTTTCAGGTACGAGGCATAACAAGGAATTTCAGGAGTGTTCTTGATCCATTGGCACCGAGATAGCTTTAAAGACATTTATGGGCCTTCAATAAAGATGCTTTCAAACCGTCTTCAGAATAATAAAATCGCCTCGGCGCTCTGAGGAGCTCAGAACAAAATCAAATTATTGTTAGATTTGATTATGTCAGTGTCCAGAAATCCCAGATATCGGATGAAATCCCCTGGTTTAGTAAGAAGCAGAAGGAAAATCTCATCCAGGGAGGGAAAGGAAGAGCAGGTTCTGCATGCAGGAATAGAATATTTCCCGGAAGCAAATTTTTTATGTAAATTATGTAAATTAGATGAAGATGTCATAATATTTCCCGTGCTGAATTTGTGGTATTTATGAACACTGCAGTGCTGTTTCCCCCTCTCCTGCAAAAACCTGCTGTGCTTCCCAGAATGCCGAGGATTTATCTTGTCTCCTGTGTTTAATTTGGCAAAATTGGGATGAAAACCAAAATATTGAACATTGAAGCCAAATTTCAGGAAGAGATTTCTTACCTTGAAGGAATTGTGAGGGAATATGGAGGTGCCACGGGGAATTCAGTACTTTTATTCCAGAGCTGCATTTGTTGGGATGTGGAGCAGTTCAGCCAGGCTGCCCAGGGAAGTGGTGGATTCATGGATTCACCATCCCTGGGATGTTCCAAAAATGTGTGGATTTGGCGCTTGAGGATGTGGGTCGGTGGTGAACATGGAATGATGTTTGGCTTGATTTTGGAGGTCTTTTCCATCCTTAACGACTCCATAAGTCCATGAAATGATGGCCTTGGTTTCTCTACCCGAGGTTGGGAGTTCTGCTGGAGCTTCCTGCCCACGTGAGGCCAATTTGGATGTTTCTCTTCTTCACGGTCAAATATTTCGTGGATTTTCTTCCCAAATAATTCTAAATTCCCTTTGTGGGCTGGAGTTCCATTGGTGGCTGTAGGGCTCATCTGGACATTTGTGTGTCCCTTCCCATTTCCGAGAAAAGCCCCAAACCTTTGCCTGAACCCTAAATCTCCTCCAGGACAGCAGTGAGGCTCAGGGAAGCTTGGAATTTGCACGTTCAAATCCCAGTCTGGCTTTTCCATTCCCAGATTTCCATTCCATACCTTTAATCCTGATCCACTTGTTCCTTAAGTGTATCTTAGGGAGGAAATACTAAGAATTCCATCTGCAGGAACTCCTTCAATCCCTTCTGATGGAACAGATTCTTTGCTGATCCCAAATGGAAGGAAATTGGACAGCTTTGTGCATGGATTGTGACCTTTCCCTGAGGATTGTTGCTCCCTCTTGGAGAAATTTTGTGAGAGCACTGATTCCCTGAAAACCTGAGCCTGACTCATCACATTATCAGAAATCCCCAAATATCCCAGAGTTTCTTAACTTGCTTTTCCAGGAGGTTTAATGATCCAGAAAATAAGGAATATTCACTTTTTTTTTCCCCAACGAGAAGATATTTCAATTCCAAATATTCTTATTTAATTTCCCTCAGAGCATGAACTTAGACCTTCTGTGCCAAAGTCCTTTCAGCGCTCCTTGTCTTTGGGATACATTTTTTCCACACTTTTATTTTAAACCCAGCTCTTTGCCACAAAAACAAAAGAAAATAAAAAAAGAATTATTTCATTTATTAGAGGCTGCACCCAACACGACACACTGGATAATGATGGCAAAGACACGAGAGGCTGTCAGTGCCTCCTCTCTCCGTGAACAAGGAATGTCAGAGCTCCTGGCTGTCAATGGATTCATTTTCCAGAGGCACTGAAGGGCTTTATTTGGGATTTTACAGCACCACTGTCATTTGTTTCCAGCCTCTGCCACACAGTGGGACTTTGTGCGCTGGAAGGGTTGGTGTCAGGGCTGGAAAAAAGGTCCAGGAACTCATGGAATCTCTTTTGGGATTCATGAGACTCCCTAGATAATGTTTGACCACATCAATGTGAGCGTAAAGAGAGGGAGGGTTGGAGAAAAGTCTGGCTTGGAATGTGACACAACAAACCATGTCTGAATTTCATTCGGGGAAATCTGCGTTTAGTCCCAAATTCTCAAAGTTTGGCTCTTCAAAGAGGGATTTTTTAAAAATGTGCAATCTAAGTTTAGACTTGTGAAAATCTAAACTCTAATCAAATCAATTTTTTTTTAAGTTGAACTAAAAGTCGTTTTAAGCATAACCTGAGGTTCTTCTTTCCGCTTAATCAGGGCTAAAAAGGAACTTGAGTATAAGATCGTTTTTCCTGGTGTATTTTCCTGTCAAAGATTTATTTCAGTGTATTCTCCAGTCAGGGAGCACCAAAAGGAATGGGAACAAGCTGTGGTTGTAACTCCAGCACTGGTTTGGCTGCAGAGTTGGATATTCTGGATTGATCCATGCCAGAATCTTGCATGTCTGAAAGTGAATCCTTCATGTATTGGATCTTCTGCTCCTCCTGGGTTTTTTCCTGGAATTCCAGGATGGTTTGAGTTGGAAGGACCTTAAATCCATCCAATGTCATGGCAGGAACACCTTCCACTGTCCCAGGCTGCTCCAAGCCCCAGTGTCCAGCCTGGCCTTGGACATTCCATGGATTTGGAAGGTGTCCCAGTGTGTCATTTATTTACTTGGTTAAATCAGGAAATAAATTTAACTCCTGTGGAATTTCACTGAAATCATGGAAAGCACCTGAGTTGTTGGGAATTCACCTTGATGTAAATGATCAGGCAAAGTAGCTGTACGCCAATATAAATGTTTACATATATGAAATAATTTATAACTGCATGATCCAGATGGTTTCCTGTTCCATAAAACCTGGATGGACACAGGAAAAATACAAACATCCAGCTGCATCCCAGCTCCTGCATCCCTGGCTCCTGGAAGGTGGGATCTGTCTGAGCATCTCCCTGCCTCCATAATTTGGTGATTTAGCAGAGCAACCTGATCTTTCCCGAAGACTGAGAACTCAACTCCCCTTCAGCATCTCCATTAAATGCTGGGAAAGCCCTGCTTGGTCATCAGGACAAAAAATCCAGGACTAGAAATCACTGCTTATTAAATATTTCCTGGGCACTCCTAAAAAAAAGCAGCATTTTTAAATGTAGCTGGTTTGGGAGATGAGCAGCTGGAGAAGGAGCAGTGAACTTCTCCTGATCACAGCCTGGAAAAATGTTTCCACAGTGACACTAAAATCTTAATAAGCTGTCAAAGGCGCTGCTCAGGAGAGGTTTGGGATGAAAAATAGCTCCAGGATTTCCAGCTGAACAACGCAGGGTTCATTATCCATCCATCAAAACCCAGAGGGAAAGTTAATTTACCTCCAGTCCTGCTGCTGAGCAAAGCCAGAGCCTACTTTTTAATTTTCCAGGAGAAAATTGGGCATTTCAGCCATGACTTTCTGAGAGTCCACCTTTGTGAGGAGCAAAATCTGAGCTGGGAAAAGTTGGGAGTGATCTAATACTTGGAGGTGCTGTTAAATCTAAAATAATTGTTACCTCAACACAAAAACTGGGGGAAAAATAAATAAATGAAAACAGCCCTGAACTGCCTAATTAACCTGACAGATTCATTACACCCCTCAGGGAAATTTGCACAATAGGATCAGGAAAAACTGAATTGGTTTTGGACAATCTCATTAGGAGAAATTGAAATTTCCTGGTGTTCAGGAGAGCCTGGACACCCAAATTGTTTAGGATTTCCATGGTCTTCAAACTATCAGATAAACATGAGCTGCTCTCAAGGAATTTTCTCCCAAAATATGAAATCCATGCCTTTTTCCCTCACAGATGTGTCCCAAATTTTGCATTTTTTCCAGGTTTTTAGCAGGTTGCTGTTGCTTTATTTTGGGGGAGCTGAGATCACAAAAATACTTTGGATTTCCTTTAGATTTTCCTTTAGGTTTTCCTTTAGGGCTGTTTCAGCAGAGCTGCTGTGGAGGAAAAGGTGAATCTGAGTTTTGCCTTCCCCACAATCCATCACACCTTGAAGAGCTTGAGACAGGCAGGGCAATATTTTTTCCTGCTTTAAATCTCTCGGAGCCATCCAGGATTTCCTGGGAGAGCCACATGAGGAATGCGGGGACAGTTTTGAAGGAGTTTATGGGAGCTGTTATGCATTTAAATGGTCCCATTAGGGGCTGTGGTTCCCTGGCTGCCCATAAAGGTCACTCTCAGGAGAGGGATGGAGGTTCTGCCAGGAATAATTCCTGCTGTTTCTCAGTTTAATGGGTGACTTATTTAGGAAAACAATGATTTTATCCAAATGAGGCAGCCTGAGGTTTAACCTCCGTGGGCAGATTTTTTTTTTTATGATGTTCTTATCTTTTATCAGCTTTATTCTTTGAACAGATTTATTCAATATTTATTCACAAACACCTGATCAGGCCCTGCATGGATCCAAATTCCTGGATTCCTTTCCAATTCCTCGATTCCCTGCTCCCTGACAGCCAGCAGGAATCCCAAAGAGGCAGTGAAAAACCAGAGCTGGGGACACAACGATTTCCTGCAGTGGCTTTTGTCCATAATTCATCATAAAAGCTCAAATAGAAATATTTAATTCATGCCAGTAATATTCAGCTCTGCTTCCCTTCTAGAAGATTGAGGGCATTTAAGTATAAGCTGGAATATTACAAATATCCTTAAATATATGAATACCTGGAAACCATCTCTAAAAAAACTCTGCAGGAAGATTGTTTAAGAGATAATAATTGTGGGGTTCTGTTGTTATATTCCTGACTATATTCCCCAGGCTCTCCAGAGGCCCTAAAATCTCCCAAATTTTTCATGGAAGAACAGCTGGGAAAGAGCTCTGGAATCTCTTGGACCTCAGAGTGCAACATTTCTTGGGGTTCAAAAAGACAGGAGAGGAAAAGTTGGTATTTCCAATCATTGATGAGATGTGAAAAAAGATTCAAGCAGAATCAGAATTCTGCTGACAGAATTTTTTTGGAAAATCCAACCTGGATAAATGGCATTTTCTCCATGCTGGGAAAAGACTGCCAGAGGACAGGATGGGAAAAGGGGGAATGTTTTTAAACTGAGAGAGATTTCGTTGGGATCTTGGGAAGGAATTCTTGGCTGTGAGGGTGGGGAAGCCCTGGAAGTGTCCCAGGCCAGGCTGGAGCCACCTGGGATATTGGAATCCCCAGTAATTCCTTTTCTCCCTGAGTTTCCAGGGAAATTGGGAAATCTTTTAAAACCCTCCAAGCATGTGAAGGACTTCACGCCGTCTCAGCCAGCAGGATTTTCTATTTCCCACAACAAATGAGTGTATTTCCAGCCTGAGGATGCAGATTCCTGAGCAGACAAGGGAAACAGCCCCAAATCCATGAGCCTTCGGGGACACAGCAATTCAGGGAATCCTCATTCCTGTGCATCCAGACAATTCCCTCATCATAAGTCCATATTCCCAAGCTGCCTTTCCCTCCTGCCTGGCAGCAGAAGCTCTCACACATGGAATTTGTGATGCTTGAGGCACTTCATGCTTGGGACAGCTTTACTTAAAGGCGAGGGGATCCCGGAGTTTAGGAGCTTCCCTGGTGTATTCCAGACTCGGAGGATTTGAGGAGAGCTGCTGGCTGGGAAAGGGAAGCAAAGCAGATTTTCCTAAGGAGGGGGGAAGGAATGGGTGGAGATGCTTCTCTTTTCTGCCCACATGCAGTAATATCCCTCTGGAAAATCCCCATTAAACTGGCAGTTTGTCCCACCAGAGATATCCCAACCCGGCAGGAGGATCTCCGTCATTCCCATTCCACTCTTGTCCATAAAACCACATTACAGTAAGGGCAGAGTTATCCCAAATCCATGAATAAATCCCTCATTCTGCTGTGTCACTGCTGCCGGGTGATGTCACCTTAAAGACGCAAATGAATCCAAGTGCTGACTCCACTTTTCCAGCTGAACGGAGCTCCCCTGGATTCCCCCACAGCCCAAACTTATCTCTGCGCCAGAGCCCAAAAATAGGCTGTTGTCCCATCGGGAATTTGCATTTCCAGGAGGGATTTCCTTTATCTCCAGGTGCTGATTTGATTGTCCTCGCTGATAATCTCCTTGATTAGCCCTCCATCAGCGCTAATCACTGTTTCCGGCTGATTGAGGAGCCTGATAAATAAACACGAGCTGGGTGGGAATAAATCAGGAGCGGGAAGTTGGGAATATCTCATTCCAGAGATCCAGGAAAAGCAGAGCTCTGTGTCTCCATGAATAATTTCATTAATGAGGGCTGATTTTCAGATACAGAGATCAAATCCCACTTTTCGTGGAAAATAGGGATTGGAACATTGCAGGAGAGGGAAAGCAGCAGCTGTGCTGGTGGCCAGGGCTTTGCTGGGTGCTCCACATTCCCTCTCCTGCTGTGCTCCCACATCCTCTCCAAAACAGGGAGAGCCTGGAGCTCCTCCCAGTCCATCATTCCATGGAGTTCCAGAACCCAGAGCAGGAGGTTGGGAATTTCCCATGTCCATTCCAGACATCCAGGAAAGGAAGAGCCCTGTGTCTCCATGAATAATTTCATTAATGAGGGCTGATTTTCAGATACGAACAGAGATCAAATCCCACTTTTCATGGAAAATAGGGATTGGAATGTATCTTGAAACACTGGAATTGCAGGAGAGGGAAAGCAGCAGCTGTGCTGGTGGCCAGGGCTTTGCTGGGTGCTCCACATTCCCTCTCCTGCTGTGCTCCCACATCCTCTCCAAAACAGGGAGAGCCTGGAGCTCCTCCCAGTCCATCATTCCATGGAGTTCCAGACCCAGGATCCCAGAGCAGGAGGTTGGGAATATCCCTTGTCCATTCCAGGGACACCAGAAAAGGCAGTGTGGCTCCAGGAATAACTGAATTACTGATAACCCTTAACAGGGATGATTCTTAGGCGCCTCAAGGATATCAATGGATACCAAATCTCACTTTTAATAAAAAAGGGGATTGAAGAGATTCCTGTGCCGCTGGAATTGCAGGAGGGAAAGCAGCAGCTCTGCTGGGCTCTCCTCCTGGCTGAGCCTCCTGTGCTCCCACATGTTTTCCAAACCAGGGAGGGACTGGATCTCCTCCTAGTCCATCATTCCATGGAGTTCCAGACCCAGGATCCCGGAGCAGGAGGTTGGGAATATCCCATCTCCATTCCAGGAAGGGCACAGCCCTGCGGCTGCAGGAATAGCTCAGTTAACAAGGGCTGATTTTTAAGCACCGCACGGATCTCGACGGATCTCAAATCCCAAATTTCGTGCAAAAGAGGGACTGAAATGTGTCCCAAAACCCTGGAATTGTTCCACATTGTTCCACATTCCCTCTCCTCCTGCCTGAGCTCACATCCCCTCCCTCCCTCCCTGGAACATTAGGAAAGTAAAGAAAGCTGGAGAAATGAAAAGCACTGTGAATTATTTATCCCTCTGGAGCATCTCTTCCCAGCTTTTCCAGAGCTCTCCCTCCCCCTCTGCAGCTCAGCTCTGCTTTGGGGTTTGTTTTATTTTAAATTATCCAAGGTTTCTTTCCATTTTTAATTCTTCCCAGCTAATTAATAATTAATGGTCTCGCTTGCCCTGGAATATCCTTTACCAAGCAGGAATTCAGGGAAAGGGGATGAGGCTGATGGCTGATCCTGGCCCTGCTCAGCTCCACCAGTGTCCAAATGGAAAATAACTTCATTTTTCCAACTTTTTGGTGTATTTTTGTCCTGTCCCTCTGCTCTTTCAAGGACTTTTCCCAGGCCATTTTCCCTGTCAGCTCAATTTCCTTCCTTTAATCTCTTTTTTTTTTTTTTCCCTCATATTTTTTCTCCTGTATCACCACCCCCACTGATTTTTTTGGGATTTTTTTTTCCTTCTTTCTTAATATTTTCCCCCTATTTTTTGCAGTTTCCTCCATTCCATCTGTGGGATTTTCACTCACTTTGTTCAGGAAAGTTCCCCACTCCCTGTCCCTGCTGGAGGTACAAAATATCTCGATGACCTTTCCATATTTCCAACAGCAGATGGACCTAGAATGCCAAATTCCGGGATTTATTTCCTTTTTCTCTGGGATTTGTTTCCCTTGGTTTTGTTTGAGCAGGGCATAATTTAATCCTCGAAAATGCAAAATTCTCCCTTGAACATTTCCCACTTTTTTTTCCTTTAAACCCTGAAGGAATTTCTTGCCTTGTGGCTCTTCCTGGGAGGAAAGAAATTATGGAAAATAAATATATATTTTATTGTAATATTTTTTTTCCTTAAGGAGACTCACAGGGAGTGCTTTGTGCCCAATTTCCAGCTGCTCAGCTATGCAAAAATTTAGAATTTACCTCAGGAAAAGCTCAAACAGGGCACTGAGGACATCTCTCTGGGGATCTTCCTGCTCCAAGTGTCAGCCTGGATTTCCTGTAAGGATGCAGAACATCTCAGCAGCTGCTGCTGGAGTTTTCACAGCTTTTTGTCCATTAAAAAGAGAATTTTATAACTCAGGCCAGGTTGTCTAAGGGAATATTTCCCTCCTGGTAGGGGTGAGATTTCCAAGTTTTATTATGGAGAAGTGAATTTTGGCAACTTTAAATTTCGATGGCATCAGGCAGGATGGAAATAGGGTTTGGAAGGATTGGGAGGTTCGTCTGGGATTGCTCTGTTTGTGGTTTGATTTGGGAAAAGAGGGGATTTTTCCTGCCTTTTTCCAGCATCCACAGATGTGGGAATGAGGAGAGGCTGATGTGGAGATTCCAATGATTTGTGCTCAGAAATGAATCCCCAGTTTTGAACTCCCTGCAATTTGCCCATTGTTAGGAATATTTCCATTTTTTTTTCTTGGATGATCTCTGTGTTTATGAGACATTTCCCAGTGTCCCAGCCTGGCCTTGGACACCTCCAAGGATCCTCAGGGAATTCCACCCCAGCCCTTCCCCACCTTCCCAGAGAACAATTCCTTCCCAACATCCCATCCCATATCCCTGGGTCAGTTTGGGATTGTCGGGGTTTACTCAGCCAGGGATTTTCAGTGATTTTGATGGGATTTTCCCTGAGCTGGAACTGCAGTTTTGGGAATTGAGGTGGGAATGTTGGGATGTCTGTGCAGGGCTGATCCTTGTGGGATTTCAATGCAGCAATTGGAATTCCAATTTTTCCATGGGGAGCAGCATTTTAGGGATACCCTGAAGGTAGAACTGAAACAGAAAATTTAACAAGAATAGAAATATTTTCCGGATTTTAAATTTTTTTTCCCAGTAGTTATCCCCAAAATATTTTTAGAACTGAGGATTCTGAACAGAGGAATTCCCAGGAACTGGTTTGTGGAGTTTCTCCCAATCCCAAAGGGAAAACAAGGGGTTCAGGAAGCTGAATCCTGGTGATTAAGACTTAATTTGATTATTTTAATTTGTTATTTATTACTTATTTTGGTTTAGTTTAGCTGAGGTGTTGGGGAATGGGTTGGACTCGATGATCTTGAAGGTCTCGTCCAACCTGGTGATTCTGTGATTTATTATTTATTACCTTCAGTGTCTCCTTATTCCTCAATTCACAGCACAGCCAGCACAGCTGCTCCAGGGTGAGGATTTTTTGGGAATGGGAGCACTTGGGATGTGTTCAAAGGGTGGGAATGGGAAGAGGATGGTGGGATCAGGAAAAACTGAGCCGTGGGGATGAATTTGTTTGTGCTCCAATCTCATCAGGAATTAACAGAAACCCATTAGAGAAAGTCCTAATCCCATATTGGAAAGGGGGGATTAAGGGATCCAAGGAATTGGCCATGCCTGGAGCAGCAGCACATCACGAGCAGCTCATTAATTAATTAATTTATTAATTAACACCTGCAGCACTGAGGGAGTCAGGGACAAACTAGTCCTGGCTAAAAAGGGGGAAGATCTGAAGGAAAAGAAATGGATTTTATGCTCCTACATTCCACCTTTAACCACCTCCAGGGAAATTTGGATGAAGCTCTCAGCAATGCTGCCTAGGGATTTTTTCCCAGTTGAAATCAGGGATTTTCAAATCCCATTAAACTCAGAGTTTCCCAGAGTTCCCAATCCCAGAGCTCCAGCCAAGGACAACCCATCCCAAAATGCAGCTTCCCATTCTCAGCTGTGGGGAAAATATTTCCAACATTCCCTTCTTTCCAAAATCCATGACCAAGGGGATTTTGCTGAATTTTTCTGTTCCTGTTTTGAGTAAACTGGATCTGCAGGAGCCTGGGAATTCCCTGCTGGGATAGCTGGGATGGCTCAGGATATCCTTCACCCTTCTCCTCTCAGACACAGCCCAGAGCCCACCTTAAACATGGAAAAGAATCCAAGGGATAATAAAAGCAAGGAATGGAGGCTGGGAATTCCTTGGCACGAGTTCCCTGCTGCTGGAATGCCATTTAGCTCAGAGAGCAGGGCAGGAATTCCAGCTCTCCCAGCCCTGATTAGCGCAGGGGGAGCAGAGGGAAGGGTGGGAAGTGGAACCTTCCAGTGGAAAGGTGTTTCCATGGGAAAGAGTGGATTTGAGGGAATCTGGGGCTCAGAACCCAGCCAGTCTCTGCGCGAAGGAACGAGGATCCTCTGGGATTGCCAGGAACGGCGAAATTCCAGGGGCAAATCCCGCAGGGGAGCAGAGCCCGGCCTGCCCACCGCCCTCAGCACCAGCAGCATTCCTTAAAAAGGATCATCCCAAGCTTTTCCTGGAGCTCCCAGCACCTTCCTCCGGGTTTTTCCTTGCGGAGCTGGGAGCCTCCCATGCATTCCAAGGCCAGGCAGGCTGGGAATTGCTGCCAAAAGCAGCTCCAGCACTGTTTGCTGTGCTCCGGCCCTGCTCTCCCTGCTCCTGGGGCAATTCCCACCGGGAGACGCGGATTTGACCGGGAAATCCCAGGAATGCTGATGAACACCTCCAGGACGGCGTGAGTTTGGAAAGGGGGAAAAAAATAATTCCAGAAGGATAAAAAGTCATGGCTTATTAATGCTTGGAATTGTCTGCTGGAGCAGCACGGGAAGAGGATGAATAATTCAGAGGAGACAGGATTTGCCTGGCAAGGTCGAGCCTTGTGAAAGGAGAGGTTTTTTTGGGAAGAGCAGCATCCTGCTGTGCTCGGGGAGAGAGCTCCGTGCGTCGCCGGGGGGAAGGAGAGTTCAGGAATCGTCGGGATTTTGGGGAGTTGATTTCGGAAGCAGCTCCGTCGGCGGGACACAGAGTTCAGCTGGAATCTCGGATGCCAGATGAATTAAAAGTGGATTTTTCAACTCGGCTGGCGAATCCCGGGGGAATGGGCAGCGCGAAGGGGAAGGAGGGAGAGGAGCCCTAGGCGGCCGGAGCGGAGCTCGGGATCCCGACATCCCAGTCCCGGGGATTTCTCCCAAAATGGCCTGAAAGGGGAGCCGGCAGTGGAAGATGAATGTGAGTACTCTGAAAATCGGATGCTTTCAGCCTGAGCTCTGCTCTCCTGCTCATTTTCACTTCAGTCGCCTCTGCAAGGCACAGTCTGGGATAGATGCTTTAAATAAGTCCCAAAAAAACCCAAAAAACCTGGGACCTTGTTGGAATGAGTAGGATTTTTTAGGCACTGAGGAAGGAGCTGTAGGATGGGGAAGAATCCAGGGATTCTGATTCCAGAGCTCAGCTCAGCCTGGACCCACCTAGCAGCTTACAAACACATCGATTATTAAGACATTAATTTATTTATTTCGGTATTTATTTATTAAGGCATTTATTTATTAATTTCTTTACTAAGACATTTATTATTATTAAGGGATACACAGCTTTCCTTAATAACAATAATAAATGTCTTGGCTCGTGCTCCACATCCCAAATGCATCCCAGTTTGAGCTCAGCAGCCCAAAATATTCTGTGTGTTTTATTCCTCTGCAGGAGCAGCAGCTCCAACAGCAAATCTTGGATCCTCAGAAGGGATCCGAATGGATCTTTAGTCATAATTTGTAACCTTAATTTGATTCATTTGATGAATTTTACCTGTTTGTTTCTCGAAGAAGGCACCAAGGGCAGGTGACAAATACCTTGGAGTGACCTTTAGGGAGTTTGCAGGGCTGGAGATTTGATAGGGAATTATTCCAGGAGGGTTTTTAAGCTGGAATTGGAAAGCTGCGAGCAGAGCTGTGGATATCACAGGAATTTGGGATGCTGGGCTGGGATTGTGACTCAGCATCTTCAACCCAGGGATGCAGGGAGGAGGGAAAGCATGGGTGGTGTTTGGGAATTCCGGGATCCAGCGGGATGTGCATCCCCTCTGCAGCCCCCTGGATCTGGGGTCCCATTCCCCACAGGAAAGGGGTGTCCACCCCAGGAACTCCCCAGCCCTTTGGATCTGTGTTGGATCTGTTTCTCACAGGTCTGGACAAAGCGTATTTGTCTCATTCCCCTGAAATTCCCTGGATTTCCTGGAAGGTTTGACTCTGGACGGAGAGGGATTTGCTTTGTGGGGCAGAGCAAAAGTTCGGCCCCATCACCCTCTCAGGGGAAAGGAACACTTTGGATATTTCCAGACCTGCCAGCTCCAGGGAAAAGCAGCTCTGGGATTTCAGGGGTGTCCCAGCTCTGGGAATCTGCTGTCACCACTGTGGAGGCTGGAGGGCTCTGTCCTCCATCCCTGATCCAGTGCTGCTTTCCAGGAGTTCATTTTCCCCTCCCTGGAAGCTCCTTTGGGTGCTCTCCTTTCTCCAAGCACCAAGTATCCTCAATTCCCCCTCATCCCCATAATTAATAACGAACCCCCCGGTGTTAATTGGATCCACGGCAGCCAGTGCCAGCCCTGCTAAGAGGATTATCCACTTTCTGACTCCCTGGCTTCCCATGCCAGGGGAAATCTGGCAGCACCAGGCCGTTCCCAGAGCCCTGGCTGCAATAAATCCTGGAGTCATGGGAAGAACCATGGAATGCTTTGGGTTGGAAGGGACCTTAAACCTTATGGAATAGATATGATCCATATATGAGTTGGTTTGGGGTTTTCCCTTCCGTATAATGTAGGATGAGGGGTTCTTCCCTGGAAAGGAAGAAACTCCTGGGCCTGATCCCTGCTGCCCGGGCTGCCCTGCAGGAAATGGGAATGTTGGGCCCAAAAAGCAGTAAGAAATGCCCAACCCTCCCACTTTGTAGCTGAGGAGCAGCTCAGGGTGGAATTCCAGCCTTCCAAGGGTCCTGGGAAAGAACTGGATAAAGCTCCCAAGGGGTGGATTTAATCTCCACTCCTGCCCTGGGTATGTTGGTTATTTAAATGGGATCCAGTTTGTTCAAGATATCCTGGAATTACTGCAGGGAGCTGAGGCTGCTCTGTCTGGGAGCACAGCTGAGCCCAAAGACCCCAAATGTCCCTTGATTTCCCATCTCCACCTGGAAACCTCTCTGGGAACAGGATCTGGGGGAGACTCCTTCAGCAACAACCTCTCTACACCATGCTTATGATTTGCCTGGCTGCACTGGAGCTCCAGTCAGGGAAATCTGGGAGCTGACGGCAGTGCTGATCCTCTCTGGGGCTGGATTTTGGGAAGGAGCAGAACAATCCAGGAGCAGAACAATCCCTGTGCTGTAGGACGAGGCTGTTCCCAGCACAAACACCCTGCAGTCGTTGTTTATTTACTTCCTCACTTCCATTCCCAGCTCAGGGATATTAAATCAAGGTCCTCAGAGGAGAGGAAAACAAATTCCCTCCTAGAATTATGTTCTGGGAGATCCTATGGAGAAGGCAATAAATTCATCAGATGCGTTTTGGAAGAACAATTAAAAATAATTGAGCTTGACACCAACAGCATTGAATGAGATTAAGGGAAGCTGAAAACAAATGGGCTCCCCACTTAATGGGCTCATTATATTCCATATCCATCCTTTTCACCTTCTGGGGTTGGGATTGTAGAATATTCCTCCCTCCACATCCATCTTTTCTTAGGGAATAAGGCTCCTGGGGCAAATTCACTGCCTGTTCTCACAGCTGCCCCATGTCCAGCCATTCCCAACAGCCATCCCAGCTCCAGGAATCGTGGAATAAATTACAGGTTATATCAATCAAATGACAGTTCCAGTGATAAGACAAGGGACAATGGCTTTAGGCTGAAGGAGGGTGGATTTAGATGGGATATTGGGAAGGAATTGTTCCCTGGGAGGGTGGGGAGGAGCTGGGATGGAATTCCCACAGAAGCTGTGGTGCCCCTGGATCCCTGGCAGTGTCCAAGGCCAGGCTGGACATAGCTTGGAGCAGCCTGGGACAGTGGAAGGTGTCCCTGCCATGGGAGGAGTGGCACTGGATGGGATTTATGGTCCTTTCCAACCCAAACCCTTTGGGAATTCTCTGAAACTACAGCACAAGCCCCGTGTCCCGCAGCAATTCCCATCTCCAGCATGGATCCTGCAGGGACAGCACCCACTCCAGGCTGTCCCTCTCTGTTCCCTTGGGTGCTGCACACCCTGAGGGCTCTGTCCATCCCTCGGGGCTGGCAGGGACCATCCCTGTGGCAGGAATCCATGGCCATGGGAGAATGAAAATCCCAGTCCCAAACACCAGGCCTGCAGGCCTGCAGCAAAGTGATTCCATGGCCTCAGCCTCCCTGGTTGGGATTTTGGGGCTGGAAAAGTCCCGAAATGGAGCTGTTTTGAGAGGCACTGAGCTGAAAAGAGCAGTGAGGGATGGAACAGAGTGAGACAAAGCCTGAGCAGTTGCTTTCAGCCTAAAATGTAGATTTATGCAGAAAACAAACATCAAGAGCTGCATCTGTTGCAGTACAATTCCTCATCAGGGAGGAGAGCTCGCTCCTCACAGCTCCCTGTGCTGCAGCCACAGATTTTATTTTCCCTGGATTCTGCATGTCATGAAGGAGTTTGGGATTTTTTGATCTCGCATTTCTTGCTTTGAATATCAATGAGTACAAAAATACTCCCCTGGGCCGAGTGAACACATTCCTGCTGTGTTCACGTGAGGAATCTCAGGCCAGCAGTGCGTTTGGGAAAACCAGGTGGGAAAAAGGCAGGAAAGAACCTTTGGCTAGAGCAGAGGTGTTTGGGGTGAGAACAGGGATGGCTTTCCTGGCCTTTTCCCGGTTGCAAGGGAAATGGGGGAGGGAAAGCTTTCCCGCAGCAGCTCTCCCCTCACAGGTGGCTGCTCTGAACTCTGTTTTGGAGAGCAATTCTGCAGTGCCTGAAAGGAATCTGGGTCTGTGCAGCTGCACTTCTGCCAGCCCTGCTGCCTCCCTGGGCTCCTGGGCTGCTCCTCTGGCTTCCTCAGGGAGAAAATCCTGTGGGAAGTACTGGGAAAGGAGCTGAGCCTGGGGAAAAGGGGATCAGGGGGACCTTGTGGCTCTGCACAGCTGCTGCCAGGAGGGGACAGCTGGGGGGTCAGGCTGTGCTCCAGGGACAGGGACAGCAGGAGAGGGAACAGCCTCAGGCTGGGCCAGGGGAGGCTCAGGGTGGACATCAGCAGGAATTTCCCCATGGAAAGGGTGCTCAGCCTTGGAACTGCCCAGGGAGGTTTGCAGTCCCCGTCCCTGGAGGTGTCCAAGGAAAGCCTGGCTGTGTCCCTCAGTGCTCTGGGCTGGGGACAAGGTGGGGATTTGGCACAGCTTGGACTCAGTGATCCTGGAGGGCTTTTCCAACCTCAGTGATCCTGGGATTCTGTGACTTTGGAGCTGTTCCGTGGCTGCAGACCTGGGACATAACCGAGGAGAGATGCTCGGGGAGGCCACCAGAAATGCGCCAGGGCTCTCAGCGATGCCTTCCCAAAACCAGCTCCTGGAATCCCAGAATCATGAAGGAAGGAGAATCCCAGAATCATGAGGGAAAATGAATCCTAGAACCATTAAGGAAAGTGAATCCTAGAACCATCAAGGAAAGAAAATCCAAGAATCATGAAGGATAAGGAATCCTAGAACCATTAAGGAAAAGGAATCCCAAAATCATGAAGGAAAGAGAATCCCAGAATCATGAAGGAAAAAGAATCCCAAAGTCATGAAGGAAAGAGAATCCCAGAATCATGAAGGAAAAAGAATCCCAAAATCATGAAGGAAAAAGAACCCCAAAATCATGAAGGAAAAGGAATCCCAGAATCCCGAAGGTTGAACAGCTCTCCCAGCCCATCAAATCCAACCTTTTCAACCCCCAAAGCAGAAAGGGAGAGGGAAGGGGAGCCAAGGAAACACACACACACATCCCAGGAACACTGTGGGCACCCCACGGATCATCCCACACACCCAGCTCCGCCTCTGGCAGAGAAACGCTAGGAAAAGCCGGGGAGGAGAGGGCAGTGCAGGGAGCTGGGGCTTGGCCCTGAGATCGAGAGGGAAAAACCAAAAGTTCCAGGCAGAACAGCTTGCTCCGAGCCTGTTTATCGAGCTGTGCTGTTCGGATGGCTCCTGGGAAGGGCTGGATTGAGGATATCATAAATCACCAGGGAAAAGCAAAGCTGGAAATGTCCTCCCGCAAACCTGAGCTGCATCCCGATGGGAGAGGGCTGTTGGAGGTGCAGACACAGGAATAACAAAGGAGAATTGCCCTTGGCTGGAACCGAGAATCAGCAACAGCTTTTGGCTCCAAACGAACCGGGAACGGAGCAGATTGCTGGGATTTGATCCACCCTTTGAAGGGCGCCTGCAGCAATTCCTTTTCCAGCAGGAATTGCACCTTCCCCTCTCCTGGTTCTCCCGTGCCCCAGGCTTTGGCTGCTTTAGGCTGGGATTAATTATCTGTAACCTGACTCAACCCCTGAGCTGAGCTCAGACAGCGCAGACAGGAAGGGGAATCTTGGGGAACATGAGACTGTGGAAGGAATATCCAAACTTGATTTTTGCAAACCGTTTTCCGCGGCTCTGCTTTAATTGATCTGGACAAAAAATGATTCACTGTAAAATATTCATGGTCCCAGGGGAAAAAAAAAACCTCCTTAGCCCTCAAACGGGCAGTGAACTGGATGATCCTGGATGCACCAAAAACTCGGGAGAAATTCCTGAATGTTGATTTTTTTGCTCCAAACACTGCCGGCTTCAGCTCAGGCAGGTGGGATGAATCTTTCTGGATTCCGCTGGAGCTGAGCTCGCTCCTCCCTGCTTTGGTTGCACTTCAATCCCTCCCAGTGACAACCAGAGGCCCCCGAGGTGATTAACACACTCCTTAATTAAGATGAAACTTCCTTAAGGGGCTGATTCCGCTCTGCCCAAAGGATCCGGCAGAATTCTGGGGGAGAAATGCAGCGAAAGCTTCTCTGCACAGGCTGGAATTCAGGAGTTAATGCATTTAGAAGAACCAACATAAATATTAAGATTCAGCAGGGCTCTGTGGATCCACGCATTTGAAATATTCCAGCTATTTCCCTGCTCGCATTCCTTACCCACGTGCTTTCCAAAGCACTTTATTAAAGGGCATTTTTTCCCCCCTGGCCTTGATGATTGCACGGAATTCCAGACGCTGTTGGGCAGATAAGGAGGATCCCTTTGGTTTACTCCCAGGATTTTACAGGCCCCGCCGGGCTGGGAAAGCAGCTTCAGCCCTGGAATTGTTCCAGGCCAGGTCTGGAGCCCCTGGGATCGGGGAAGGTGTTCAATCCTAGGGGATTGGAACTGGATGGGTTTAAAGGTCCCTCCTAACCCAAACCATTCCATGATTCTGTGATTCATCCTGCAACAAATAATTCAGAGGAAAACCAGTCTGGGCAGGAGTAACTCTTTCTTCCTCCAATTTTTACAAAGGAAAGGAGGCATTGTGGATTTTGTGGGTGTTTTAGGTCATGGGGAAAATTTCTGGGAATGAGGGAAGGCCTGGCAGAGTTTGAGCAGAGCTAGCAGCTTTCCTGCTGGAAACATCCAATCCCAGTTTGGAGATCTGGGGGCTGCCAGAGCCGAGGATGCTGAGCATGACCTAAGAGGGGATGATTTTTGGGATGCTGCCTTTGTCCCCTCCTGTGCCACCTGCAGAGCTGGGATGGCACTGCCATCGCTCCCAGTCCTGCTGGCATTTCCCTCCCTCCTTTCCCCCATTCCAAATCAAGCACAGGATTCATTTGCTGAATTAAATTTGCTAAATGTAAAGAGATAAACCTGCAAATCTAAGTGGTACCAAAGCAATGCCCACAAGGGAATGCTGTGCCATGGCATCCCTGTGCTCTCTGGCTTCCCGAGGGATGCAGCATTCCAGAGGGGAATTATCCTATCCCTGCACCCACCAGGCTGCCAGTGAGTCCCCACCGTGTCTGTTTTTCAATGAAATGGCTTTTTCGGTGCATTTTGGGGGTGGTGTTGGGTTTGTTGCTGGAGTCTCAGGGATGCACAGGGCTGGGAAACATGGAGCAGTGCAGTATCCCTGTGATCCTAATCCCAAAGTTTGGGATAATCGGAGTGCCCAGGGACTGCAGGATCTCATTGGCGATTCTTGGACAGGAGAAAACTTTTCTGTATGAATAAGCTGTAAAATATTCCACTCTGCCAGAATATTTATCCCAGAATCATGAAATCCCAGAATCCCAGGAGGGTTTGGGTTGGAAGGACCTTAAACCCCATCCAGTCCCACTCCAGCCATGGCAGGGACANCAGCTCCTCCCCACCCTCCCAGGGTGGGATTTATTCCCAGTATTTATATTTATCCTATGGGAACGACACATTCCTTTTCCCAGCATCATTCCAGCTGAAATATGACCTTTTTTCACTCCCCTGCAGAAATCATTTTAGAGGCCCCAATGTGCCAGCTCAGTGGAATGTGGGACTCAGCACCAGCTGGGAAAACAGGGAAAATCACAGCAGCTGCAGGGAATCCTCTGCTCCAAAGGCATGGATCATCCCCCTGCAGTGATCCCTGGAAGCTGCTGGTGTCACCTCGGGGCTCGTCCAGCTTCTCCCACATGCTGTGAGATGTCCCAGGCTGGCCTGGCAGGGGGAGGCAGCAGGAATGTGTTCAATCCCTCCAGGACAGCCTAAAAAGTGGGAGCAGCTCTTCCCAAAAGGAGCTGGAGCTGGATGAGGGGAATTCAGGCAGAGCGAGACAGTGACAGATGCCAACCCTGTGTTGTTCCAAATATAATTTCCCTTCAAACACAAATTCCCAAGTCCCTGTTTGCTTTCCTGATCTTGGAAGGTGTCTGTCGCCATGGCACCTGCAGGACACATCCAGGCTTTTCCCCAGAGCCGTAAAAAGCAGTTTATTTTTGCCTTGGGAACGGTGGGATGCCTGAATTGGGAGTGGGAATGGGATGGAGGCAGCTGTGGGCTCTTCCCCCTCCTCCTCCTCCTTCCCAGGGTGGATCCACAGGATTTCGGAGGATCCACAGGGAATATTTCAGAGATGTGAGCGAATTCAGGGTATCTTCTGGCTCTGGAGGCCATAGAGGAAGAAACCACAGCTGCTGGCTTGTGCTCCCTGCAAAGCTGGGGATGAATTCTTTGGGATGAAAGATCCACATCCCTCCATGGGATGTGGCACAAAATTTTTATTGAAGAGGAGAAATGGGGGGAAAAACCCAATTCCTGAAAAATGTGGCCAGGGGATATAGGGGGAATCTGATTTTTGGAGGTCTGAGCTGACTTTTTGGGTGTTGGGGTCCAGTGCAGATCCCAGGTGAAGTCTGCCAGCCTTTCTGCTGCCCATGGAATCACAAAACCCAGGAACAGTCACAGCAGGAAAAGGAAATGAGCCCTGATCTCAGTGCAGTCCTTTTCCTTCCAGGAAATGGGAATTCTTTGTGTTCAGAGGAAACTTCTTCCCTTTCCTGCTTATCCCAGGGATATCTTTATTCTCAGCATCATTTCCCTGGCAAATCCCACCTGGGTGAGGCCAGAGCTCAGCTCTGGCTGGGAGTCAGTTCAAGGAAAAAAAACCCCAAACTGCAGTTTTTGAGGTAAAACCACAATTTGGGAGCTCTGGGTGGATGTGAGGGTGATTGGACGAAGATCCAGCTGGCAGGAATGTTCCCGTATTTATGGATTGATGGTGTTTTAAGGGTGGTTGTGACTTCCCTGCCCTCCTCCTCCTCTGACCCAAAAACTTCTGCAATTTAGCATGAGACAGCACACGAATCCCATTTTAGAATGGGGTTACAGCAGTGCCAAAATGGAAAAAATGAGATCCATTTAATGGTTTATGATAATCAGCAAACTGCCTTTGAAACCAGCACCAGGAAAATAATAAGGATCTCATTTTGATGATATATTTCTGCCTCAGAATCAACCCCACAAGCCTTGTTTGTATTAAACCCTCCTTTGCACTGAATCAAAGAGCTGTTCAAGCAGATTCTTTCATCTCCAAGGGTTTGTGTTCACACCCTTGAAAATCCATCCAAATCCCAAGTTTTTCATGGCTTTGGAGAAGGGACCTGTTTGATGCTGGCTTAGGAGAGAGAGAAATGACATTTGTGTTTGGAATAGCAAGAGCTGAACCCTTCCTGTGCAGGGTCAGGCAGGAATATGTTCCCCATGGATAATCAGAAGTGGGGAGGGTTATGATGGGATTAAAAATCATTGGATCTGTCTGCAGTGGGGAAAGAAGGGAAACTTGGAAAAATCATGTGTTTGATGTGTTCAGCTTCAGGAGAATGCAGATTTGTTGGAGGACAGGGCAGCAGGGAGGGATTTTCAGGGGCTTACTGCATTAACTGAACGAAGGCTGGAACAGCTTTATCCCACTAAAACAGGAAAATTTGGAATGGGAAATGCTGGCCACTCATTTCATGCCATTCCAGGTGTCCACACGGGGAAATTCCAGGAGAGGGAAATGCTCTTGTCTTCCACAAAACATTCTCAGTGCCCTCGTGGCATTGAGGGAAAGAGACTTCCCTAATCAAGATCCTATAAGTCAAACTTCCCACAGTCTGTGACTCCCAGACTGGGAGCAGGGAGGCAGCTCCTCCTTTGCTCGGCAAAGAAATTCCTTCTTCGGCTGGTGGTGACATTCAACCAGCCCCAAATAAAGAATTGCACCACACTAAGTGTGTCAAGTGCCACCCCCTCCTAACCTTGTGGGAAAACCTTCTCCCAGCGTAATTCTTCCCCAGGATTTTGCTCCTTCCTGCCATTTGCTGGGATTATTTTTAAAGCTGCAATTTGCAGTTCCTGATTTTGTGGAGTTTCAGGAAGCCTGGGAGGGAAGTTGGGATCAGGAGGAGGGAGGAATTCAGCCTTGCCCAGCTGCTCTGGGGGTCAGGAGAGTCAACTGGGATAATCTGGGCTCAGAACCTGGAGAGCACCTGGAGGAGACACCTCGGGGGAAAGGTTAATCCCAAATAAGCCATGGGATATTCCCTGTGGATCACAGCCCCTGTATCCCTCTGGAGCCATGCCTGGGAGGCAGAGCCTCCTGCACAAAAGGATTTTGAACCAGGGCATGTTGTGAGAAGGCAAGGGGGAATGGCTTCCCACTGCCACAGGGATATTGGGAAGGAATTCCCAGAGAAGCTGTGGTGCCCCTGGATCCCTGGCAGTGTCCGAGGCCAGGCTGGACAGGGTTTGGAGCAGCCTGGGACAGTGCAAGGTGTCCCTGCCATGGCAGGGGTGGCACTGGATGGGTTTTGGAATCCCTTCCAGCCCAAACCTTCCCATGTCTGTGATTCCCACCCCACAGGGAGAAGAGGGGATAACTCCCCGACACCAAAACCTTTCAGCGCCACTCTGTGCCCTATTTCCTGAAGATATCCTGCCTGATGGTGTTGGTTTTAGGGCCCCTCGAGTTCCTGGGGTTGGAATTCTGCCCCTCCAGGGTCTCTGCTGCCCAGGAGGAGGATGTGGAGCCAGGCTGGGCAGAGAAGTCCTCTCCTCCCCTCCCCTCCCCGGCCAGGGCTCCTCGGGATGAGCTGCAGAGTTCAAAAGTCGCAGGAGTTAACTGGCTGCAGATGTTCCCTTCTCCCTCTCATCCCTTTGGAATTGCTGACAAGCCCAGGCTGGACTGTGGGGAGCCACGAAGGGGAGATTCGCCCCGAGCTGTGCCCATTCCCTGGGGGGCTGTGCCATGTCCACGTCCCCATCTACACAACAGGACATTTGCAACCCCCCGTGCTGCTTCTGGGGTAGAGTTCACTTTCTCACAGTGGCTGGGACAGGTTGGAATTTCGGTTTGGATTTGTGCAGAGAGCAGATTTGATAACACAGAGATGTTTTGATTCTTGCTGCGCGACCTCAAGGATGTGTTTCTCACACCAAACCCTGCCCCAAAAGAAGCTCCTAATCCAATTCCATGTTTCAATTTCACTCTAATTAACACTAGTTGCTGGTTCTCCCCCTGCCCCTAAGCTCTCCCCGTCCATATCCAGAGGGTTGGGATTTTAGGGATCAGAGGGCAGCCGGGTGCTGCCACATCTCCCAACCCCTTTTTGGAAGCTCCCAGTCCATGTAATTGATGCTCCCCATCTCAGCCACACCACCTTAAAAGGTCTCCTTGCCATGGATTTGGGAATGGGAACATTTGCTTGTTAAACTTGGCTTCAGTGACCCAGAATACAGAAACTGGATTAGTTTTTTTTAGCGGAGTTATTTATAGGCGACTCTTAACGAGTTACTTTAAATGACTTTTAGAGACGGCAAGAAAGGGAGAGGGTGGCAGCAGGGAATTGTGGCAGGTGTCCTGTGGTCCCTGGGGGTGTGGGAGGGAGAATGCCACTCCTTGTGAGTCCTGCAGAGACAGAGCCACCCCCTCATCAAATCATTTCCATCAAATCATGGAATGGTTTGGGATGGAGGGGAANTCCCTCTCCAGCTCTCCTGGAGCCCCTTTAGGCCCTGGAAGGCTCTGAGCTCTCCCTGGAGTTTTCCCTTCTCCAGGTGAACACCCCCGGCTCTCCCACCTGGCTCCAGAGGGGCTCCAGCCCTGGCAGTGTCTCCAGGGCCTCCTCTGGCCTCTCTCCAACAGCTCCACACCCTCCTCTGGAGCCCCCAGACCTGGAGGCAGCTCTGCAGCTGGGGTCTCAGCTGAGGGGGCAGACGGGCAGAATCTCCCCTCCCCTGCTGCCCAGGCTCAGGGCTCAGCCCAGCACGGAGGGGATTTTGGGGCTGCCGGTGCCTGTGACCAGCTCAGGCTGGGCTTCTCTTCCACCAACACCCTAAATCCTTTTCCTCACGGCTGCTTTTGATCCTTTCTCCAGCCAGCCTGTATTTGTGCTGGGGATTGTCCCGACCCACCAACTACGGAAATAAAGAATAACAATATTTTTGTGCATAACAAAAAAATAAAATAAAATTTAAAACCCGGTTGCAGCAGCTAGAATAACGAAAACAGCTAATGTCCTAGCTACAATTTTAAAAATACCGACAATCCCG